>LSYV01000032.1:160175-184268 GCA_001584585.1 Gonium pectorale | reverse complement strand
CCCGCGCCGCCGCGTCGCTGTCCGCCGCCGGGGCGGTGGGCGCGGGGGTGGGGCTGTCGGGCATCCCGCTGCTGCCGGACCTGGCGGCAGTGCTCAACCATATGGTGTTCCGGGACCACCAGCGCTACCACCTGGACCTGGAGGTGGGGTACGGAGTGGGGGACCGGCACGCGGGGTGTGTGGAGCGGGGTGGGGACCGGCACGCGTGTGTTTTGGGGGGTGTATGTGGTGTGTGGGGTGGGGGGTGACGTGGAGTGGACCAGAGACCGCCGGCGATACCACCTGGACCTGGGGCCGGGCCACGGAGTGGGGGGGGGGGGCAGGGACAGATGCGGACCAGTTGGCACGCGGGTGTTTAGTGTGTGTGTGTGGTGGGGGGGGGTCGTGTTTGGGCGTGCGGGCGTGCAAGAAACGGGGAGCGGATTATCACAACTGCAGAGCACAGTCGCTATACAGCTTGTTGGCAGCGGACGGGGAGAGCATGTGGGAGCTCGTGAGTCCGTCTGGGGAATCCTTCCAGCCCTTTCTCTGCGGGCTGCTGTTCAACTCCCGCGCAGCGGCTTTCGCCAGGGTAGAAATAAAGGATGCACGCTGCTCCCTCTCTTAGCCGAGCCAAGTCCAGTCCCGTTCAGACCTCGATCTGTGTATCCGAGTCCACAATGCACTACCACTCCACAACTGCGCTGTAACCCTTTGGTTCCCCCCCTCCCTTGTCACGCTTTCATCATGATCTGTATTCTTATGCTCCCATCCCTTGCCACCTGCACGGCAGGCGCACGCGCTGCCGTTTGTGACGCTGCGGTGGCGGCCATGCGGCTCGTCCATACTGACGTCGGCGATGGAGGTGCACGTGGGGCCGGCGCACAGGTGGGGGGGGGGGCGGGGCGGGGCTGGGGCGTTTGTTCAGTGGTGGGGGAGTCTGTCCACCCCACCCCACCCCCGCGGGTCGGGTGTGCACGCATGTCCGTGCGCCCATGGCAGGTCATCCCAAGAAGGCCAGTAGGCTCCTGCCCCTGCGCCGCTGGGGAACGGCGGCCGTACCTGACTGCAAACAAATTACCGCATGAGTTAGCGGTCCTGTGTTGCAAGACCTGCTGACAGTCTCCAGGCGTAGAGGGGCTTCTGGACCACTCGTTAAGGGGGACACACCAAGCATCCCTCCCTGTTGCGTAGTCTTTCCTCCCTGCTTCACAAGCAGCACATTACGAGAGCGAGACAGGTGTTGGGCTCGATGCTTCAACTACGAGGGGAGCTCCCCTGTCCAGTGTGTCATTCAACCCCCCTACCAGCTGCTGCTACTGCTCTGGCCCCCACGCAATGGACGGAGGTGGCATGTGCCTCGGGCATCTCTAGTGAGCCCCACGCCCTTCCAACCCAATGTCGCCCGCCCCCCAACTCACAGGGTGCTGCTACTCATACGCGATGGCCTCACGGACATGGAGGGCGTGGTGCAGGCCACCGGGACCGCGGCCAGCGGTGGTGCAGGCGGCAGCCGCTGGGTGCGTGACACGCACATGGGCTTCAGCCGCCACGACGTGCCCGCCGTGCTGCGCTCGCTGCTGCAGACGCTGGGCATGCCGCTGGAACGCCTGCTGGGCGTGGCGCAGCACACGCCGCCACAGCACGCACCGCACGCGCCACAGGCCGCTGTGCAGCACCTCATGCTCGCAAACCACGGGTCGCAGCATGGCTCCCATAGCTCGCTCGGCTCACTGGGGGGATCGCTGGGGCCGGTCTCATCGGGCCTGCTGCACGCCTACGCCTCGCAGCCACAGCTGACACAGCAGGGGCAGCTGCCGCGCTCTGCGACCCACGGGTCGGTCGGGACCCTCGCACAGCAGGCGCAGCACGCGCAGCACGGAGCGGCCAGCCCCGGGTTGGGCCACCTCGCGGCCGCAGAGTCGCCACCGCTGCCGCCGGCGTGGCAGCCGGGCGCTGCCATGGCGCAGGCTGCGGCGCAGGCCGCAGTGGCGCCTGGGGCCTGGGGCCAACCGCCACCGCCGCCGCAACAGCAACAGGGCATGCCCGCTGGGGGCGCGGCCGGGCAGGCTGGCGGCTTGTCTGGGTAAGGACAGCCCGGTGCGCAGGCGCCGTACGGGTGACCCCGAAACCCTAAACGGCGATGCGCCCCATGCACCCTAGCGCGAGGAGCAGGTTCCTTGGTCGGGAGCTGCCTCGCACCGCCCCAGCCACCAGACGGAGATGCGGCCCGCAGCGCGCCGACCCTGGAGCTCGCGCTGGCGACGCGCTGCGTGGACCCGTGTACGGCAGCCTGCGTACCGTACATGGCGGCCCGCGTGTGTGAAACGCGGCACGCCGACTGGCCAGCGGCAGCAGGCGGGCGCGCGCGCTTCACGCGCTCCCGGCCAACTGGGCGGCGGGTTGCGCCGGCGCCGAGCGGCCAAAGGCTGCGGTCGCGGTCGCGGCTGCGATTGCGGCTGGGGCTAGGGTGTCGCTTTGTCCGCGTTGTGTCGCGGGTTGGCGCCTTGCGGGGCGCGCGCGCGTGTGTGTGACCTGTGACGATAGTAGGCGTGAATCGGACAGACGGATGCCCGGGACGTGTGCGCGCGAGTGGCGGCCGCTGGGCTCTGCTGCCGCGCTCGAGGCGGCGCACGCGGCGTCGTGCAGGCGCCGCAGTGAATCGTTGCGGGAAGGGAGGTGGCATGAGGCGTACAGATAGCGAGATAGGTGCCGAGGGCGGTAGGTGGCGGTAGCTGCCCAGGCCGCTAGGCTTTTCAAGATCCTCAGCATTCAGAGTGTGCGTGGGTGGCCCGGGAGCCCGGGAAGCCAGGACGAGCCCGTCCTTCTGCAGGCTGGGTCAGCTTACCGGTAGGTCGCGTCAGGACAGATGCCAGGTCAGGTGGGGGTTGGGCTTGTTCCCGATGTTCGGCAGGTGCCGAGGAAAACGGTCAGGGTAATTGGACCGGAAGGCGACAGCAGGCCGTGCGGGGACCTGCCCCCCCCCTCACGAGCACCCCGCGCACGGGTTGTGGCGTTTCGAAGCTCGCGGCGCGCCTCACGTTGGCGTCGGGCTCCGCTAGCTGGCTGTGGTTAGCGGTCCGTAAATGCGTGTGCGTGGGCGTGGGCGTGTCGCCCTGCTGCTGCCAGTGCCAGTGCCAGCTTATGACGGCTGCGGTTTAGTGCCGGCACCGTATTGGCGGAAGGTGGGAGCCCTCCCCTGGAGCCTCCCCTGGAGCCCCAGTGGCGGGCAGGGACGCCAGGCAGTGCCACCATCCACGGGCCCTGACCCGGGACCTGCTTTGTCACCCCACTACACACTAAGTGCAAGTTTGCTTGGTCGCATGGCGATACTTTGGGATGTGTCATTGTGTCCGCCCAGGCGGGCGAGGTGGGTGGTCCTTGGTGATCCATCAATTGCGATACCGATACCACCTAGTGCGCCGTGTGGGCCATGCGGTGATCCGTGGTGGCGCTGGGACCGCGGTGCCGGGACCGCGTCAGCGACCGCCACCGCACCACCATACCGCCGCTGGGGTTTGTGGGCGTACGGGTGCCCCTGTTTAAGAAGGGCAAACGGCGTGCCCATAGCAATTGTTAGCAGGCAGGCAGGCAGGCAGGCAGGTAGCCGCAGCAGTAGCAGCAGCAGTAGCCGGCCTGGAAACGTCGCGCTTTCGCGTGTATGGCCATACAGGCGGGTTCGCTCTTTCTTCGCGAATTTCTCATTTTTCTGGAGCCGCAGCCGCAGTGGCAGCCGCAGTCGTACTCGGTGTGCTTCCTCAGCGGGCAGTGAGCCATGGAAAATTGGGTGTATGAATAGGACCGCCCTGCAGCCCTAGCAACTCTTCTGGGCCCCGGGCAGATACAGATACATGAAGAGGGCAGATACAGGCTCCCCAGTCCCCACAGGGACGTCCAGCCGTCCTAGCAACTGCCCCGGGCCCCGGGCCCTGGCCGTCTGGAGCATGTCCCGGCAGCTCCGCCCATGCGCCAGCCGCCCCTCACAGCCCTGTCCCAACGCCGCACGTTCTGGCGTAGAAAAAGGGAGAAATCTGCAACAACGACAGAGGGAGCCCGCGTCTATAGACGGAAGACGTGTCCTCTGCAGTGCAGCGCGACGCAGTGCAGCGCCGGACTGGGGTTGTGCGGATCGTGGGGGGCTGGGCGCCGTGGGGCTGCTGCTCGAGCGAGCGGACCGCAGGAAAGACTTGCTTGCTTGGACGGTCGTGCAGTCAAGGGGGGCCCGCGGAGAAGCGGTTCATACTGCGCGCCTGGTTGCAGGCCTGTTGGGGCGTCAAATGGGCCCTTTCTGCGCCCTTTCTCGCCTATCCGCCTGTAATCTTTCCACAGAAAACACAACAGAAAAACGGGGTACCGGGTAGACGGCGGGCTTCACGCGTCGCCGGTCTGGTGAGACAGATGGACACGCACATGGCGAAGATGGCGACGCCGCAGAGCACGCCCGACAACTCACATCCCATCAGCTGAGTGTGCAAATCCTGGTTAGCTGCCTAGCCGGTCCATCTCGCATGGGAGGGTCTCGCCGCAGTTGCCATGAGCATACGTGCGGCCCGGGCGGGAGTGGGACAGTTGGCAGTTCCCATGCCTGTCCAGGCAATTGGCTAGGCGGTGAATGTGGCCACGACAGGAAGGGTGGTGGTGGTTCGGCGTGCTGACGGAGGGATTGCCCACCGCACGAGGCTTCCAGGCCATCCGTACACTGCCGTACGGCCTACGGCCTGTTGGCAAAGTGCCAATACCACAGTTTCCTCTGTCTGGCATTACGTCAGCTGTACAATTGATTCCTAGCCGCTCTCCTGCGCTTACTCTCCGCTGCTCACAGAAATGGGTGTAGTTCACGTTGAGAACAAGCATCAATGGGAAGAGCACATTGCAACTGGCAAGCGGCTAGGCAAGCCAGTTGTGGTTGATTTCTATGCCCAGTGGTGCGGCCCTTGCAAGGTCATCGCAAGCACGTTCGAGCAGCTTGCTGCGCAGCACGACGACTGGATCTTTCTCAAAGTCGACGTGGATGCTGTTGCTGAGGTGGCGGAAAATGCAGGAATCAGCGCGATGCCCACCTTCCATGTCTACCTCGACGGTAAGATGAAATTCCTTCTCCGGGTTACGCCCTTAGGGGGAAGGGTCGTCTGCATGGAACTCCATTCACTTGCGAGGTCGTGCGGACTCGGCGGCGGCCGTGACCTGTAGGTATGCCCAGAAGCCATGCCAGCCTCTTCCCCCGGTTACGCATTAACCCCGGGCCGCTCCTGACCACGCAGGAGCCAAGGCTGGGGAGCTGGTGGGTGCGTCCCAGGAGAAGCTCAAGGCCTTGATCGCAAAGTACAAGCACTGAAGTTGCGCAAGAGTTGCTTGAGTGGCTACTGCGGGTTGGGACAAAGCCAGTGTGGGGCGCGGCATGGCGCAGCATGTAACCATGCTTGTTGGGCGCTACACGTGCCGTTGTACGGCTGGATGGGCTGGATCGGTGGCGGCCAACGGCGCATCAGGAGGATCCGTTGGGTGCAGTTGCATGTGGGATTATGTGAGGCTGCTGCTTTTTGCCATTGCAGCTGCATGCGGAGAACGGCGTGTGTGGGGCAGGTACACGGGACAGGTAGGGGCGGCGCATTCTGCATACCTTATGGCGCGACTCCCCTTCGTGTCTCCAGCTTCCCCCTAAGCCAAAAGCCTCTGCCGGCCGGAGCACATTGGTCTGCCGGCATCCGGGCCTGGCCGTTGCTGGCTATGTCTTATAGTCGCTCCTGGCGAAACGCGCAGCAGCTCATTGCTGCGTGCGGTAATGGTACGGCACACACGCTTGTACGGCACCTAGCTGTTGCGCTGTGGAGCAAGCCCTGGACAGTACGATAATAGCTGCAGGAGTACGGTAGTAGCTGCAGGGCTGTGCTGTGGCAGCGCCGCATATGGCGTGAGGGTTCCGCAGCAACGCCGGCATGTGCATGTCAGCGTGCGAGAGGCTTGACGCATACGTGCAGTACATCTTTCAGACGGCACATACGGCAGAGGGGACTGACGCTGGCTGTTTTCGGTGCTTCGGATTGTGACTCCGGTCACCGTCCACGTTGCCGTACCGGTATATATTGTTGTAGGATTACAGCTTTTGGCGCGCGGTGTACGGTAGTGTACCAGAACGGCAGGCTTTAGGCCGTACACGTATGGTACGGCAATGTCAAACAACAGGTTGCTGTGCAGGCACGGCGCCAGCGCCAACCGTGCCTGTCGGTGCTGGTGATGCTGGTCCTGGTCCTGACACTGCTCAGGCTGGCGTACGGTCTGCACATTATGAAGCAGGCCGTGCGTGGAGGAAGCACATGTAACGATTGCACCGATGAGGTGTTTGGAATCCTTGGTCGCTTGTGCTCGCTTGATCCGCGGCTGGGGTCAGGGGCTCAGAGGCCATACGACAGGCACGGCAGGGCTCAGAGGCCGTATGACAGGTACAATAGGTACAGCGTGCGTGCTTTGTGCAAGACAAACGCCAAGAGTTGATCGAGACGGAGCAGATTTCCTAGTTTTGTTCGCGGCCGCTGATGCGCTGCGCGGGCCTTCTGGTGTTACAGCTGATGAGCAGGTCAATGGATTAACGAAACCGTCAGTCGTAGCGGTGGGCAACGGTCTGCTGGGCGTACCCTTCGCCTGGATCAAAGGACTCCGGGCGAACGAACTGCCGTACAGCCTGGCGCGTTGGCACATCCAACTCCGATAGATACAGCGCTCGATGGCATGCATCGCACATAGGGTGGGCGCCACAGAGGCGAGCAACGGTGCCGATGTCGTCATCACTTGACCTGACCTGGCCAAGGCGGCTCCCGCCAGAAACGGCTACCTGGCAGACCCCCGTAGCCCGCACACACAGGAGAGCTCTCAGCAGGCACGTGACACGGAATCACGGACCACACTCCCAGACCCCAGAGCCCATATCGCGCGCAATTCATGTCACGACACAACGTGCGGCAGCTCACAGGTCACCGAACTCGGCCTGGCACTGACCGTCCACGGTGCGGAGGCGCTGGAGCTCGGAGCTCGGACCGCCTATCCGCGGAGGCAGGCGTGGTACATCACCTTTTGTCCAGTTGTCACCGACAGTTGCCCCAACGGTTGCCCCACCGTCGAGACATGCAATTGTGGTTGACGAGGCAGCGGGCTATGGGCCTACCCAACTACTTCAGCCGATACATACCCGGCATGGGTTCCGCCCGTGTCAGACGCATAGGTTTGCGAGTGCCGATGTGTTAGTACCGCCGCTCCAGCCGCCCGAGCCGGCAGAACACACCGATCCTGTTCCGCACTTCGGCACTGGCTCAGCAGCCGCGGCTGCTGCAGCCGCCAGCGTGCCGCGCGACAGGCAGTGCCGCAGCGAGTTGGCGTCGCACAGATCCTGCACCAGCGTCAGCTTCCACACCTCCGTGACGTCCATGCCCGTGCTCGCGCCGCCGCTGGGGGAGGACGACGAGGTGGCGGGGCGGGGCGCGAAGAGCAGCGCCGCCCCGGCGCCTCCGCCGCCGCCGCCACCGGGCCCGCTGACCCACGGGTCGGCATCCCGCAGCGGCTGCAGCATGTAGGTGTAGGTCGCCACGATGTTGGGTGCGACAGGCTGGCGCTGATGGCCGCCTCGGCCAGCGCTCGGGCGGCCCGCGGGTCGGGACCGCCGCCGCCACCGCCGCCGTCCATCTGCAAGGGGGCGGCGCATGTGCGTGGCAAGACATTGGTCGGCTGCCGGCTCCAATGCAGATAGAAAATGGAACAAGCTGCAGAAACAGTAGATCGAACTTCATTTGGAAGACTCGGTGGATTTGCGACTTCCATGAATTGCATCGGAGTTGAGGGCGTGTGGTGAGATCGATTGTGGAGCAACAACCACCCCCCTAAAACCGGCTCGCTCCGGACTCCGCTCCGCAAGTTCCGGATGTGCCTCCTTGATGTGCCATGCCACTAAACCGGCCCAGCAGCCGTCCCCGGACAGAGACGCGCTCTTCCCTGGGTGGTGCTGAAACAGCACGCTCTTTATCGCCACCGGCAGGCCGCGCCACGTGCCTCGGTACACCACGCCATGCGCGCCGCGGCCCAGCTCGCCCGTGACGTGCAGCAGCGCCAGCCCCGAAGACTCCACCCGCTGTGGCGGCCCGCCAGCAGCAACTAATGTGGCGGCGGCGCCGTCGCCGGTCTGGTCGGCCGTGGGCGACGGTTGATTGTAGGAGAAGCGAGCAAGACATGCTCCGACTTTGAGCCTGGGATAGCAGTGAAGAGGTGGGCCAGTGGCCCAGCCCCGCAGCGGCGGCGCCGACCTGGCTGGCGTCGTGCGGCGGATCGGCGGACCCCGCAGCCACACACACCGCCTGCCGCCGCTCCTCCACCGCCTCCAGGAGGCCCGCCGTGGCGCCCGCCGTGACGCTGCGATCCATCGACACGACTCCAGCCTCGCCGCCACGCGTGCCCCGCCGCTTGCCCGCGCTCTTGCCGGGGGCTTCGGAGCTGCCCACCAGGCCCCCCACGGTTCGTACGTGCCAACCGCTGTGCCAACCGCTGTGCCAACCGCTGTGCCAACCGCTGTGCCAACCGCTGTGGCTCCAAAGGGCGGAACAGGCCGAGGGTAGGACCGACGCCAGCAGGCGCGCGAGGCGGCTTGGCCGCAACGATCTGCCGGCGGCATCCGCAGAGCCGACGGCCCCAGCGCGCGTAGCAGCTGCATCCTCGTCGCCCTTCGCCGTCGTCCCGGTCGGCTGCTGGGCCTCCTCCTTTCCGTCCTCCGTCAAGTGCCCCCCCTTGGCCGTCCTCGCCTTCGCCCTCGCCCGCCAGCGCGCCGCCACGGCGACCGACGCAACCGCCAGCGCAACGGCCCCGCAGGGTACCGCGATTGCGAGCGCCACCGTCATGGAGCTGCGCCAGGCACCACTGTCCCCGCTGCCCGCTCCCAAGCTGTGCCCTGCCGCTGTCGGCTGCTTTCTTCCTGGCAATACCGGGGCCTCGGTCGGCTGGAGCGGCTGTGCGCTTGCGCGGGGGGCGGCGAGGGCGTCACCCACTGAGCCGCCGTCGTGGGAAAGCGACGGCGCTGGAGGAGCCCGCGCAGGCGGCTGTGGTGAGGGCTCGGGCGAGTGGTGAATGCTGGTCGGGAACGGAGGCGGCGCCCGTGCGCCGCCTGTCAGCCCAGCAGCCGAGGTCGCAGCGGCCCTCCCGCTAAAGCGCAGGAGGTCAGGACGCCAGCTCCATCCTCCCCCGTGCTTTTTCCAACGCGCTTATATGCCCAAGGAGTGCGAACGACGCGACGGGCTCCCGGCGTGACAGGCTCGCCGGCAGCGTGCGGAGAGCCCGAAAAGCAAGGCGGCCTTCCTTTCCTTCCCGTATGCCAGCACGCTTGGCATGCAGCAGTCGGTCAGCAGCCACTAACCGCTAACCGCTAACCGGCCGTCGTGCGCCGCGCAGATAGACCGCTCACACGCATGGGGGTTTCCGCCATCCAGGCGGGGCGCCGCATCAGGGACGCCTGTCTATCCCTCCGCCCCGTTGTCGGCGCCCTTTCTCGCCTCTCCTGCATGCTGTCAGGTGTCAGGTTACAGGTTACCGGTTACACGTCCGTCAAAACCGGGGGGGGGGCATGGACGAATTGCGAATACTCGGGTGGGGAAGCGGGTTATGGTCCCGCTTCAGCGCCTGACGCCGAAGTATGGCGTGCCTACCGGTAGTATCCCATACAGCCTGTAGGAAGGCTCCCATCGCAGTTGGCGGGGCCTCATTCATAACAGCAATCATGTTACGATGCCTAAAGCCCAAAGCAGCCTCGAATTGGTCTCGGAGTTGCTCGTAGCGTGGGCATTCGCAGAACACATGTAGTTCATCCTCTACGGCCTCGGCGTCACAACAAGCCTTAGCACTTTCGCTCAGCCTGGGCTCGCCCATTGGGCCGATTCACCTCCGTCTCCCAACACCCTAGCTTGAACCGCATCAATGCTTGGTGCAAGCTGGGCGCCATCACAGTCGCCGTGTGCAAAGGGTCTCCCATCCAGCTGGCATACCGGCACATCTTAGCTCCAGTCTTGCCGCTAGGGAAGTTCCGGGGTGCTCCAGTCACATGGGGCAGCCGCCACCGAGCATCAAGCCTGTCAGCAAAGCTACCCAACGCTTTGCCAATGGGTATGAGCAGTGACGCGAAGTGCGTTACCCGCGCGCCACACGTAAGGCCCTCAGGGGCCCGAATACCCGCGTCAGCAAGGAAGCGCAGTGCCCCTGCTGGCCGCTCTACCATTCCGTTCCAGAAACGCAAGACGAGCTTAACCCAGTGGTATAAGAAGGCTGTCAGCCTTCCCATAGAAACAAGAATCCGCACCGCACCGCGAGGCAGGCAGCTGCGAGCCCACGCAGAGCCGCACCACACCTATAGGCAGGCAGCTCGAGCCCAACCCCAAGACGCGAGCCCAAGACCGGCCACAGAGCTCACATGTGGCCGGTCTTGGGCTCGCGTCAAGACCGGCCACATGTGAGCTCTTGCCGGCAAGTCAAGACGACACCGCGTCAAGACGTCATGCGCGGCTGCCACTCGCTCATCCATCAGACCCTTGCATAGCACAGGCAAACGTGTGCTTCCCACACGGCACCTCCCGCCCTACACCACCGCCTCCCCTCATCATCACATGCCTCGTCCAGTGCGGCTGCCCCGCGCTCATCCATCAGACCCTGCTGGCATATCACAGGCAAAATACATGCCCCACCCCTACCGCCCCACGCACGCGGCTGCATAGGCACGCTCCCTCTCCAGCCTCCATTTCGCGGCTCTCCAATGAATCCCGCAGTCCACGGGCAGTGCCGATGCCGTCCACCAGGGCGCACAGCCGTGTTGTTTATCATCCCCGTCTCTCGCTCGCGCTCCTGATCTCCCTCTCCATGCTCTTTATGCACCCAACATTGCACGGCCAGCCCTCAAAACCTCCCACCCGCACACCAGCCCTATCTCCTTCCCCAACACCGGCACGTGCGCGCCACAAACTGACGCCCACCCACCACTCCCCGCACTCCATCGCTCGCTCGCCGGGCTCCCACCACACCGTGTACCACACCACATGCCTGCAACATATGTACTATATACAAGCGTAGAGGAAATACATACAATATAACTATACATCCCGCGCCCCCTCCATTCCACTGCGCTTACCGTATCACTTTCCCGCTCATGCGCCTGGGGCGCCGCACATTAGCAGAGCCTGCCACCATCGCCGCCGGTGCACTACCTTCCCCTTCGTGGGTGCGGGCTCGTCTTCGGCCGCCATCGCTGCAGCAGCGACCCTGTTAAATGACCAATTCAGGCGGGCCGCCCGCCGCCTCAGCTGCGCCGCTATCCACCTCTGCGCTGCCGTCCCCTCGACGCCCCCCTTGCTGGCCTCCCGAGCGGCCTTGGCGGCCGCCCGCCAGTCCACGGGGCAGCCCGCCTCCGCCAGCGCCCGCAGCACCGACAGCGGACAGCCGCCCTTGAGGCTCCGGCCGAAGACCTCTCCGGACGGGCCCCAGGGGCAGCCCAGGCGGCGCAGGCAGGCCAGCGTCTGCAGGTCGCCGTTGCGAGCCGCAGCCACGAAGGCCTGGCCGTCGGCCTGCGGGCACGCAGGCGGGAACAGGCGGGAGCAGGAGGGCGGGTCAGACGAGCACGTGTGCGTGGAGGGCCTGGTGGTTGGGGGGCTGTGAGTGGGAAGGTTGTGGATGGGGGGGCAGGTGCTCATGCCTCGGCCACTCCACGGCCTTGGTGGACCTGTATTGAGTACGCTTGGACCACATTCAGCGCCCGAATAAACCTACCCCCATGGGGCAGCCCCGCTCCGCCAGCCACTCCAGCGCCGGCGCACTCCCGGCCGTCGCTGCGGAAACAACGGCACTGGCGTCCCAGGGGCAGCCGCGCTCCCGCAGCCATGCCATCAGCTCCACGCTGCCGGACTTGGCGGCCGATGCAAAGAGCTTGCGGCCCAGTGTAACGGCGGCGCCGAAGGCCTCCACCGCCCAGGCCACCGCGGCAAGGTGGTCGCCCTCCGCCGCGGCGCATGCCACGTCGAGGGGGCTGACCGGGCAGCCGGCCGCGTGCAGCGCCTGCAGAGCCGCCAGGTGGCCGCCGCCCGCTGCCTCCGTCGCCGCCTCCTCCGTCGGCCGCACGCCCTCCGCCAGCAGGTACCGCAGCGCCGCCACGTCGCCGGCCGCGCACACCCGGACCGCCGTGCCGCCGTCCACGGGGTATCCCCGGCCCCGCAGCCACGCCAGCCGGGCCGCGGCGTCGGGGCAAGCCGCCGCGGCGCTGCAGGCGGCGACTGAGCGCGCGCAGCCGACACCCTCCAACCACTCCACTTTGGCCTGCCAGTCGGGCGTGGGGCTGCCGGCGGCGGTCGGGAGGAGCTGCTCGTCAAAGTGCAGCCTGGCGTACCCATCCAGCGCAAGGCGTGACGACGGAAGCGCCCTCCACCGCCCGTAAAAATGTTGCAGCGCCGCCAGATCGCAGCCGTGCACCACTCCCAGGAGGATCTCTCCCCGTTCCACGAAGCCCGGGCGGTGCGGGAAGTGCCTGGCCATGGCTCCCGTGAGAGCCAAGTGGCCGCCCCGGGCAGCAGACGAGACGGCGCCCCAGCTCCAGGGGCAGCCCGCCGCCAGCAGCCCCTCGCACGCGGACTGGTGGCCGGCGCCCGCGGCCTCCTGCAGCGCGTCGCCCCAGGGGCAGCCCGCCTGGTGGAGGCGGAGGCAGGTGGCCAGCTGGCCGGCGGACGCGGCGGCCTCCATGGCAGCGGGAGAGAGAACGTTATCCGGGTGGGACAGCAGGAGCTCCAGGTTGGGGGCGACGCCGGTGGCGGCGGTCAGGCAGAGCAGCTGCTGACGCTGGGTGAATGTCAACGGCCGCGTGGCGCCGGGTTGGCCCCAGACAAAGGCGAAGGCATGGTGCGGCACTGGCTGCGAGAGGCGCACAGTGGTGTGGTGGGGTCCGCTGAACAGGGCGGCCGTGGCCTTGTCCACCAGGCGCAGGGTGCAGGGCAGCTCGTTGGGCGGCAGGTGCCGAGCGATGCGCTCGACGAGGTCGGGAATCCACACGCGGGAGGCATCTTGGCCCAAGCCGTCCGCCAGCTCCGAGTTCATTGCTCGCATTATGTATGGCTATTAACCATTATTACAACGTGGGATTGCACGAGCGAGGCAGGGCCACCCCTCACATAGCTATCCGCAAAAAAAAATTAATTTTCCTTGAACTCCTAAAATTGAATTCGGTGGTGCTTTTGGGCTGAACTTGGCTACTTGCTTCGTGTCAGTTAGGCGGTTGGAGGTTTTGTACCTGGTACGCACACCGCTTTGATGATTATAATCATCGTGAAGGACGTCAAACTGAGTTATAGACACCATTCTTGTATGTACCATATCTCCTGGTCAGACTTGGTGCTATCGCCCGTCTCATATGCCATACAACCCCATTTTTTAAACTAAGTGCAACGGTTTCGATTTGATGGGGCAACAGTGGGTAGGAACGGGCGGCACCAGCTGGGCGGCACCCACGGCGGCACTCTCGGCACCACGCAACCCCGCCAGACGTTCGGGGCGCATGGGTGTTGTGGTGGGGTCTGCTGAACAGGGAAAGCCACCGGGCGCAAGGTGCAGGGCAGCTCATTTGGTCTTGGGTTGGCAGGTGCTGGGCGATGCGCTCCACAAGGTCGGGATCAGGTGGATGCCCAAGTGGGCGGAACAGCGGGTGGAGTATGGGAAGAGCAGCACCGAAACCGGGTGCTGTGGACGTGGCGGACACCACGGCCGGCCCCGTGTTCCGGCGTAAGTAGAGCAAGTGCTCGCTGTCAAACTTTCAGCTCATGGAGCCTTCTGCCCCGAGGGGTTCCACCTTGTAGCGATGCCGGCTTGTTTGATCGTCCTGCGCTCTCCTGATCCTGTGGTTTCCTCATTAATCAAATGCATCGAACTTCGTTTAAACTTCTTGAAGGGTAGGCTCCCGCACTACATGGCAGAATCGTGCCCTGCTGAGCTTGCCCAATAGGCCCTTACCCTGCCGGAGCGCCTGTCGGAGTCACAGCTACGGCTCCCGGTCGGCTCTACGGCGCGGCCCTGCCGAGACGCCTGCAGTGTCGGGGCATGTGGTGGTGCCGCACCCGCCCAAGGGCCACCGCCCTGCGTCCCTCATCCGCGCCCGGAGAGGCGCTGGGGGCGGCGCGGGCCGCGGCAGGCGCGACTGGCGCCTGAGCAACCACGAGGACCTGGGTTCGCTGGGCAAGGAGGTGGCCGAGAGGGCGGAGCGGTGGGGCGCCAAGGGCGACGTCAACTCATTTCGGCGGGCATTCGAGCTAGCCGTCGAGGTGGGCGCTTCAGTCACACATCACACGGCCACGGCGCACACGTATGTGGAGGCGCGTGTGGCTGCCGTGAGGGCCGACCAGCCCCTCTTGCGTGAGCCCCGATACGTGTGTGTTATGTCACGTCTCCTGGCGGGCCCAGCACGTGCCCGTCACGCCCCTGTCAGCCCACTTGGGTCGTCGTGGCGGGCGCGTGGATGCCCAGTGAGCTGACCAAGGGGCGTGTGCGTGCGACCCGCTCTCTGTCTGGCATGCCGCATGCGGCCCACGTGCGTAGTCTCGGTGGCGAAGGCGGGTGCGCTGTGTGCGTTACGATCAACGCCTGCCTGAAGCGCCGGTCCAAAGAGGCGGCTGAGGGCGTCTGCCTGAGGCCTGCATTGGATATTTGGATCAGGCACGTGCACGTACTGGCCTTCGGCCGTGGGACACGCTCTGTACCCGCCACTCGCAGCTGCCGTACGCTACCTCCTCCGCGTACGTGTGGAGCACAAACGTCAGGCTCAGACACATTCGCCATTGGTCGGCTGGTCGCGCCCGCTTGTTTGCTGTGCCCACCTTGCCTTGTTCCACCCCGCCCGCAATACGGGATGGAACCATTACGCCTGTCAACGGCATGTGGGTGTGCATGGCCGTGGAGGTGTGGCTCCCTCGTTGCAGCGTTTCACTCTTTCCACAGCTAGCCCTGCCATGCCTCTCCCTTGTAGTCCCGGTTGAGAATAGCGCGGCGCGCTCCGGGAGCACGCAGCCCTGGCACAAGCCCTCCGCAGTGGTGCCAGCGCGCTGTCGTCACTCCCCGCCGCCAACTCCTGCTCTCGCGCAGTGCGGTGGGCTCTGGCCGTTTCCGCGGAGATCATGGAGGACTGTGAGCCGCCAGCGTCGCCCGGCAAGGAAGGCAAGCGCGCTGGGCGCCAGCGCGCGGCGCGCCATCCTCCTGAACAATACGGTGTCCGCAACGCAACCCGTTTCCCTTCTTCATTACCTCCTGCACGAAGCCAGCCGGTAAGGCAGCTCGCCGGCTTGCTTGCTGTGTAGGGGCGGGCAGGTCGGCGCGGGGCGGCCATGTATGCACACGCACAGCGGCGCCGCGACAAACGGCAGGAAGGCCGCGGGCGCAGGTGAGCTCGCCGATCGTGAGGTAGGGACACGGATGACCGGCGCGGCGAGTTCAGCAGCGACCGGGCGTTGTGACGGTGACGGAACTGACTGCGCTGTGTGCTGGGGCCTCACGGGGGGGCACGGGTCGGTGGAGCTTGTGTGGCAGCAGCTGCTGGGACCGTTCGGGCGGCGCCCGGGCGGGACCGTCGCAACGCTGCGGCAGTGCGGCGAACGCGGGGCTTTCAGGTTTCAGCCGTGACGCTGTGCTGCCCCGCTCGCCGGCGCAGTTGGGCGCCGAGCTGGAGGGCCGGCCGCGCTCGTGGCGGCTCGGGCAAGGTGCTCCATGCGACTTGTGGACGAGTGGTGCATGGTTGCGGATTGGTTGCTACCCTCGTGCCCTGCTTACCTATGCTCGGAGAGCCTGTCCTGATCCCTGGTGGAGCTCCGAGGAAGGATGGCCGCTACCCACATGGTCGGTCCTGCGCGGTATGAGCCGTATGGCGCTGCCGCGTACAGCCCTACGGACCCAACTCCCTGGAGTGGTGGGGGTTGGCGGGCTGCGGTTCCGGCAAGGCTCCTAGCTTCAGTTGGCGGAAGGCTGCACGCGCCTGTGAGCGCGCGTGCATGCATGCATGCCTGCGTTGATTGGCTGCCGGGAACTCAAGGGCCGTGCGTCACGCTGGCGGGGACCGATCCGGTGGGTCGGCCCCACAAAGCTCAGGTAGCGGCGGTTAGTGCCGTTTTTCCGTCCGTTGGCGCGCCACTGCGCCACTCCTGTCCGCTCTGCACGCACGCAGGCTTGCGGGTGCTGGGATACGAGATCCCGTGGCTGGACCCCACATTCCTTGTTGAACTGTCCATCAGTCAATGTCCGTGCCTCGGGGCATCCGCTAACTATGTGCCTGGCGTCATGTGCAGCCTGGACTGGCAAGCACACGATGCCGTCGTGTCCCGCGCGTCGGCATGTCGTGTTCTGCGGCCAGGCTGAGCCGCCTTTTACCGGTACGACATGCTATTGGTTTGCATAGAGCGTATGTGGGGTTGAATCTGTTGGATGATGGATGGAGGGTCCTTGCAAGCTCAGGCCACGTTGGGTTGGGCCCGCAACAGCCTCCTGAGTGGCTGGATGTGAGCTGAACGACACCGTTAATCTGTAAGGGATGCCCCCAACCGGAAGTCTCCACTACCACCACGACAATACTACCGGACACGGCCATAGCTGGCGCCCAATCGCCGTGCAGCAGCGTAGGGGCCTGCGGGCCTAGGAAGGCTGGGAGTGTGTAAGCTATGATTAGCTAGAGGCCTGGAGAAACTAGGAGACTCACCGTAGGAACATTCTTGCCAGACATAGTACCAGGACGTCGGCGCTGGCGGCGCTGCTCGGCCGCCTGGATCGATCACAAACTGACCATCGTTGGGACTGTTGGCTTGCCACACACCGCTATGGGGCAGCTTGTAGTGACCACCCACTGGCCCAGTGGACAGCCGCTATCTACAACAGCCTGAAGCATCAAAAGAGGAACACGCAGGGTGTGGAGGCCCCCAGGGGCAGCCCAGGCGGCGCAGGCAAACCAGCGTCTGTAGCCGGCCTTGTCACGTCGTCACACCAAGCTTCCTAAGATTGTAGAGGCAAGAGCTGGGCAAGAGTAAAGGTGGCGGTAAACCAACTCCGTTATCGGGATTGTACAACACTTGAAATACCGTCAACAACAAAACTGGGTACGGAGAGGGCTGCGGCTGTCCCCAACGCATGAGCCCGGGGCTGCGCGTTGGTTGCGGGTGTACTTTTGTTTTCCTTTCTTTGAGCAGCACATGTCGGGGCAAAAAGACAACACACCAACCAACGGTCCGTCCCGGGCTCCGCTGAACAGGGCGGCCGTGGCCTTGTCCACCAGGCGCAGGGTGCAGGGCAGCTCGTTGGACGGCAGGTGCCGGGCGATGCGCTCCACAAGGTTCGGAGGGGTGGATGCCCAAGTGGGCGGAACAGCGGGCGGAGTATGGGAAGAGCAGCACCGAAACCGGGTGCTGTGGACGTGGCGGACACCACGGCCGGCACCGTGTTCCGGCGTAAGTAGAGCGATTGCTGATCATCTCGCTGTCAAATTTGAGCCCATGGAGCCTGCAGTGCCGAAGGGTTCAACCATGTAGCGATGCCGACTACTTTAATCACGCGCTTTCCTGGATCCTGTGGCTTTGCCGTTTGCGACAAAATGCAAAAGCCTTCAACTAGGGCGGACTCCCGCACTACACTGCAGAATCGTGCCCTGCTGAGCTTGCCCAATAGGCCCTTACCCTGCCGGAGCGCCTGTCGGAGTCACAGCTACGGCTCCCGGTCGGCTCTACGGCGCGGCCCTGCCGAGACGCCTGCGGTGTCGGGGCATGTGGTGGTGCCGCACCCGCCCAAGGGCCACCGCCCTGCGTCCCTCATCCGCGCCCGGAGAGGCGCTGGGGGCGGCGCGGGCCGCGGCAGGCGCGACTGGCGCCTGAGCAACCACGAGGACCTGGGTTCGCTGGGCAAGGAGGTGGCCGAGAGGGCGGAGCGGTGGGGCGCCAAGGGCGACGTCAACTCACTTCGGCGGGCATTCGAGCTGGCCGTCGAGGTGAGGTCCCCGCTCGCAAGCATGCGGCCGCGGCGCACACGTGGAGGCTCTTACCTATGGCTCTGGCCTGGGGGCTGCTGTCTGTGGCTCTTGCCTGGGCCTCTTGCCTATGGCTCTTGTCTGTGGCTCTTGCCTGGGGCTCTTACCAATGGCTTTCGCCTGGGGCTCTTGCCAAGGGCTCTGGCACAGCGCGCGTGCGTGTGAATTCTTCCGCCTCATGCTCCCGATTTCCCCTCTGCTGCCCTTCTTGCCCCCGCCCCGCCCAGCTCGGCATGCAACCGGGCGACCCGCCGGCCTACGAGGGCCCCGAGCAGGAGCTGCGGAAGACGGTCATGGACGACCTGGGGAGGGCGTACTGCGAGCTTCTGGCCCGCTCCTCCGCACCCTCCTCCTCCGAAGCCGCTTACTGCGACGCTGTGCGTGAGGCCAGGGACTGCATCCTCCCGCTGGCTGCCTGCGGCAAGGCCCGTTACTGGCCCGGCTACCTGGCAGATGACCTCGTCCAGCGGCTCGCCGCCAACGATGGTGCCCTGCTCCAAACGGCCGAATCAGGAGATCACGCGGATCTGTGGGGGGCTCTGTGGGGAGCCACAGAGATCGTGGAGGACTGGGAGCCGCCGGCGTCACCCGACACGTTGGCAAGCGTTCTGGGCGCCAGCGCGCGGTGCCTACTCCTGCTGAAACCTGGACAGCTCTCCGCGCGGGACTGCTCGATGTTGCTGCCCGCGGCTGCGGAGCTGTGCTTCCGCGTCGGCGAGGTGGCTGCGAGCTGCAAGGGCCTGCTGCACCACCTGACGAGCTGCTTGGCGGACATGGCCTCGCGGGCGGACTGCGTGGCCCTGGCCGGGGCGCTGTACACCTTGGGTAACCTGGCGGCCTTGGACCAGCACACCCCGCAGCCGGAGGACCTGCAGCGTCTGGAGGCGGAGGTAGCGCGGCGACTGATCAGGGCGCAGCGCGCCGACGATGCCGCTGCCGCTGCGGCAGCAGCGGAGGCGGAGGAGGTAGAGGAGGGCGATGACGGCGGCGCTGAGCCGGCAGCGTCTGGGGCACTAAGCTCGTCGGACGTGGCGACTGACCAGGAGGAAACGCAAAGGCACCAGTTCACAGTGGGCGGCTTCACGCACACACAGCTCTCGGCCATGCTGTGGGCGTGCGCCAAGCTGCGCCGAAGCGACAGCCCCCTGCTGCGCCCGCTGGCGGCCGCAGCGGGGCGGGCTGCGTGGGCTGGCAGCGCATGCAGCATCATGGTCAGCCTGCACACGCTGGCGGAGCTGGGCTGCAGTGGGGCCAAGTTCGCCCCCGCGCTGCGGGCCCTGGCGGATGCCGCCGTTCAGATGCTCCGCAGCCAGCAGTCCGACGTCACGGCCCCCTACCTGTTCGGCATGCTTGCTGCCGCGGCCCGGCTGCAGCAGCCCCAGGAGCTCGAGGAACTGGTCACGGAGGCTCTGGCCGAGATTTGGCGGCGGGGACCTGCGGCATTCATCCCAGCTGATGGGCCGCGGGAGCGCACCGCAGCCGGGGGGCTGCGGCCCGTCCTCCGTGTGCGGTGCACGTTCCTCCTGCACGAAGCCGACCGATGAGGCAGCCTTGCTGGCTGGCCTGTTGCGCAGGGGCGGGCAGGGCGGCGCGGGGCGGCGCGGGGCGGGCAGGTGCGGCGGGATTTGGCCGTGCGTATGGCGCACGGCTCCTCCGTGCTGAGTGGTGGAAAGGCCGCGGGCGCACGTAAGGACGCTGATCGCGCCGCGAGTTCAGCAGCGACCGGGCGTTGTGACGGTGAGGGAACTGATTGCGCTGCGTGCTGGGGCCTCACGGGGGGCACGGCTCGGTGGAGCTTGTGTGGCAGCAGCTGGTGGGACCGTTCGGGCGGCGCCCGGGCGGGACCGTCGCAACGCTGCGGCAGTGCGACGAACGCGGGGCTTTCAGGCCGCGGGCTCACGCGTTGTGGGGCGTTGTGGGGCGACCGTGCGCAAGCGTTGTGGCGCAGCGCAGACCAGTGGGAAGGCCGCGGGTGCATGTCTGGCTGCTGGGCGTCAGCAGTCAGGCGTTGCCGCGATGTGGGGCTTGCTGCTGCTCGATGTGCTTGAATACACCCGGGACCCGGGTGGCGACGGGTGTGGGGCTGTCTCGGATGGGGCTGTCTCGGGTGGGGCTGTTTTGGGTGGGTGGGTCCCGGGTGGGGCTGTTATAGGTGGGTGGGGCTGCCACGATGCCGCTTGGTGAGCGCTGGCGTGCATGCGCCAGGCTGGGCTGTCTCGCGTTCCGCGGCGCCGCAGGTGCTGCCGCTTCCGGTGGGCGCCCAGCGGAGGGGCCGGCCACCCTCCACCGCCGCCACCGCCGCCGTCGGGGCAGGCTCGGGATCTGCGGCCTTGACGGCTCGGCTCGGCTCGGGCCGGGTGCGGCGTGCAGCGTGCGGCATGACGAAGAGTGATGCATGGGTACGCATTGATTGCTGTCCTGATGAGCTGAGTGCAGTGAGGCTGTCTCGATCCAGGATAGGGTGGCCCCTTCCCACCGCTCCTACGGGGTGTGACACGTGGCGCTGATGTGTACAGACCCGTTTGTGAGAACGATGGGGCGGCGGGGTGCGTTTCCGGTTGTGCCGCTAGCTTCATTTGTCAGTGGCCACGCCAGCAGCCCCCGTAGAAGATATGCTTGTTGCAACATCCGCCCCGTGCAGGCATCGTGCATGAGGTTGGGCCAGACTGTGCTTTCATGAGCGGGACTTGACGCATCCTGGGCGTTGTGTGCGTTGCGTGCGTTTCACACGTTGCCTGCATCGTTTGCTGGGGACTCAGGCGCCATACGTGCATCACGCTGGCTGGGAACGCAGCCGGCGAATCGGCCGCGGTCACGCCAAGCCCAAGTTGTGGCCGGTTTAGGCGGTTGTCCGTCCGTTGGAACCAGTACGCCACCTTTTTTCGCTGCGCGCACGTTGTGCACACGTCGTGCACTGCAGCCTCACTCGTGGGCGCCGGGGTGCGGGCTCCTGTCCCATCCGTTGTGTACGCGGCCTCCTGTGCGGCGCGGCTCAGTTAGCTCGTGTGCATGGTGCAGTCAGCTCCCGCATGCGCCTTGTGAGAGTCCGCGGTCAGGCTGCACCTGTATTGGCGAGGTGCGAGGCTACAGCGTCTGGAGCGATGGGCCGGGGCTTGACCTGCTGGTGGTGGTGGGGAGGGGGCGTTGACAGGGTGGCCCTCGTGTCTCGCTGCTTGAGAGTGAAGGGGATGCGTGCATTTGTTGCTTGGTGGTGCGCTGCCTGTCATGTGGAAGATGCGTATCATGTCACTTACAAGTGTGAGACTTATTCAGCCTTGAGGAATAGTGCCGAGCTATCATTCTATAGCGGTGATCTGAAACGGTGCCCCTGGCCCATCCAAGGGCCCATCCAAGTCTCCTTTCCTTTCTTTTCGTCTTTCTGCCTTCCTGTTCTGTGGTCTTTAGGTGCAGGGTTCCTTCTCTTCTTGTGTGTGCCGTCGGTGTTTGGTCTTGGCCGCCGTGGTGCGCTGTAGTTAGGGCAGGGTTTCGGTGGTTGGGAGGGCTGCATGTCCCTCCCGTTGTCTGCGCCCTTTCTCGCCTCTCCGCCTGTTACCTTTCCACAGAAAAAAGGGCTCTGGGTGCATTTCTCTTCGCGAAGTTGGACGGCGTGCCTTGGACCTTACGGCTCGTGAGGACACCCGCCTTTAGGCGGATGTAACATAACATCTATGACATCTGCACGCCCCCCTGGATGGCACCGGCGCCCGTCTGCGCCAAGGCATTGTGATTTGCAGCTGGGCATTGGTGATTTGTGTAGCGCATACCGTACTGTCGTGCATGCGATGCTTGTGCACATGTGCTTACCTTTACGTGCGGCTTAGCAGGACTGGGGGAGCAGCAGGGTCGGCATGCACGTCCAGGGTTCGAGGATGGGCGGGTAGCGAGAAGCGAGCAAGCGGGCTGGGTGGCCCTCGTGCGTGCATAATAGCTGTCGCTCCAGGCTTTGGGTGGTGCATTTCTTGTTGCAGTGCAGTGCAGTGTGCGAGGGTCCGGGCGTACACCGGTACTTGGCTTGACCCGTCGTCGACCTCCCCTCTGGCAACTCATGTGTTGCTGGTGGGGCATGATTGTTTGGCATTAACGGATTGAGGGGAAGTGACCAAGCCGGTCGTTAGCCCGTGTTTGCAACCCGGTCAACGGGGGAGAGACAGTGGGGGGACACGCGTTGCAGGTGCCCTTCGGTGCTGCGCCTCGCCATCAATGTGCTCGCAGCCGTCCGGCCCTTCTGTTTGTCAGCAAAGACTTGGGGCGATCAAGTTAGGCCTTTCATCGTGCAGGATGTGTGCTACCAGGCCGCGTCATGTATTACCCTTCCTCACACGCTGTGAGCGACATGTGCGCATGTGACATGGTGGATGACACACGTGGAAATGACTGTGTCGGGAATGTAGACGGAGCGATTCCTGCTCCGACACCACCTCGGCAGATCCGACAACCTCGATATGTCAGCACATACGCAACAGGAACCTGTCTTTGGACTTTGGGTATTATACATTGCTGCCTGACTTGAAGAACCCAACCAAACAGGCCTGCCGGTACAACTGCTATGGTACGCTCCCCATAATTAGAGAAACGTCAACGTAAAGCGTCACCTCAACTTTCAGTGCAACACCGGGAGCCCAGAGTCAAAACGTGCACGCCCTACTACTTGGGACACTTTTTGGCTCTCGGAATCAGCCGCTGTTAAACTCCTGCCTCCATAACACAATAATAATGTTTTGACGTGTTATGTATGCAATCACTAAGCCCCGAAAGTGGTGCGCGTCCCGTCGGGAGGGTGGTAGGCAACCTCGTCATGCGTGCCACCAATGACACTGGCGCCGGACTCACGCGGGGCTCGGAATCTCCAGCCTCCCGCGTGTGGATTCCCGACCTCG
Source organism: Gonium pectorale (assembly GCA_001584585.1). Taxonomy (NCBI): domain Eukaryota; kingdom Viridiplantae; phylum Chlorophyta; class Chlorophyceae; order Chlamydomonadales; family Volvocaceae; genus Gonium; species Gonium pectorale. The sequence continues at coordinate 161,369 of LSYV01000032.1, read as the reverse complement.
TGGAGCGCATCGCCCGGCACCTGCCGCCCAACGAGCTGCCCTGCACCCTGCGCCTGGTGGACAAGGCCACGGCCGCCCTGTTCAGCGGACCCCACCACACCACCGTGCGCCTCTCGCAGCCAGTGCCGCACCACGCCTTCGCACAGGCCTGGGGCCAACCCAGCGCTGCTCAGCCTCTGACGCTCGCCCAGCGTCAGCAGCTGCTCTGCCTGACCGCCGCCACCGGCGTCACCCCCAACCTGGAGCTCCTGCTCTCAGTCGCCGTGTACCTCCTAACGACCGCCCATCCTATGGAGGCCGCGGCGTCCGCCGGCCAGCTGGCCACCTGCCTCCGCCTCCGCCAGGCGGGCTGCCCCTGGGATCGCGCGCTTGTTGCCGCTGCCGGCGCCGGCCACCTGGCCACGTGCGAGGGGCTGCTGGCCGCCGGCTGCCCCTGGTCGGGAGCCGCCGTCACAGCGGCCGTCCGCGGCGGCCACACGGGCCTCCTGGTCCCTCTCCTGCAGGCGGGGCCGGGCCCCAGCCATCACGACCACCCGGGCGATGAGGCGCTCGGGGAGCGGTTGGTCGCCCTGGCCCGCGGCTGCGACCTGCCGGCACTGCAGCGGTACCACCAGGCGTGGCTCCATGCGGCCCAGCCAGGTGAGCCTACGGCACAGCCAGCCCAATATCCCATACGACCGTCACTTGCCCCGTGGCGCTACCAAAAGCAGCTCATACCGGCGGCCGCCGGCAGCCCTACGCCCGACTGGCAGGCCAAGGTGGAGTGGCTGGAGGGACTGGGGTACCCAAAGACGGCCTTCGCCTGCCACGCCGCGGCGGGCTGCACCGACGCCGCGGCCCGGCTGGCGTGGCTGCGGGGCCGGGGGTACCCCGTGGACGGCGGCACGGCGGTCCGGGTGTGCGCGGCCGGCGACGTGGCGGCGCTGCGGTACCTGCTGGCGGAGGGCGTGCGGCCGACGGAGGAGGCGGCGACGGAGGCTGCGGCCGGCGGCCACCTGGCGGCGCTGCAGGCGCTGCACGCCGCCGGCTGCCCGGTCAGCCCTCTGCAGGTCGCCTGCGCCGCGGCGAAGGGCGGCCACCTGGCCGCGGTGGCCTGGGCGGTGGTGACCTATGGCGCCGCAGCCACGCTGGATGACCGTGTGTTCGCCCGGGCGGGCCGTTTCGGCAGCGTGGAGCTGCTGGCCTGGCTGCGAG
>LSYV01000032.1:121603-131724 GCA_001584585.1 Gonium pectorale | reverse complement strand
CCTCCCACGACTACCTGGCGGCGCTGCAGACGCTGCACGCTGCCGGCTGCCCGGTCAGCCCCCTCGACGTGGCATGCGCTGCTGCGGAGGGCGGCCACCTGGCCGCGGTGGCCTGGGCGGTGGAGGCCTTCGGCGCCGCAGCCACGCTGCATGTGAGGGTGTTCTCCCGAGCGGCGCGGTCGGGCAGGCCGGAGGTTCTGGCCTGGCTGCGGGAGCGGGAATGCCCCTGGGACGAGCAGGCTTTCACCAATGCAGCGGAGGCGGGCAGTGCAGAGGCGCTGGAGTGGCTGGCGGAGAGGGGCTGCCCCATGCCGGTGAGGGCGGTGTAGGAAATGTTTGGGGGAGGGGGCGTAGGTTGTTTACTTGTTTTTTTGGAATGAGTTGCGGCCCGCCGTTGCGATACCCATGTGCCGCTCCCGCTTTGCGTTGACCAAGAGCGAACGCGTTTCGCTGCCGTTGTACGGCATTGTGGTATGCGCGTACGGCCTGGGTGCGTACGGCCTGGGTGTGTCCTGGCCCATCTACGGAATCGTCCGTACGAGCCCTGCGCGAGTCTCTGATGTTTTGCCGCACTTTGCCTGGGACGCGTGCCGCGTCGCTCACGTGCTTGAAGCACCTGTGTTCGCATCCAATGCTGTGGCTGCACTCGGTGATCGCACCCTGATACCAAACTCACTGTACGGGCATCACGGTACGGCGATCCACCGTACGCGCTCCGCGCCTGCCTTACATCTAGCCCTTCCAGTTACCGTCTTGCCGTCCTGCCAACCGGCCTGCTGCCGCCCGTGCCTCCCGCCCTGCCGCCGCTGCCCGGCATCCCGTCGCGCTGCTTCAGGATGACGGGTATCCCTACTTTCGGGCCGCCCGCAACGGCGACCTGCAGACGCTGGCCTGCCTGCGCCGCCTAGGCTGCCCCTGGGGCCCGGTCGGAGATGTCTTCGGCCGGAGTCTCAAGGGCGGCTGCCCGCTGTTGGTGCTGCGGGCGCTGGTGGAGGCGGGCTGCCCCGTGGACTGGCGGGCGGCCGCCAAGGCCGCTCGCGTGCGCTGGGGCCGCAAGGGGGACGGCGGTGCGGCGGTGCGGCACTGGATAGCGACGCAGCGCAAGCGGATGGGGCACAAAGCATTCGGCGGCGTGGAGGGGGCCGCTGCCGGCGGCGCCAGCGCGGGGGCGCCCTCTGTCTCGCCTAGGCGCCGGCTGCGGTGGTGGCAGGCCCTGGTGCCCTGCGCTGTCGCATCCTCGCGGGTGCGCTGCGACGATGCGTGAAGATGCATGCGACAGGAAAGGGGGCTGCGATTCGGGGGCTTGTCCGCCCTCCGTCTCCCTCCTGAATGCGGATCCACGCACAGCCCGTGGTGCCCAGCCAGTTGTGAGCGGGCAGCAGGCGCCGCGGTGCTTCAGCGTGGTGGCAGCAGTGCGGCAGTGCATGAATAAGCTGCGAACACGTATGGCGGGTCGGTATAGGACGGGTCGGCTGTTGACTGCCCCTGCGTTACGCACATCTCGTGTATCAGTACGGCGGGATGCGTGTGGATGCGCACAGACGGTGAGATATGGCTGGCAACGCACAACTGACCCTGCGCTGTGCACATAACCATAGGGCGGGCTGCGCTTGGCGCACAAACAAACAAACGGGGTATGCGGATATGGGCCGCATGCAAGGCAAGGGCGCTCCATCGGGCATCGTCGGGCTCCGGGGCATAACGATACATCCATATATAGAAGTATTGCTGCCGCCCATCAGGTGGCATGCAGGTGGTGCCTGTGTGACGCGCAGGCTGCGTTTGTTGGTCTGCAGGATGGATGCCCCTTCACCCGCCCGCCGGTGATGGGTGCGATGCGCAGAGGCGTGTTTCACGGGTGATTACAGGTTACACGTCCGCCAAAGCCGGGGGGGGAGCATGGACGAAATGCTGTTAGAGAGGGAGGGCGGGATGGATGGAAGTGAGGTGGGCCACGCTGCCAAGTCCATGACCTCCCTCATGGCACGGATTTCCTCCCGTAACTCGCCGTTCGCAGTCCGCAGCTGTTGATTTTCCGCCCGCAGTTGCTAAGCAAAGTGTTTGAGCTCATTGTGCAGGAAGCAGTTGGTTTGCTGCTGCTGCTGTTGCAGTTGAAGGGATAAAGTGATCAATTTCTGCTCGAATTCCTGCTTGACAGCGTCAAGCTGTGATGGGTAGTGTTCACAGTGTGTCTCAGTGCGGCCCTCCCAGTGCGGCCTCCCAGTGTGAGTTCCCGTGGCTATGCTCTCCGCTGCTTTGATGCAGAGGTGCAGCTCTATCTGTGCTTTCTGCATATGCTCCCTGTGCGCCACCTGTCATGCCTATTCCGCGGCTGCTCTGGTAGCACTCGCACGTGCGTCTGCGGCCCACGGCTTCCAGCCCAGTACACCCTCTACCAGTGCTGCTGCGATGTTGCCATGGTTCGCCGAACTCTCCATTAGCGCAACCTAACGTCTGAAGTCGCTGTATTCCCAGTTCGGCCTCCTAGTGGCTGTGTCCCCCTTCCATTTGGTGCAATGAAGCCACGTGCTTTACTTATGCGTATTGTCGTCTTGTTTCACGGATGGTCGAGCTGTTCGAGAGTTCAGTGAGGGAGGCATGAGGGCAACCGGCGGCTAGCCGGTAGTCGCCATGCTTGAGCGTGCTCGGCAAGAACCGGCTAACGATGGTTGCGTTCTTGAGCACAAAAACACCCCCGATCCTTCCAGGGACGCCAGCAAGGGCTTGCAATTACCTAGTAAGAACGGTATTATGCGCAGGCCGGCCTGGATATACAGGGGGCAACACGGACCATACAAAGCTACACAATGCACCAATGCATGCAGCAACGGCCACTCCGAACCCTTCCAACCGCCCTGCATGCTTACATAAAAACTGAAAGGGAAGCGCCTTCCACAAGAGGAGTGCGAACGCGCGCTGTTCAGGCCCTCAAGCACGGCCTGAAGTGAAACTGTACGGCAGAACAGCACGCCCGTGCTTGCTTGGGGCCGTCGCCGTCATCAGCGCGCCTCGCCGCCGGGCACACGGGTAGCCACGGGTAGCCACGGGTAGCCACGGGTAGCACAGGAAGGCCGTTTGCAAAGCGGGAGCGCGGATGCCCGACGTTTTTGCCCTCAAGCACGGTCACCGTGTGTTTACTGCGGGCCGACCGTGTGCGCGGATACTGCCCTTTCTTGGTCACATGTAGGGGTAAGGTGGGAATGATGAGGAGGTCTGGGCGCATCTTGCCAAGCTTGTTCGGATCGCTCTTTGCTAGCCGAGGCAGGTAGCAGCCAGGCTGCGCTGGAAGCCTGTCGCCGTCGATATAGTTTGGCGCCTTGTCCCTCGAGCAGGCGTCCATTATCATGTAACAACCGCTATATAGCTTCCCCTCTATGTGTAGTGCACTGGCAACGGTTTGCACACCGTCATTGTGTCTGGCTATGTATAAAGCCTTCAGCTCGGGGTGAAGACAGCCCCCGAGTGCATGGGTGCTGCTGTCGGTTAGGCCGCAGTGCGGACAGCTGCCGTCACTCGCTTGGTCTGCAGCCCTGTGGCCATGGCGCCCACCGAGCCACAGAGGGCGCTTCAGGCGCTTGAACCGGGCTGCTCGTTTCGCGTTCCAGCTGACACCCCACCGATACTTAAACGCGCATCGAGCTTCAGTCCAGGGTATAGAGCTGTCGCGGAAGAGAGGGGCGCCGTATTGTTTGTTAAGGTCGGGCGCGGCTTTGGCCCACGCCTGGGTGAATATTGTGTCGTTCGTCCACCCCGCTTGGACCCGCGGGTCAAGTGCCCGCTTTAGGCCCTTGTTTAGGTCGGTAACGTAGTGTTGGTCCCCGTTCTTAGAGTGGATCCAGTAGATGGTGGCGAACGGGTCCGCGGTTAAGGTTTCGGTCCGGTTGGCCGTTGCCGAACCCTGGCTATGAGTCCCGCTGCTTTGTCTACAATATGGTTGCCGTTGGGTGTGTTGCACGAGTGGGAAGCTACTTTGTGGAAGCTTGTCCGGTAACCGTACGTACGCACGAGGCGCGCTGTTCGAGCAAGCGCGCAGTCTCGGCAAACATGGAGTTTTTGTGGCTCCAAAATGATCATCCTAATGAGGTAGAGGCTGACAAGGGAATCGGTGTAGAATATGGACGTCATCGCTTTCATCAACAGTCGCTTCCAGTGCAGTTTTGATCGCCGAACTCTCACATCTTAGGATTGTGGCCAGTGGTGTGTTGAGGGCCGAGCTTTCATCGATGTACGTGGTCGTTGCATCCCATACAACCGCTCCCATCAGGCGCCCACACTCCTCATCGTCCATAACTGAGCCGTCCACGTAGAGCTAGCGGCCGCGGCCATATGCGATGGAGATGCGCGGTGCGATGGACTGCGCTAGTTCTAGGTACGTACGCAGGGCTCGTCGTGGTGAGCATCGTTGATGCGTTGACCGCGGCAGTCGTGAAGGGGGTTGGGCTCTGGTCGGTGCGCTTGCTGGTGGGCTCGTACGTTGGCGGACCATCGTGGCTGCGTGGGGGTTTCAGGCGCGCGGGGGCGCCGCCGAATCCGCCAGGGTCGGTGTGGACTCAGTCCAACCGGCAGGCTGTTGGCCGGTCGCTGCCCTGAACAGCGGACCGAATAGACCGGCCTGAACATCTGCGTTGTAATATCGCTGCCCGCTTGAGTTGGCCATTGCGAGGCTGTGCATCCGGGATCCCGTACCGGTACGGCTTGGTGACTGACTCGGTACCCAGCCCGTGCAAGAGTCGGGCGGCGCTGGCATCGGGTCCCAGTGCACACATTTCGTGGACAAGCAAGCGGGTGATGGAGCCACGGGGCAGCATGTTGCTGCTGCACCATGACTAAGATGGTGAGCGAGCTCGCTCGAGGCAGGGGTCGCCAGATATGACCGCGGATTCAGCCGATGTTACCGCCCACGCGAGGGCCCTTTCTGCGTCCTCTGTGGTTGGTGAGGGGTGGGCCACAGAGATCCCATGGAACTGCACGGAAAAGGCGTCCGTGGAGCCCCCGATCGAAGAGCTGGTCGTCTGGGTGGGGTGTGTAATAGCACGGGACTTCCGGGCGGGGCGGCGTTTAGATAGTGGGGAGCTAAAGCGCTCTGTTGTTGCTTCGAGTCCAAGTGTGAAGGCATGGCGTAGGTCGTCCGTCAGGGCGTGTTCATGTGCTTCACGCATGGCGGGTTGTGCGTGGTTTGTCCGCTTAGTGCGCTTAGCCGAGCCAAGTCCTCTGGGAGACGTCCTGGGGCTCCCAGGCGCCGGTGGACCTCTGGGTACCGCTGCTGCGTGTCCAGATATCTCGCCTTGAGGATGTAGTACCTATGACCGTTCCCGTACACTCCTGCCCGAATTTGTGTTCAAGTAATAAAGACGACGACGACGACCCGAAAGAGGTCGCTGATCGATGCACGCCTCGCATTTTCTCCCATAACCCATATTGTATGAAGAGATCAAACAGCAGATACGACGGACCAGCAGCAGCCAGCAAGCAGACACCAGTGCGCGTATAGATAGATACCATTCTCAAACTGCATGCCGCAAATAATGGACATGGATTGAATGTATAGAACAATGGACGGTTGGGCGTATGGATGGGCACAGTGCGCTTTTGCAGTGCTCTCCTTGCACCATACATAACATGGTATGCCGCTGCTCCATAACAATGTCCGCTCAGTGCCCTCACGTGCGCGCACGGCGGCCCGCATTATTCATTCTACGCCATCGAGCCTAATAATCAGCTCAGCATGCGGCGCGACAACGGAGGCGGCGGCGGCGCCAGGGTGCAGTCCCCAACGACGGCGCAGGCGGGGCACTCGTCCAGGGTGTCCAGCTTGTCGCGCTCCCCGACGCACGATAGGCACATGCTCTTGCCGGCGGAGCTCAGGCCGGAGGTCTGCGGTGACAGGTCATACAGCGGGGGGAGGTGCGGAGCGCGGTGGAGGCAGGGGCCGCGCGGGCGGCGGCAAAGGTTTGCAGGCGACAGCTGAACAACGGTAGAACGAGGATGCATGCGCGCTATCTAAGCAAGGATGGTCCCGCAAAACTTGCTTGCACATTTGGATGGGCGCTTGCCCACGCTTGTTGCTGACTGCGTACATACGCCCCCGGCAGCCTTGCTTTCGTACGCGTCTATCTACGTCACCTTCCAACCGGTACATGCCCATCACCATGGCCGCCGCTCCCGCTGCTTTCAGGCGCGCTCCCGCCCGCCCGCCCTTCCCCTCACGCAACCCCCCACCCCGCCTGCACCTGCATGCACGAATCACAAGCCCATTCGGAGTCCACCGAAGTGACGCAGCCGATGCAGTCCCTGACGACGGTGGACGTCAGGGTGTTGCCTCCCACGTAGGCCGGGTCGGCGCAGGCGGCGCAGGCGTAGATCTTGTCCGCCTTGTCTGCGGTCATGGCATATATGAGGGGCGAGTTGGGGCGAGCGGGCAGGGCGGGCGGGGCGGGAGGACGGTAGGGATGGAGGGGGAATACACGGCAGATGAGGGCGGCGGGCACGCACAAGAGGAAAGAATGAAGGCAGGCATAGGGACCGACGGTTGCCGAGGTGGACTATCTAGCAGGATAGCGTGAGAAGGCAGGCAGGAACGACAGCAGACTACTGCACACGGCGTTGCTAGATGCTCTACACTCGTCCGTCCATGGCCTCCTCCATGGCTTCAACGGGCGTATGCATGATATGTTACCTAGCTATCTACGCGATCGATATCACTATATGTTAAGGCACTGCTGGGTTGCGCGCTGACATGCCGGTCGTGAGTACCTATTTGCGGTGCGGGGCACACGTACGGGTGAATGGCATGCATGGCTGGAGCTCAGTCACCGCCCTGCCTGCCGCCTGCGCTGCCGACGCAGCAAGCCGTCCGGCGCGGCGACGAAGCGGAGTCTTAACTCCCCCGCCCTCGGCGAGTGGCTTGGCCGCCGGACGGGAGACTTCAGGTGGAAGCAAGGAAGATGCTCATGAACCCCCCCGGGCGCAGCGCCGCAGCCACAAGCAACGAGCCCGCCCGCTGCAGGGTGCACGAGCTGTCTGCATGCGTGTGCCCTTCATTAGTTTACGCCTCTCACGTGTATACGTGCATACATACAGCCCCATACTTAACGCACATGACTGAATGCAAGCACGGACAATACGGCAATCAAGTACGGCAAGCAGTACGGCGACTCACTCTGCTCAGCGAGGCTGGGCACGCAGCTTAGCATGCAGGTGTTCTGGACAACCCTCCCGTTGAGGGCGCAGGTCGAGTAGCAGCCGAAGTAGAAGCCGTCGGCCTGGTTCTTGCGGTAGTCCTTGATCAGCTTGATGCACTGCTTGCAGGCCGCCTTGTCGATGATGGCGGCGGTGTTGTCGCAGGCGGCGCAGGCCCAGGCGTTGTCGGAGTCGCAGTTGTAGGTGAAGGGAGGGGGAGGGGGAGGCCGCGGCGAGGGCGGCTTGGGAGGAGGGGGGGGCGGCGACGGCGAGGGCGGTGGTGGGGGCGAGGGCAGGCCGTATTGGGGACACTGCCAGGCCTCGGCAAGGCTGCCCACCACACATGAGATGCAGGAGGCGCGGAGGGAGTTGGAGTTCGTTTCCTGTGGATAGCGGGCGGGGCCGGTGACGGCGGTTAGGAAGGGCGGTTACTGAGGGCGAGGTACCGGTAGCTAGATGGGAGGCGGGGTACGAGGCATACGCGCGCACGCCACACCGAAACACACCCATCTTCTAATAATCCGCATCACGTGTCCCCCAATCAAGCAAACAGCGCCACATGTTATGCCGTACACGCAGGTAGGTCTGCGGAGCTTGACCGTACTTACCGTGAAGCACGACTTGCAGGCGTACACGCTGCTGGTTGGGGCGCTGATGACGCAGGACACGCACTCGTTCACGCGCGACATGCCGTTGCCCACAATCGACTCGTTCTCGCAGTACTCGGTGCAAGACCATGCCAGTCCTGCAAGAGCGCAAAGGGGGTGGGCGGCAGAGTGGCAAAGAAGAAGAGGCCTTTCCCAGGGTGATGAGCCGTAGCGGCGCTAAGCAAGCGGCCAACTGATGAAGCTGTCGTGTGCCACCGCTGGCACCGGCAAATTTCGGTACCACCGTCCCCCGCATTATGTGGGGTCTGCACCACACCCTTACGACAGCGTGCGCCTCCTCCTTTAGGTAGGATCGCCAAGAACCTTGCCTCAGCGTGCTTCCCCGGACCTCGCACCTCGCACCTCGCATGCGCATGGTGGTAAGTCCAAACTTGTCTTGACCCAGTCTCCTATTTCGTGCTTCCCCGCCCCTCATTGTCCCCCCGCCAACGAACGCACCCCTCTTGTAGTTGGACTGCACGCATCCGTAGCAAGCCCCGGTCCCGCAGTCCAGGCACAGCCATCCCGTGTTCTTATCGCCGCCACTGGCCGCCGTCAGGTTGGCGACGCAGGCCTTGCACTCGGCGCGCGCCGTCACCAAGGGATTGATGTTGCACTCCTGACATGCATAGTCGTCGGTGGCGCAGCTGTCGGGTCCGTGCGGCGGCGGAAAGGGCGGTGACGGCGGCGGGGAGGGTGACGGTGGTGAAGGTGACGGCGGGGAGGGTGAGGGCGGCGGGCGCGCGAACGCCGCGGGGCAGTCCTCGATGCTGGCTTCCCGGAACTCCGCGCAGCCCTCCGATGAAAGGAGCACCCACTGGCCGTCCCAGTTGTTGGGCCACACGACCCACTGCGATCAGAGTTGGGCGTGCGACAAGCGTAGGATGGACTATGGTCCTGACGGACGGACGGACGGATAGACGGACGGACGGACGGACGGACGGAGACCACCCATACCCAGTCCATCCCAGGGGGTTCGTTCCACACCCCAAGGCCGCTTCACGGTGCGGACTCGGCCCAAATGCACTCGTGTCCCCACACTAGCGTTTCCTCTTGCGCCTGGAGCAGTAGCACCGTACTGTCGTACATGTGCTGGGGGCCCATAATGACTCACGTCGGTCAGGCCGTCACCGTCGCAGTCCAGGCTCTCGGCCTTGTCGCCTTTTTCGTAGTTGATATACATGTCTTCAGGCAACTCGCAGTCTGAGGGGGGGGGAGGGCCGGGGGCGGGCGCGGGGCCGGGGGCTGCCGTACAGTTGCCGTACGTGCCGCACACGGGGCAGCGCCAGATCTCCGACTGCTGCTGCTGCGTGACGCACGTCATGCAGGCGGCGCGGGCGGCGGGCGACGACGTCTCCTGCGCGCGGGCGGGCGGGATGGTGCGAACAGGAGGCGGGTGGGGCGCAGCGTGAGATACGATACTGTGGGACGCTATGCATGGCGCCGCCGTAGTCGACGGGCGGGTAGCTCGGTGCACGGCCATTGCGCCCCGCGTACGAGCGATGCAGGCACATGCCGCACGAGCTCTCATCCCACCCTAGCGTCCCACTTCCTCCCGCCCCACGCACACACCAGTGTTGCCCTTCACCAAACAACCCACGCCAGCGGCAACGGCGACGGACCTACCGTCATGCAGCTTGTGCAACCCCAGTGGTTGTCGTTGGTCACGTTGCCGTTGGAGAAGCACGACATGCACTCGCCCACGCGGGCCAGGTCGTTAGAGCCCACGTACGACGGGGCCTCGCAGTAGTCGTAGCAGGCCGAGTACAGGTCTGGCATTGTGTATCACGGTACAGCAGTACGGTGCAGTCACGAAGGGCGACACGAGAGAAATGAAGCAGGAAACCGTGCCGAAAGGCCGAAACGTAACATACAGGCGTCATTGCTTATGAAGGGGATTTCGCACGTTTCTCAGGAAGGGCCTCTACTTCTGCCGTACATACAGACACCGAAGCCACAATCGTGTTCCTGTCGCACTCACCCTTTTTGATGGTCGCGGGCATGCACTGGCTGAAGCAGGCAGCCTGCACCTCGCGGCTGGAGGTGTAGCCCTTGGTGCCGCAGGGGTGGCACTGCCAGGCGTAGCTGGGACCCATGGACGCAGACACGTTGCGGACGCATGACCGACACTCGTCCTTGGCGGTGATGGAGGAGGCTGTCTCGCACTCTTCGCACGCGTAGTAGATGGGATCGCTCGTGTCGGTGGGGCACGAGACCGACGGAAAGGGCGGTGGCGGCGACCGGGTAAGGCTGATAGGGGGCGGGGGCGACGGCGGGGGTGGCGGAGGCGGAGGC
>LSYV01000031.1:1118533-1137595 GCA_001584585.1 Gonium pectorale | reverse complement strand
GTGACTCCTCCCGCAGTCCCTTCAGGAGGGCTGCCGCGTCATCGAGCTGGACTGCTACAATGGACCCGTGTGCACGCACGGGGGCACGCTCACCAGCGCCGTGGATTTTGAGGTGCGGGACCGGCCGGGAGCACCAAAGTGCAACCTGCCCGTTCAAAGCGAGGTTGCCGATTAGGGCCCGGGGGGCCGGAATGTGATGGATTGGGGATGGCAGGCGGACATGAGCAGCGGCTCGCGCTCCAGTCTGTAGCGCATCTGCCGGCTGCGGGCGTACGTCACTAGGTGCCTGGTGCGAATGAGCCTGGCGCGCATGCAGTGTACGGCAGTGGCCAAGGAGAATGTTTCGGCCTGGCAAGGGCATGCTCGGGCGCGGGTGAGGCTGTGGGTTGGGTACAGGCTATGGGGCGATGACGTGTGTTGCAAGCGAGGCGAGCGTACAAGCATGCTCACCCCACTGTCCGCGTCCCGACCGAGGTGCCGTTTCAACTGTTGCAGGTGTGCCAAGCACCCTGCGCTGCCACAAACAGCACCTACATCGCGCCTGGGAGCCCGCAGCCCCCCTCCGCGGTCGTTACGGCCGGCTCGCCCTCACGCCCGTCGACCCCTTGCTCCACACAGGAGTGCGTGGCGGCCATCCGGGACAGCGCCTTCGTGTCGTCGCCCTACCCAGTCATCATAACCATGGAGAACCACGCAAACCCGGACAACCAGGTGGGGGAGAAGAGGCGCCGGCCGTAGGGTTGCGTCAGCACGTGCAAATGAGGATCGAGATTTGCGACTCGAGGCCTGGCCAGGTTGACACGTGGCGACGAATTGGCCGCAGGCCAAGATGGCGGCCATCCTCCGGAGGGTGCTGGGCCCGATGCTGTTCGTGCCGGACCCGGATGACCCGCGGGTCACGTACCTGTCGCCCGAGGCTCTCCGGGGGAAGGTCGTCTGCCGGACATCGGTAAGCTACATCGTTCGGACGCATCCGATGTTGCATGTCCCCCCGCTTGCCCATGCGCAAGCCCAACCGGGACGCATAGCACGTCGTTGGAACTGCGTGCTGCCACTAGGAAGCTGCTGATGCAGCGGTGGTCGAGTGCCTCGCCGTCCGTCCAACCGGTTCCTGCTAATGGCCATCGCCACCACCCCCCAGCGCAAGGCCAACTCACACGAGGAGTTCAGCAAGCTGATCTACATCCGCAACTGCAAGTTCACGTCGTTTGGTGATATGCTGAGGCGAGGTAAGCGCGGGGCTGCAGGGGAGCAAGGGATGCAGCCAGGATTTCAGGAGTTGCCACCTGCCGAACCTTGAATGCTCTCGAGGGCCCGGTGCTAGAGCCTTGCTGGCCCGTGAGCATGTCGAACCCGCGGCCCATGCCCCGTGTGCCCCCCGCTCCCGCAGACACGGTGGCCAGCTCATCCTTCGAAGAAACCACCCTGCCAGAGGTAGGGGCTACGCCCAGCTTACGGCTCGGGCAGACCGCTCTCATGCAGCCGGGCTCGCAGCTCCCCGTGGCTTATTAGTGCGTTCACCTTCTTGCCACGCCCAGCTTACAGCCTCATGGCCTCTTGAGTCTCATAGTTCACACTTTCTCTGCAGCGGACCATCTCACGTCTCACCGCGCCCCGCACCCCGGCCCCGGCCCCAATGGCTGGCCCGCCCGCCCGCAGCAACGCGATCTCCAGTCGTGCGGCTCGGGCATCCCCGACGTCATCCTCGAGGGCCTCGCGTCCGAGTCCGACGGCGACGACGACGGCGCGGCCGACCCCCGCGGCGCCCCCTGGTTGAAAAAGCCCCTGCGGCGCATGAAGACCGGCCTGTACCGCATCGCGGCCGGGGCGGACTGGGTCCCGGAGGACGCGCTGGATGCGGGCTGTCCCCCCGTTGAGGGCTCGCTGCAGCAGCTGTACGCCTGCACGTGTCGGCACCTGATGCGCGTGTACCCGGCCGGCTGGCGGGTCATGTCGGGCAACTACAACCCCATGAAGGCCTGGGTGCGGGGGGCCAGCCTGGCGGCGCTCAACTGGCAGGTTTGGGACAAGGCGCTGCGGATCAACCAGGGCAAGGTGCGGATGGTGTGCGCGGCCGAGGGGTGCGGCGACTGGGGGACGCTACTGGGGCGACAGAGGGTGCTTTCGGGCTCGGGTGCTTTCGGGCAGTAGAGCTGTCCTGGGATGTCTCATGGGATGCAGCACTACACGTGTGTGTGGTGACTATGCGCCAAACTGCATCGGTTGCCATCCCGGGGGGCCTTCTTGGCAACCCAGACCCTCAGCAGTCCCATAGCAAAGTAACCGCGAGCCATCCGTCGCCATTCCATTCCCCACAATCGCAGTTCATGGACAACGGTGGCTGCGGCTACGTGCTGAAGCCGGAGTGGATGCGCGCCTCGGGGTCGCGGCTGCCGTCCCGCTTCCCGGGCCGGCTTCACGTGCACGTGTACAGCGCCTTTCAGTACCAGGGCCGCAATATGGGCGTCTTCAAGGACGACCTCTTCGTGCGGGTGAGGGCAAGATCCAGTGCGTGTGGATTGAGGCGCGGGTGGGCGGGACGGAGAATCTAGTTGCGAGTACAACCCTAGCCGCCAGCACGGCTGGCGCCGGACGGCTGCCTGCCCGCCCCAGGCCCGTCCTGCTTAACGCCGCCGCCACGGACCAAATGCCTGATCGAGCAGCTTTGGTTTCGTCCTGCGCCCAGCTAAGCTCTCTAGCGCGCTGCGGCTCTGCGGTATTGACGTGCAAAGCTCTGCCCTTGCTGCGGCTGCTCGGTCCACGCAGGTCCGCCTCAGCGGCATGCCGGTGGACTGCGCCAAGAGCTTCACCGGCACCGTGACCAACAGCGGCCGCCTGGTGGCGCGCAAGGACTTCTATTTCGACGTTCGCTTCCCCGAGATGGCCGTGCTGTACATCGAGCTCATGGACGAGGACGCACGTGCGTGCTTGGGCGCTGGGGGCTTGGGGGCCGCGGGGCCGCGGCGGGGGGCCTTACCGGTCTGGTCTTGAATGACATTGTACCACACCATGCCGCACCGTTCAGGCACGTTCCACCTCGCTCGGGCCGAGGGCCGGGGGCCCGTGGCTGCCGCCCGCTGGGAGGCCTGGGCTGCCCGCACGGGCCTTGCACCTGCCGGTCTGCGTTTGACGTCACCTCGGTGCATGGGGCTCTCGCCTCCCGGACGCGCTAGCACGATTGCCAATTGGCATCAGCGCCGGCCGTCATTGCGTCCATGTATGGTACGCGTGCAGTGGGCGGCGCCGCCAACCACGCCGACGCCGACACGCTGGGCTACTACTCGCTGCCGCTGGCCAGCCTGGCGGAGGGCGACTTCAAGCTCAACCTGCGCAGCCCCAAGAGCGGGGAGCCGCTGCCGCTGGAGCGGACCTGGGTCAAGGTGGGCCTGAGGTGGCAGGCGCGCTGCCGCGACGCCAGCTCGGGCGGGGTCTACCGCGGCGGCTACAGTCGGCACAGCTCCAACGAGTTCGCCGCCGCCGGCGGCGCAAGTCACGCCGGTCGGGGCAGCTGGGGAACCAGCATGGCGCGGCTGGTGAAGGGCCTCTCAGCCAGCAGATTGCCCGTCAAGGGTGCGGGCGCCCTGGGCAGCAGCGGCCGCGGCGGCGGAATTGGGAGAGCAGGGGCAGGCGTGGGAGGCGGCAAGGGCGCGGATGACGGCGGGGGCGGTCTGCCGGGCGGACGAGGCGCCCAGCAGCCAAGCTTGGGAGGTGAGGCAGGCCCGGAATGTGTGCCGCCCGGGATCTTGACTCATTGGGCTAAAAGCGGCAGGATCGTGATCCCGGCTCCCGAGGTCCGGGAGGGATTGTGTGCGCGGGGTCCCAAGCTCAAGCGCTGCGGCCCCCCTTGGCACCATGCCCACCACCTGCCCTTGTGTGGCGCCTCAACACCTGGATCTCCGCCCCTGACCGCGCAGGCAGCGCCGCACCCTCGGATGGCGCAGGCGCGCCCGGCTGCGCAGCGCAGATGCGCGTAGCGTCATCGAGCCCCGATGCTGACGCCGTGGTGGTGGCGCGGATGCGGCCGAGCCAGGTCCCCCGGGCCGAGCAACCGCCAGTTGCTCCCCGTTGGGATTTGGGTCTAATGGAAAAGCGGCCGCCAAGGGGCGCTGATGTGTGGGACCAGACCCGGCAGGGTGAGCACCCGGGACCCTGGGACCACCGGGGGCGCCAGGTGCTGCGGGACGAGAGGTTGCCCTGGGATGTCCCATGGGTCTGTCGCCTGCTGGATGAGCAGCCGCCGGCGGGACACGAGTGGGACCGCGTGACAACTGGACGACCAGAACTGGAGGTAGCGACGTGAGCGCCATCCATTGCGCGGCCGCTGGAGACGCGGCCGCCGGCGGGGCCGGACCCTGGGCGGCTGGATGCGGCGGCAAGCCCGCCGGGGAAGGTGGCGAGAGGAGCGCTCCGCGAGATGCGTGCCCTCGAAGGCTCGACGGCAGGAGAGCAGTGGCTGCAAGAGCGGGATGGTGAGGAGTATGACGCTCGCGGCTGCGGTGTCGAGCTGAGTCGCACCGCCCCCTGTGCCAATTGTCGTTCTTCCTATGGGCCGCGTGGCCGACCAGGCTCACAGACTCTAGGTGGTCATGGCCGCTCCAAGGGCCAAGATTTCACCGTTCGACAGAACTGTTTGGAGTTATGCATTCGATCCCCATGTATTTTTTACAATGCAGCGTGTTGCGCTGGGTGCGTGGCCTGGGGACGCGGCAAGCCGCAGGGCTATAGCTCCGCGTCTCGTGGCTGTCAATTTCCTAGGGGCGTGCGGGGTGCCCGTCTGCGTGTGTGGCGCCTGAGGCGGTGCCCGCGTGGGACGTGCGCACCTGAATCTTTCGCGTGACAGGCCAGATAGCTGTGCTAGGCGTTCCACTTTCCGGCGCGGTTAGATCCGAGGCAGCGTGTCCGGATATGCTCTAATGACGCAGCGTGCGGCACTCGAACCCACAGGCGGGGCGTACGGGTGGCGTACGTGTCCCGTGTTTCTTTTATAATTCGTGTGGTGAGCTGGTGACCCGTTGTTTGTTGCCCGTGAGCTTGGCGTTGTTTGGTGCGCGGCACCTGGGTTGTGCCGCCTGGCGCGGGCGATGTCGCCCCGACTTTGACGGGCTGGTTGCCTTGGAGGGCAAATTGAGGGCAGATACCTGGTACACGCGGATGTGCGTTGGCCCCGTGTGCTGCCAAGCGCGCGTGGTGACGGGTGAGAGACGGTGAGAGCGCGTGGCGTCCCCCAAGAGGCTGTGACCCATGAAGAATTAGATTCGTGAGACTGATTCGTATTCCGACACGCCGTGCGTCGAACCGTCGCAGCTAACTTTGCGTGCGTTGTTCCGGCCATGGAGCCCCGTGCATCGCGTTCGTTGCCGCGGGTTGGGTCATGTTTCGGATGCGCGCATTGTAGGCCCCGGGGCAAGGTCCTCCAGATGCGCCCTTCCTGCGGGAGCTGTCCGCCTGGTGTTGTGCGCTGCGGCGACACGCCTGTGTGCCGGTAATGCTCCTGTCGTGGGGAAAAGAGGTGGCACGGCCTGCACGGGTTGCTCAGGGCGCCACGCAGCAGCGGCAGGGCCCCAGGTTGCCCTCTTCATCCGGTGGATAAAGATCGGGGAATGTTGTCTTGTTGTGGGCCGCGTTCACCCTGGCATGGTCTCACACACGCGCTTGCGTGCCAAGGCGGCATAAGTCCGTGGCTTGTTTCCGACAGCTCGGCTCCATAATACGGTACGAAGGGTACGGCAGCAACTCTGCAGCGCCTGCACTGCCGCCCGGGTCCGGCCGGGTCCGGCGCACGCCAGCCCTTGGTGCCGGGGCCGCGAACGCACCGCATCGCACGTGCGTCACGTGGTCAGCGGCCATGACCTGACGGTGGTGGATTGATGTGTGGTACACATGCAAGCAGCGTGATCGGCGTGATATACTATGAGCAGCTCAACCTGGACAAAGCAACGGTTCACCAGGTGAAGTTCGACAAATCGGGTAAGCTGGTTGGCCGGTCTTTTGGGGGGCGGGACGACCGTCACATGTCTTGCTCTGTACCCGCCCGCCCTATTGGAAACATCACGCCTTCGGGCGTGTATGGCCGTAGAGGCGGGCTCCCTCTTTCTGTTCAGGTTTCTCTTTTTTATGAGCATGTTGCAGCTCGCTGTGTGCCAGTCACGCGTCAACTGTGTCGACGAAGCCAAAGGTAGATCTGCCCTCCGAACATCCGGTGTGCGGGTGCGAGCAACATTGCGTGCCGCTGTGAGTACAACAGCGGCGCAGTTCTTGCTTGGCCATACTGTTCAGATTGTTCGGCACCGCCGGCACCGCTCCGGAGTATTCAGCGTCACCGTTAGCAGGCCCTTTGCACACCCAACCAAACCACCAAAGCAGAGCGCCCTGCGGCGTGGGCTGGCCGTGCGACGCCCGGCGTGTGGGTAGCAGTTTGTACGGGGTGCACTGTGTACGGTGGACTGTATGCACTGTGTACGGCGTTTAGAGGGCACACCCAAACGCCCGGTCATGCCATCGTTTAAGTCCCCGTTGTGGACATACTAGGGACAGTAGGGTCCGGCCCCTTGCCTACTGTCTGTTCCTGCATCGGGCACCAGAATGAGTGCAAGTAGGCCCAAGACAAAAGTAGTGGTGCGCGGCCTTCCACCGGGCATGACAGAGGAGACGTTCAAGACGGTCCTGGACAGTATTTCACGCGAGCGCTACTCATGGCTGTCTTACTACCCCGGCAAATTCAGGTCCGATCCAGCTTGACTCAAGCCATACGCTCCATCCCTGATTGTAAATTTCAACGCTCGCTGGCGCGTCCTTGCAGCTTGAAGCGGATGGTCTTCTCCCGCGCCTATGTCAATTTCTTGACCGCCGAGGACGTCTACGACTTCAAGCAGCGCTTTGATGGTCACGTATTTATTGGTCAGAAGGGCCACCAGTACCGCTGCGCGGTCGAGTATGCGCCTCTGCAGAAGGTGCCGGCTCTTGAGGAGAAGCCACATCCACTGGAGGGGACGATCGAAAAGGGTGTGTGGGTTGCGATGGGGCCGGGTGGGCGGAGTTTGCGGAGGGCAAGGGGGGGCTTCAGGGTTCGTGTAGCGACCGGCCCTAGTCTCTTCTGACATTGGAAGCACCCTGAGCCTCTTGACACCTCCGTCCGAGGGCAAGCGACTGAGAGGCCGTGCGTGCGTGTGGCCTGAACCCCGAACGGACTTTCAAAGCCAAATGGCACTCCTCACGCACGAGCACTCGCTCTCTCTCCACCTCGTGTACCAATCCTTGTCCCCGGCCTGGCCGACCGACAGACGCCGACTACATGGCATTCGTAGAGGCTCTGGAGTCCGGGCGCACCCCGGGCGTGCCCGTCGCCCGCACAGGCGGCGGCACCGCCACTGACTTGCCCTCTGCGGCCGCTGCGGCCGCTGCGACGAGCGCGGGCGCCGGCGAGGGCAAGGTGGTCATGTCGCGCCTCATGGAGTACCTCGTAGCCAAGTACTCGGAAGGTGGGAACCGCGTCGGCGGCATGCGGTCGGTCAGCAAGGCCAGGCAGAGCAAGCAGGACATCCAGCAGGTCCAGGTGCTCGAGGGCCGTGGCGCCGGATCCAGCAAGATCAGCAAGGCCGCGGCCGCCGCGGCCGCAGCAGCGGCCACGGCGGCGCTGGCGTCTGCTGCCGCGCTGGAGGGCCCCAGCAGCGGCAAGCCTGGCCGGCGCGAAAAGGAGCGGGACCGGGAGCGGCTTGCCAAGGGTTCGCAGGCGGCCGCAGCCGCGGCAGCCGAGCCGGGCAGCGGCAAGTCGGCCCGTGGGCCGGGGGCCAAGTCGCATCAGCGCGCTGGACAGCAGGCCGCCGCAGCGGGCAACGCCAACGCGGCGTCGCCGTTCTCCGACATGGAGGTGGGATCCGTCAGCCTGCTCACACGCCCCTCGGCCGCTGCGGGGGCAGCTGGGGCCGGCGGGAAGGCCGGAGCCAAGGAGTCCGCGGCAGAGGGCCGACAGCGCCCGGAGGCCCGACAGCGGCTGGCCCAGGCGGCCATGGTGAGGGCGGGCATCGCCGATGCGGAGCCCGCACCGGCGGCCGCTGCCGCTCCGCCAGCTGCTCAGGAGGGTGGCAGGGGCCGTGGCGGCGGCAGGGGCGGCGCGCGGGGCCAGCAGGAGGAGGAGCCGCAGGTGGTGCGGCCGCCGGCGGGTGCACCGCCACGCATTCTGCTGGTGAAGGGCGGCGAGGCGCGGGCTACGCAGGTGGGGACGGGATGAGTGGGCAGGACGATTGGGATGGCCACACCACACCGATCAGTGTCAAGGGGCAGCAACGCCACGCATGGCACGGGGCTGGTAGCATTGATAACGCGTTTCGGGTTTTTAATCCGTCTTTGACGTCCTTCTATGGCGATGCCTCTTCATTGGTGCCTTGACGTTGCGCCGAACAGGCGGCGCCGGCAGATCAGCCGAACCCAGGCGCGCCGGCTTCGGGCAGGAAGCCCATTCCTGAGACGGCACGCCAGCCGCAGCAGCGGGGCGCCAGGGCACAAGCTGCGGCGCTGCTCCTGCAGGATCAACCCGCTCCGGCGGCGCAGCCCAGCAGCCAGGCGGCCCCGGCCAAGCCGGCAGAGTCCGGCCGCCCTGCCAGGGGGAAGGCCGCCCCTGCGGCGGAGCGCCCCAGCAGCAAGGGATCCGCGTCGGGCCCCGCGCCGGCCCCTGCTGCCTCGCGTCCCGCGGCAGCAGCTCCGGCCCCGGCCGGCGAAACCGCGACCGCTAGCGCGTCCGTGGATGAGGGCCTGGCTGCCACGGCGTCGGCCGCCGCCGCGGCGGCGCTGGCGGCAGCGCGCACGGCGGCGGGCAAGAAGGTCCGCGCGGGCTTCCAGATGTACGTGCCTGGGTCACTGCGCGCCCGCGGGCAGACCGGCGCAGCGGGGGGCGCGGCGGACGGCGCCAAGGGGTGACGCACAGCGGGCAGCACTCCCCCGTGCTTCCGACACGAAGGTAGGTGACACAGTCGTACATGTGCACTTGTGTAGTACGAAATGTCTACATGTGTACAGACGGCGAGGGTCGATGGGTTCTCGTTGAAGTTCAGCGGATACTCTCATGCGGGCCTGCCGTCGTCAGGGGTTCAGAAGCAGCCGCAGCTGTAGCAGCGCATCCGCATTCCACACAGTGCGGTAGTGGAACCCTACCCCGGACTGCTGCCCGTAGGTTCCAGATCCTCGCCTCCGGTACAGAGAGGCGGGCACCTTCGCGCGGCGCTCGTCATGCGGCCGAACGGCGCACGAGCGCATCGCTACAGCGCATCGGCCGCCAGGAGCGTGCCATGCCGCCCTTCGGGGCCCACCCGAACAGTCGCCAGGGGTCATGCTGCCTGCTCCGCATGCTGGATTGCGGCTCCCGGAGGACAAAATCCCATCTCTGCCCCGGATTCCATCGGCCGGGGCTAAACCCGTGGATGCACCTCGCCTTCTCCCTCCTGCTGCCTTCCGCTCTGCGGGGCACCAAGCGAAGCAGGCGCAGGAACCTGACCTCGCCTGATCTTGGTGCCGGCCTTCGGCGTGTTGAAAAGGACACACCAGTCATCTGCGGGATGAGCGTGCCGGCGCCTTGCATTCCTCCATGGATGGTCGGAGGACGATGGCGCCACCGTGCTGCGAGGCAGAGCGGCCGACAGGCCGCGAGGGCTCTGGCAGCCGGTGATCTCATTGCGGGCCTCAGCAGCAGGAGTCGCACCTGATGGGCAGGGGCTGGCGCTGCGTGCGTGCGCTGAACCCGCGTCATGCAAAAAGCCACATGATGGATGGACTGCTGGGGACGGTGCACGTCCTCCCTCCCCGCATGCCCTGCTCGGTTGCGTGCATCGTTCCGCGCACTCCCGCCCGCGCTGCTTACTCCCGCAACATGAGGGAGAGCGGGGTGGCGGGAGGTTTCCTGCCAGGCGCGGGTGTCTCGCTGGGTCTGACAGCTGCTGACGGGAGTGGTCGTGGGGAGGGCCGGGGCGGTGATGTGTAGCTGGCTGCCGCCGGCCAATGCCGCGTTGGATGCGGGTAGTTTTGTCTGTTGTCTTGCGCTCCGTTCCCTGGCATGGGTGCGTGCGCGCTGGGGATTTATCGGGTGTGCTCTTTGAGTCCCTGTGCGCGAGTGCTGCGCGACAGCAGCAGTACACGGCTGGTTGCGCGTGCTGGGAGTGCCGGGCTGTTCAGCCGGGCCAGTGCTGGATTTCGTAATGGATAGCTGAGTGACTCGTCTACCATACCTAGCTGCAAGCACCAAGCGCGTTCAGTTCATGTACGCTCGGTTGGTGGCCTTCGACTCTTGCGGTACGCAACGAGCAATGGCGAACCCGGGAGGCAACACCCGGGAGGTTCACGAGCCACAAAAGCACCCAGCGACGCTGCGCCGTCAGGTGGCAGGCACAATCCATCAAGAATGCTCGCTGGAAGGTGTACGCAGCATATGACGAGCCCAGCCCGTGTTGGCTGTAGACAGCCATATTGCTCTTTATGCTGCACGGCAAGCCGGGCAAGGGTGCTTGTTCCTTCAAGGCGCACGGTTCACGGGTGCTTCCTAGCGTAGTTTCCCGCTCGCCTGACGTCCCAATCCCCAGTTTCTTGATCCCCCAAGCGGCATGCGATTCTTGCCAAGCTGCGCTCTCTGCGCCTTGCGGCAGCTGTCACAGGGAGACGGCAGCTGCCAACAGGCCACGGGGCAGCCAGGTGCTACCAGTGCAAGCCCTCCACCCTCATCTTCCGGGGGCGTGCATGCACCTTGCGCGCGGCTAGCGTGTCGGCACCCGGCGTGCCGATGGCACCTGGGCCTTCCCTATCGGGCCTGCTTGGCATGAGATAAGATATGGTGGAAATTAGTCCATTACCCGTTTGCTGGCCTCAGGGATTGCAAGCTGTTGGCCAACGCCGTGCGCCGTGCGCCGTGGATCGCGAGGGGCAGGTCTCTTCCAGGAGCTAACAATTCTCCACTCGGTTGCTGTTTTTCCTGCTGCTGCTTGCCTTTGACGCTTTACGCCCTTTGGCGACAACGATCTCTGGGGCAATGTCGCGCGGAAAGCTGCGCTGGGGAGACACGCTAGATGACGAGGACCTGCTGCCACCCACGGTAGTGAGGGGACCAGATGACCATGGGATTAAGACTATCATCGAGTATTACAAGAATGAAAAGGGCGATGCTTTCAAGAAGACCTCCAAGGTCAAGGTGGTGACTGTGGAGAAGAAGGTCTACAAGGTGCGGCATTTACCAGCGTGCAGAGATCCGCTGGGGCAGCGAAGGAGCGTGAAGGCGGCGCGCGCGGGTCGCCGACTGCCGGCGGCTTTTGGAGCAGCGCCTGACGTCCGATGGGGTTATGCAGGTCACGGAGGAGCGCCGGAAATGGCCTCGCTTCGGGCTAGCTGCCGGGGAGACGCCTCAGGATTCGGTCACGGTCCAGGCGGTCGAGGAGATCCCCTTCGAGCGCGTGCGGCAAATTAAGGCCACCACGCAGGAGAAGAAGGCCACGGACATTCAGCAGGTGCTGGCAACGGCGGACAAGACCGTTATCTCCGGCAGGTGCGTACCTGCCGCACCATGCAACACCTCTGTGGAGCGGGCTTCCCCGTGCATTTGTCACGCCCCGGTTTGCCCCCCGCAGCATCAAGGAGATGCTTTACAAGAAGCGCATGGAGCGCGAGCTGCTGCGCGCAAAGGGCCTGCTCAAGGAGGCGGAGAAGCCCCCAGAGGAGGTGCGTGCTGGTGGGCGCGGCCAGGGCGGGGCCCGGCATCCAAGAAGCAGTCTCATTAACTGTGGTGCCACGGAGCACCAGGCTTGGACCAGCAGTGCAGTCAAGGCGGGCAGAGGCTGCGGAGTCAGGCACCGCATGCGTAAACCGTCAAGATCACCTTGCACTTGCAACCGGGCACGGAGAGCGGCAGCTTCATAAATCCATGGCCCTAGCAGCCCTGCGTGTGGCGGCGACCGACTGGCCGCTCCCTGGCTTCCACCCGCAGGACGGGAAGCCCGGCGGCCCCGGGATGGGCGCCCCCAAGCCTGGCAGCTACGTGCCGCCCAGCCTGCGCAACCGCGGGCCAGGCGAGGGCGAGAGCATGCAGAAGAAGCGCGAGGACAACTCGATCCGTGTCACCAACCTGTCGGAGGACGTCACGGAGTCGGACCTGCAGGTGGGGCTGGAGTCGCCTGCCGAGCGACGGTCGTTGGCTGGCTGGGGATGCGTCTTGTGATCAGCCCGGGGGCCGGCGGGCTGGTTGGGTGTAGAGGAAAAGCGACGGCATGAAGGGTGCCTGACTAGTGGAGGATCGCCTCAATCGGCTGCCTCGTATTTTGCATTGGGTGGCCGCGCGTTGCACACGTGCGGCAATCTGTGGCCTGCAAGCTATGAAAGTAAGGAGACTGTGTCGTGGCATAGCGCTGGCGCACCAGCCTTTGGGATATGTCAATCGCCCGAAGGCTCTCCCTCAGACGTGGACCCTCGGTGCACACGGCCTGGCTGCGTGGGGAGAGGAGCGCTAGCATCTGCAGAGTGCTCTCCAGACCCCCACTACAGCCCAACTGGTGTCTAGGGACCTGGACTGCGACACCGCCCACCCCGGCCAGTCAGCATCCGCGGGGCGCGGCTGAATCCTCCCCTCGTGCAAACCCGTGGCTGCCGTCCCCACCCTTGCGCCCCTTAGGAGCTGTTCCGGCCGTTCGGCCCCACCTCGCGCATCTACCTGGCCGTGGACAAGGTCACTGGGGAGAACCGCGGCTTTGCCTTCGTCAACTACGTGCATAGGTGGGCCGGGCGTGCCTGTGGGGGGCAACTGCCTTGGCGGCGATTACGAGTTGTGGTTTGTCTGTGGCCGAAGCCATCAAGTGCTCGGTCGGTATGCCCTTCCCATTGCCCGCCAACCCTTCGCTACGTAACGCCCGACCATTGACTTTTGACCGCAGAGAGGACGCGGATCGCGCCATCCGCAACCTCAACGGATACGGCTACGACAACCTCATTCTCAAAGTGGAGTGGGCCCAGCCGCGCGAGCAGAAGTAAGCGCCCGGCCTTGCGGCGAGGAGCAGCTTCAGTGCGGGCGTGTGGCGGCTGCGTCTCCAGGAGGCGGCATCCGCTGTGGGCGCGACAGCGGCACCCGACAGCGCGGTCGCGCTGAAGGCGAGGAGTGGCAGTCATGCCGCACGCAAAGCGGATGCGGAAGACTGTGGCCAGGGACAGGGCGGGGTGTGCGGACGGGAACGTCGCTGCGCATGTGCCGCAGCACCCTGGCGGGACCTCGTGTTGGCGGTTCGCGGACGCACCGTGGCCCTCACTTTGGCTCCGGGCGGGGCGCTGGGGAGGTTGTGCGGCGTCTCACCGTGTGTCCCACGATGCTACCCGGGACGGGGCGCTGGGGAGGTGGGGCGATGAGGTACCTCCCTTGTTTCTCCGATGCAGCCAGCAATGTACCCAGTGGTTGTGTGGCTGGGGTGCGTGTGCACTTCGCGTCTCGTTCAACGCTGATTCCCCGGGGCTGCGGCGGCTGCAAGCTGGCAGCGGACGGGGCGTCGCACGGGGGCCGCGTGAGCGGACACCGCTGCCATGCCACGGCAGGTTAGGTCTGCTGTCTATTGTAGTGCAGGTTGCAGGATTGCAGGGCAAGAAGACGCGGGTGGGTTTTGGGGGTGTGGGTTGCGGGGACAGGCCACGACTGGCCAACGACAAAGACTTCATTCACGCAACGGTGCGACTGGTAGTCGCGGCCAGTCCGGTGCCATCATGGGGCACTGTGTGGGGACCGCGGTCCCACGAGCGTGACCCCCTTTGGCCCTTCTTGACGAAAGCGCTTGGCTCCCGCCGTTCGTGGTTGTGGATCAGCGCAAAGCTAGACGCTTTTGCGGCGTGGCGCTTGTGGAGTGGGCGCAGGTGGCCGCTGTGCAAGTCAGAAGTTAGGGGCAGACAAGCTCACAAGGCCGGGTGCGGCAAGTAGGGTGTAGCTGGGAGCGCGGAGCGCAAAATGCATTAGGCAGGAGTGTAATGCTGTTGGAATGCGCAGACGCTTGGCGGGTATTGCATCCTGGCACCCGTGGCGGCTGCTCCCTGTCCGCATGTGTGTGCATGCTTGTCGTGATAGCAGCCTCCGTTTGCCTCACGATGGAGCAGCACAAGCGGAAAAGAGTGGGAGGCGTGGGCTCCGTGGGTTCTGCACGGCATGCAGTACGGCAGTGCAGTTGGCACGCGAGAGAGATTCCGCCTGGCCTCCGGATGCCCCGGCCTAGCTGCTCTCAGACTCTAGGCAAATGACTGTAGCGTAGAGGCTTCCCAGTACCATGCCGTTGTTAGGCAGGAAGGCCCATGTGCCTCAGGCCCCAACGGTCCCGGATGCCATCCCCGATGGCCAGGCCGTTTACGTGGTCCGGCTGACCGGCGAGGTCTTCACGGACTACGATGCGTATCTGGCGCAGCTGGAGCACTACCGGGCTGCGCAGTGGACTTGCGCTATCACGGGGCGAGGCGGGCTTACATATGAAGAGGCGCTTCTCTCGGAGCAGGAGGCCAACAAGCTGCTGCAGCAATGTAGGTTCTGTCGCCGTTTTGTGGTCTCTGGGCTGGTGAAGGGCCTGAAAAAGCTACCCTCATCGCAGTTCCCGCGGAGCTGGAGGGACCTTTCAGCCAGATTGTGCACCACTCGACGCTCCGGGCCGAGGAGCTCGTTAACTACCTCGCGGATGCGTCCAAACAATACAAGCATGCCGGTTTGGACCCCGCGACCAGCGGCAGGCAGGGCAAGCCCGCGCCCCTGGACAAGGCCATCATTAAGCTCTGGCTACACGAGGTGCGGTCGCACGCGGTTTGCCCCCTCACGACCACGCTGGTAGCCTCATTTCCCGCCATGTGCGACATACCCACAGGCAGCCACTTGGACCGGCCGCTATTGGTCCGTGAAGCCCGCGCTGAGTGCGAGATATGGCCTGGGGGCCGGTCTGCCGGAGGATGCAGCGCAGGAGGAGGACCCGGAGGCCCAGGCCGCCGCGGCTGCTGGGCGCCGTGGCAGAGGTACGCCGTTGCGTCGCGTCCCAACCAGCGCTGTGCGACGCGCTGCGGTGCGGTGCGGCATGCCCCCAAGGGATGGATGGATGCGACGGGGCGGCTGCCGAGCCGGGCGGGCAGCCGGGTCCCCCAACCAGCGCTGCATGGCTGCTTGCTCGCGGCCCGCCAGCCGGGGGGGCCCCTTCCCTGCCCAGCCCGGGCAATCGGCCCCACCCACCCGGGGCCTGCTGGCCCGTCCTTATATGGGACGTGGTGTGGTGTTCAATACAGAGTGGTGTGGTGTTTTGTGGTATGGCACAGTCCCCGGGGCATGCCAGCGTGCTGCGCCAGATTGGGCACCAGCCTCCAGTGGCTCGCCGGCCAGAAGCGCATAGACTGGGTGGGGTGGGGGTAGGGCAGCTGCCAGCGCCTCGCCCGGCACCCCCCCTGGGTCCACCGCCTGCTGCCTGCCTGCCGGCACGGGCGCACTGCCACCAACCCACGCCTGAACACCGCCTCCAGTGAGACCGCCTTTCACTATTCCTGACCCCCGCCCGCACGCTTGTCCCGCCCACCCGCCCTTCCGTCCTTGCTGCGACTGCTGGCCGCTGCTGGTGTTGGTGGTGGTGTTAGGGCGTGCTGCGTCGCCCTCGGAGGGCCGCCGGGCGGGAGCGGTGGGCCGCGGCGGCGGTGGTGGCGGTGGCGGGGCGCAGGACGGCGGCGCCTCGGGTCAGGACGACAGCCCGCCCGCCGCCAAGTCCAAGCGGAAGAAGACGTCCGCAAGGTCGCTCGAGGTACGACACGTTGTATGTCGGACGACACGATACGGCTTGACGCTGTACGGCACGGTTTGGCTGCACTTCACAGCCCGATATGTCGTGCCGTACGGTATGGGTTGGCACCGTATGGTGCTTGACTGCGCAACTCTGCGCTTGCGTGCGGTCCGGAGCACCCCCGTACAGCCGCACCCCCACTCGGGGCATCCGGCCCCGGCCCCCGCCCCACCGTCGTCCATCGCAGCCCACTGCCGCGCCCCCACTCCCCCGCGCCGCATCCCACCCCACCCCACCGCCCCGGCGCGACGTGACCTTCCTAACCCGCATCACCGACTCTCCGCCCGTGCCTGCGCTCCGGCGCGCCCATGCCCGCACTCCGCGCCCCCAACCGCCCACCCCTGACCCCCAACCGCCTTACCCCCCAACCGCCAACCGCCATCCTGCCCAACCGCCAACTCTCCCCCCGCCCCCCCCCAACCGCCCCAGGAGGAGGAGGAGAAGGCCAAGCCCGGCACCACCAAGCACGCCGCCATCCACGTGTTCCGGCAGTACTGCCCGCCCGAGGGGCTGACGGTGGAGCAGGTCATCCGCATGAGCGTGGACGCCGGCATCAAGACGGACTGGCCGCCGGGCGGCAAGCGCAACCTGTACCACGTGAGGACCATGCAAGGGGGGAAGGGCGCGCGGGGCAGGGTTATGGGGTAGGGTTAGGGGTAAGGGTGGGGGTAGGGGTGGGGCCATCCGGTGTGGAACGTGGGGTGGAAGGGGGGGGGCGGAGAAGGCGCTGGTGGGCGCAGGGCGCCGGCGCGGATGCAGGGGCTGTAAGCCGTACAGTAAGCCGTACGGGGGCTCCCCTGGTATGTGGCCCAGCCGGGCCCCGAGAGTGCCGTGCAACGCTTCCGCTTTCAACGCACCCCGCCCCCACCCCTCCCCTCCCGCAGGTGATGCACACGGACCCCGCCTTCCTGCGCGTCAGCCGCACCACCTACGTCCTCACCTCGCTGTTCCCGGACCGGGAGGAGTGGGCCGAAGAGGTGCGGGCCGGGGCGGGGGGCGGGATCGTAGAGCTGGCAGGCGGGCGGGGGTTTTGGGGCCCCGGGGTCGCGGCGGGCGGCGGGTGGGAGGCCGTGGTGCGTCCCACGTGGCGGTGTGGTGCACCCGACTCAACGACGGCCCTGGAACCCTGGAGCACAAGTGTGCGCGGTGTCGCCCGCCGGGGTGGGGTCATCTGCAGGGCAGGCCGTCCTCCGTTGCCGCAATACCCCTTCGCGGCGCCCCCCCTACTGAGAATGCCTTCCAACCCTCTACCCCCCCGGTACGTTGTTGGGGCCCCACTGGCCCCGTACCGCTAGCCGCCCCTGCCCCCTCCTGGCATGCGGCTGCGGCCTCTCTCCCCCTCTCTTCCCCTCTCTCCCCGGGTGGCCCTATGCCTCCTAAACCCTTCGGGCCGTGCCCCGCCCCCGGCAGGCTCGGGAGAAGCCCACGGGCCGAAGGACCACTAAGAAGGACGCGGACGCGTGAGTGGGGTGGGGTGGCAAGGGGGTGAGGGAGGGAGGCGGGCCCACACGGCCGGGAGGAACGGAGCGTGCGGGCTGGCGGGCGGAAGCTTGCGGTCTGCATTGGGACCCCTCCCGCCTGGCGACGGCCGGGCGTGACGCTGTCCCCGTGCATACCCGATCATTCCCCATTCCCTAGGACCGGCTTGGCCGCCGGCCTGTACTTACGCTGCTGGCGCCCAGCTCGTCGTTTGTCATTCTCCTTTCCCTTCAACTCCCCGTTCCCTACCCGGGCGCAACGCCCTCCCGCCGTCTGCGTCCGCGACGCGACCCGTTTCCCTTATTCACTGCCCCCTCGCGCCGCCCCTCCCCCTTTGCCCGGCAGCTACGAGCCCAGCGACGACCCCTACTCTGCTGGGGCTGGCGCCCTGGAGTCCCTGGCGCTGCAGCGGCTGGAGGTGCACTGCCAGATGATGCAGGTGGGGGGCGGGGGGGGGCCGAGGGGGTGGCGATGGGGGGCAAGGGGTGGGCGAGGGGCGGGGGCGGGGGCGTGGGGGGCCGTCGGGGTTGGGAGCGGGAGCGGGAGCGGGGCGGGTGGTGGCAGTGTTGCGCACGCATCATGTGTTCATGGGGGCGCGATTTCAAACGCCGTGTTCCGCTGCTGGGGGGAGCGCCCGACGGAGCGCCCGACGGTGTAGGGTACCCAAGTCGTCGGTCATCGTTCAGCTTTCCCACGGACTGATGAATCCCCCTCCCGTTTCCTTTTCAACCTTCAAACCCCCACACCCCCCGCCGCCGACAGAGCAATGCGGCCGCCGCGCGCTCCGCCCTGGAGGCCACCCACGCGGCGGTGACCGCAGCGCGCGCCCGCGCCTCGGAGGCGGAGGCGCAGCAGCGACAGCTCGCGACGCACCCGCAGGCGGCGGCGCTGCCGCCCGACATGCTGGCGGCAGCGGCGGCGGCGGTGGAGGCGGGGCAGCGGCAGCTGGCGGCGGCGCTGGGTGAGGCGGAGCGGGCGCAGCGGCAGGCGGACGCGGCGGCGCGGTCGGCGGAGGAGGCGGAGAAGGCGGTGCTCAGGTGGGGTGGGTGAGATGGGTGGGGGTTTTGAAGGCGCAAACGGTTGAGGGTGGGTGGGGGGTATGGCAGGGGGCCAGTCAGGGGCTGGTCTAGGATTGGACGAGAGAGAGAGACAGACGTCATTACAGCACAACTTGGGGTTGAAACTCTGCAGCGTTACAGTGCCCCTAAGACTGGGGGTCCCGGTCTGCCCGCTCGCTGCGTCTCCTCCTTGAGACCAGCCACTTATAAGGCACCCCCTGATGCAGCGGGGGAGACGGTCGGTCGATCTGGCGGCCGGGTCCATACAGGGCTGGCGCTCGGTGTCTGTGGCATCAGTCGCTGTGACGGGATGGCTCCATCCACCAACCCACCCATCCCGTTGAGACGCACGCACGCCCCGTCGCGGGTGCGAGGTCGGCTGTTCGAGCCCCGCATCCCGACAGCATTCCACATTCCACACTGCACTCTGCACACACCTGCACCCCATTCTCCCCGGCCATGAGGGGGGGGGCGCCTGCAGAGCGCGCAGTGGGTCGCCCCACACCATCGGCACCCCGGCTCCCCCCTCCCCTCCCCTCCCCTCCCCTCCCCCAAAAGGTGGATGATGATGAATTGGGCGAGTCTGAGCGGTCCGCACAGTGCAATCGCGGCCGCGCCTCTGGATGAAACCCAACAGATAGTCATCCTTGCCCTGACACCTTTGGGGGGAGGGAGGGGGGGAGACCACATGCACACGCACCACCATACCCCCACACCCGACCGTTCCGCAC
>LSYV01000031.1:1095850-1108579 GCA_001584585.1 Gonium pectorale | reverse complement strand
GGGCATGGCCGCCACCGCCGCCTCCGCCCCCCGCCTGGCGTACGCCGCGTCCACGCTGGCGTTCCACTCGGCGGGGCTGCTGGGGCAGACGCTCAAGTGGGCCAAGAAGCCCAAGAAGCACTGATGCGGGGGGGGAAGGGGGAAGGGGAGGCCGGGGGCCCCGAGCCCACTGGGCTCGGCTGGGCTCCCCAACGAGAGGGCTCGTTTGCTCATATACCTCGCCCGCCATGCCGCGCCCTGCTGGGAACTCACACGTTCACACCCCCGGGTCTGTATGTCCGTAGAGGTTGCCTTCCCCGTTTCTGGTTCTCTTTTTTCCCACGGGGCAGTGCAGGAGCTCGGGGGAGGGTGGCTGGAGGGCGGGAAGGCGAGGGTGTCGGGGGGGGGGGAGGCGTGCGAGGGAGCACAGTTACGGCGCCGAGGCGGCAGGAGGCTCGTGCAGGAGGAGGCGGGGACCTTGGAGGCGGGGCGTGTAAGGGTTTTTTGTGTTGAAACGAAACGACGCGAAAATGATGGTGTGTGCAGGTGAAGGGGCTCGGTGGGACAGGAGTGCGTTGTGCGTGTTGATGGCAACCCGGAGAGAGGCGGGAGGTGGAGGAGAGGGTTCACGCAGTTGGAGGACATACAAATGTGCGTTTGTGCGTGGGGGGTTGGGGCGCGCGCGCCTGCGATGCGGAGTGCAGCGATTGCACATCTCGCGTGTGGGATTGGGAGGGGGCGAACGCGGGGCTCCGAAGTCGGGCCTGGAACCGTTGGCACGTGGGGCAGGCTTGTGGGCACATGCCCCCGGGGACGCTCCGGCTTCCCCGTCATAGGCCCCGGGAGGATAGTGGGACAGCTCGTAGGATAGAGTCGGGCAGGGCGGTCAGCGCGGTAATCCGCATTCCCGCTTCATCGCCTTCTATTTATGTGTGTGGCGGTTGCCGGACGGTTCGTGTGGTTGCCCGGTTGTTACGTTCCCTGAACACCACTGACAGTTTGATTGCGTGAGCTGTAGTCTAGGATCGGCAGTGTATCATTATAATGCGCTTTATCATAACCGTGTAAGGTCGCCTCTCCTCTCTGCCTACCGACCTGCTCGCCCCGTTCAATACAAGTATTAGATCACCGTTGTGAATGGGTTCGGTGTCGCGCGGCCTGCTGCGGCCAGCAGCACGGTCCAACCTGGTGTCGCGATGGTGGGACCCCAGCGGCCTACAGCAAGCACCGCAACAATGCATCAGTGCATGCGAAACGAGCACTTCCGGCCGGCCCTTTTCGTCAGCCGCATCAGCTGCGACAGGACACACGGCGGACCCTGCCACCATCCGCGAGCGGATCCTCGAGCTCGCGCTCAGCCACGTGCGGGAGCGCGGCTGGACCGCCTCTGCCCTCGTCGCGGCCGCCCGAGATCTGCAGCTCTCCCCCGCGATCACCGGCATCCTCCCGCGCGGCGAGGGCGAGCTGGTGGAGCACTTCATCGACCGATGCAATCGCCAATTCCTCGCCGACCTGGAGGCCCGGCAGCACGAGCTAAGGGCGCTGCCTCTCGAGGAGCGCATAGCCCGCGCGCTGCAGCTGCGGCTGCAGCTGCTGGCGCCCTACGTTGACAGCTGGCCGCAGGCGCTGGCAGTTGCGGCGCGGCCCTCCAACGCGCCGCACGGCCTGCGGCTGCTGTTTGCGCTGGTGGACGACGTGTGGGCGGCTCTGGGGGACGAGTCCACGGACCTGACCTGGTACAGCAAGAGGGCGCTGCTGGCGGGGGCGTACTCGAGCAGCAGCCTGTACATGATGACGGTGGGTGGGTGGGTCGTACGGCATGTACGGTATGGGGGTGGGTGGGCCGTACGTTGTGCCGGGTGTCGGTGGCTGGAGGCAGTGCCCGGAGCGCCCAAGGAGCTGGGTGGAAGGTAGCCTGCACCCGCACACGGACTGCCCTGACGTGTGGGGCTGGGGGCGTGGTGATGCGGAGATCTCCCCCCTACCGTATACAGCTGCAGCGATGGGCGGACGCGCTGCCCTTTGGGGGGTGCATTTTGGGGGGCTTGGGTCGGCGGTGGGCACGCGCGGGTGCCGCCAAAGCCCACGAGATGTCCTGCGCTCGCGGATAGTTCACTGGATATAAGTCAGCTGGACGTGCGCCCTGAACCGACGCCTCCCTGCACCCCACCCTGTGGGACGACGGCCCGTGCCCGCCCATCACGCGGCCCCAGCCCCGCTGGTCGCATCCGCCCGGGCCTGGGCCCCCGATTCAGGGGATTCAGGGTCATCACCCGCAGTCCCCGGGGCATAACACAGATGCACCGCGATCGGGGAATGGGGCCCACATGTATGTATCCTTTTACCAACTGCTTCGCTCGCAGGACTATTCGCCGGGCTTCGCAGATACGTGGGCGGCGTTGAGGCGGCGCGTGGGCGAGGCGCTGTCGCTGGACGCGTCGCTGGCGGGGGCGCTGCACGCGGCCACGGCGGCGGCGGCCTCCGCCAGCGGGCCGTCGCCGTCCCCACCGCCGCCGGCGGCGGAGCCCGCCACGGCGGCGGCGTCAGGCGGTGGACCTGCGGAGCAGCAGTCGGCGCCGGCGCCGTCGTCTCCGGCAGCGCCGGTCGATGGTCAATAGGCGGCTGTGGCGGCAAGGGGGTGGCGCAGCATGAGTGGCGCTCAAAAAGCAGCCCGCGGCGTGATCTTCCTCGCCCGCCATGCGCCCATGCCCTGTACTCGGCGCCCTGCTGGAAACATCGCCCCCCGGGTGTGTATGACCGCACAGGCTGCCATGTGCCTTACCTGTTTCCATTTCTTTTTTGGGGGACGATCGCGCTACGGTGCAAGTGCTGGGGTTCAGGCCTATGTCGGGGCGGGGGCTGCCGGGCTTTGCCCGCGCACCGTACTGTTACACCCCCTGCGCAGCACGCTGGCCGCTTCGGGACGATTTCTTACGGACGCGTCTCCCCGCTGCATCCTCTAAACGACCCGGGACCACCCGCGGACCGCCGACCTGTAAATAACCTGCGCACGCGCGTCCTCGGCAGCAGCAGCAGCACCACCACACGGAAATCATATCCTACACCAGGTACGGCATCACAACAGGCACCGTCCACCCTCCACCCACCCATCCCAGTGCAACCGGCAGACAGCCCACGTCAGCTACGGTAGCCCCCAACGGCGCTCCCATCCGCCCGCACGTGGCCCCGCCAATGCAGCGGCTGCCGCGCCCACGGGCGACCCCCCCCCCGGCACTTTCGGACTGAGTACCCCCCGGCACTTATTCGCATTCTCGGGCGCATGGCATACCGAGAACGCACGTGTACTACGCATGAGAGGGCTCTGTACTGTCCCTACTGATGCCCATTTGTACGTCTACCAAAAAACATGTGTGCGCCCCGGGGTGCCATACTGTACGACAACCAAAACACGTGTGCGCCACTACTTCTGCACTGACACCGCCACAACAGTAGGCATAGAGGCGCAAAACGCTGGCCTTGAATTTGCAACCGCACCCCAATTGCAAATCTTTAACATCCCGACCTTTAGGCGATCGACTGATGGATCAGCGCCAAACTCCGAACAAAACCAGCACACCGACCAACCCACAACAACGTTGGCAACAGCTCCTGGGGCACGGCCCATTGGGGGCGCCTGCTGGGACCTCCACTGGCGGCCCTCTCGGACTATATCCTCACATATCATGTGCAGGGTAAAGACCAGAACTGTACGGCGAGTGCGCCTCGAGTCCGCGCACACACGCACACCGCTACAGCATGCCGCCATGCAGCCAGCAGGGCAGCAGGGCGCCACACATGCTGCACGAAGCGTCGCCCGCCGCCTAAAGAAAAATACACACAGGCACACGCGGCGCCTTCGCCTCGCCTGGTCTGCCCACACCCGGCCACGTCCGTCCCCCCTCACAGCGCCCCGGCGCCCTGCAGGCGGTTAATCAGCTCCCGGCGGCTGCCGAACGACGACATGCCGCGGCGCTTGAGCTCCGTCTTGAGCTCCGACACCGTCAGGCTGTCCATCGACCGGGCGGCGGGCTTGGCGGTCGGCGCCGTCGCCGTCGCGGTTGCACCGTTGTGGCCGGGGCCCACCTCGAGCACCTGCGAGCAGAGCAGCACGCCCGCGATGAGGGACCGAAGAGGCAGCCGGTCGCCGGTCGCTGGTGCACCTCGTTAGCTCTCATGTGCCCCCCTCCGTCCGGCCCGGCACGCCCCCTGCATGCCATACCGCCCATCCCCTGGCCCTCGAGCCTCGCCCCGCCTGCGTCCACCCTGGGCTCCCACCCTCGACTCCACCCGGCACCCCCACTGCCCCACACCCCTGGCCAAACCCCGTACGCCCCTGCTCTGGAGCCCTGGCCTGGGAGCCCCCGCCCTCCCGGCCCCCACCTGGTACTTGTCGGCCTCCTCGTACTCGGTGATTGGATCGACGGCCCCCACGGGTACGGCCCCCATCGGCGGCGCCTGCACGATGTTGTTGGCGGCGGTGGTGGCGGCCGTGGCCTGGAAGCCCGGGGCAGGCTGCTGGAGGTGCGCGGGGGCCACAGCCGGGGCCGGGGCCGCAGAGGCATGAGGAGGAAGGGTCGGAGCCGCCGGAAACGCAAGCGCGCCGACCAAAAGCGCCTCGGGGGTGCGGACGGGAGAGCGCAGAGAGGGTGTACGGCAGTACGGGCTGATGCGGCGGCGCGACGCATTGTGTCGCGGAACGACAGGCGGGGCGGGGCGTGGGGGACTGCGCACGGCCCGGGAGCCCAAATCGCACGCCACAGCAGCCTGCCGGCTGTGGCCGAGCATGCTGTCGGCAACAAGCCAATCGTGGATCCCACGTTTTCCGGATTCCACTCACCTCCTCCAGCTGCACGTTCTCGACGGTGCTGACTGCCGAGGGCAGCTCGGAGCGGTGCGTCGAGGCGCCGTTGGTGTCGCCCGCTGCGGCCGAGACGGAGGCGACGGCCGCCGGGGCCACGGGCAGCACAGGAGCCTCGGCGACCGC
The DNA here is from genome assembly GCA_001584585.1 of Gonium pectorale. Classification (NCBI taxonomy): domain Eukaryota; kingdom Viridiplantae; phylum Chlorophyta; class Chlorophyceae; order Chlamydomonadales; family Volvocaceae; genus Gonium; species Gonium pectorale. The sequence goes on along the minus strand of LSYV01000031.1, from coordinate 1,103,616 downwards.
GGTGACGCCGTCGACAATGACAGCTGGCGGCGGCGCCGCTACCACCTCGGGGGCGGCAGCGGCCACCACGGAGACCTTGCTTGGGGAGGGCTCCCACGAGTCATAAACCTGAAGGGAGCAGGTAAGGAACATTCGTCCGGTTGTGAAAGTCAAGGCCCGCCGCACCGAGGGGCTGATGTACGTTGAAAGATGGCAGCAAAAGTCGGACAACCAGCCATCGGCGAGAGGCCACAGCCAGATGCAATTCAGTGTCGATTGGCTCAACGAAAGCGGGCTGTACCGTTTGGGCTCCGCTGTTCAACAACGGCCAGTTCCCGCGCATTCACCTCGACTTCCGCTGCCGCAGGCACGGTGACGGCCTTGTTCTGCCCTGGGCACCACTCTTGGCCATCCTTGCGCTTGACAATGAATTTGTACTCAACAGATGCCCTGGCGGGTGAAGCACACGAAACGCCGCGCAACAGCCGTGACCGAGGGAGGTGCGGATGGGAAAACCGGTGGCGCCAATTGTGCATGCAGCAAGCAATCCAGGATGCCATGAACATAAATTCCTGCGACGTACCCGGAAGCGATTGCGACAGGCTCTGAGGTCCAGTTATCGCCATCGCCCCAATTCAGGGTCACCGACTTGCTCGCGTCCCAGGCACCGAGCTCGGGTGTGCTGCCCACAAGAAGCAGTGACTGGCCATACTGGACATGACGGTGAATCTTGAAGCGGACGGAGACATTGGCACTGGCGCGTACAAGAAGGGACCTGCGCTGCGGCCGCACGCATGCGCTGCGCGCAGACCGCATGCTGAGGCAGGATTGAGCCATTGGTAGCGATTCCGAGACGCGAGGAGCCTTGAACGCGAAGTGCGCGCTTTTTCCGGGATGCGTGTTTACAAAACACGCAGCAAGGTTGGCCTCTTATTAAGCCGGTCTACAGCGTGGACAGAAGCGCAGGAAGCGCGGGCCGGAGTGTCTGGACGACTGCCGGACGGATTTGGCGCGAGATACTTTCTCGGCTCGGGCACACCAAAATTCAGAATTTTTGTCGAGAGACACGGCACTGCATGCATTTGCTTCGCACAGGTGTGCGTCGACACCCGTACCGCAAACCCTCCCTCGTCCCCGGCATGCAGCTCGGGCCTTTGGTGCAAAGCCCCCATCTACAGCACGCTCCAGAGCTGCTCAATTGTTAGACCCTCCTTCAGCTGCTCCACCGCCAGCCCTAGCTCCGAGCAGAAGACGGGGTCGCGGTCGACGCCCTTAGTGGCATCCGCGTAGTACTGCGCGAGCGCATCGCCCCGCTCGGGCGGCTCCACGATTTCGATGTCTTGTTCACTGTGGCAGTTCAGCGATAAGGAGAGGGCACGTAAGGCGCCAGGCGGGGGCTGGGGGCACGCTCGACTGTTGGCTGGGGTACTGTAGTTGCTGCGGGTTGGGAGCACAAAACCGCCTACCTACACGAGCATGGAGGGTTCTGGAACAAGCACTCAGCACGCAGTGCCAAGGACAGCGACACGCCCTTGTGGGCATACCATGATGTTCCGTTCGCCAGCCCCCCTCTTCAACATGCCGCCAGCCCAGCTTCCCACCTGGGCGCGATGCTGAGGCCGCCGTGCCCCATCCCCGACGCGTCCGGCTTGTACTCCACCCCGAAGACCGGGTTGGCGGCGTACACCTGCGGTACGCAGCGGGCGGGCGCAGGGAGGGCATCATGTGAGGAAGGGCATTGCGGGAGGAAGGGCGTCGTGGGAGGGAGGGCATGGACACCATTCTGTAACCAGGTGCCGAGCTGGGGGAGGGCACGCGGCCGACAACAGCGTACCGGTAGCGGTCAGACCGACCGAAGCCAACAGCATACCGGTTACTCAGTCCCGCCTTCTGTCGCGCCCGGAGCCTGTCCATCCTGCACGGTAGCCCCATGGCCTCCGCAACCGCACTGCAGCGCCGCCGGCCCGCACCCCAACGCCGCATGAAGACTCCATCGGCCGGCAGCACACACCTCCATCAAAAGCACGCCTAAAGGCCTAGACCATGCGGGTGTCTGTGTGTGCCTGTGGCCCCACCCACCTGCCAGAGGCTGCTGATCTCCTTGTAGACGTAGTCGAGGGTTTCCTTGGGGTCCACCTTGAAGCCCAGGATGTAGCCCCCGCTGGCGGGGGTGGTCTCGATCACCAGCGCCTGTCCGAACTTGGAGTCGCGCACCTTGACGGAGCGGATCTGAGCGAGGCGACAAGGGTCGTGGGATGCTTTGCGGTGTGGTGGAGGGGAAGAAGGCGAGAAAGGGGCGGTGAGGGCTTGGCACGGGGCAGTGAACAGGGGACGGGGGGTAGTGGGTTGGAAGGCCTTCTCGCTAGAGAAGCCCTGGGGCGCCTGTATGGTGAGGGGGGTTGATGGTGACGGCATGCGGACGCAGTGCGTTGCGGCAGGGGGAGGGCCCGGAGGGCCCTCGGGTCCGTTCCGGGCATGGCCCTCCGATGACGGATAGACCCCATCCCCCTACCCCCCGTCCCTGGCGGGGACCTTTGCGCCGTTGCCCTTGCCTGCAGGTATGGTATGGAGACGTTGAAGTTCTCGGCCAGGTTGGCATACCACACGACGCGCACGTTGGAGATGAAGAACGTGCCCAGGTTGCCCTGCTCGGCGGACAGGTTCCACACGCCGTTTACGCGGCTGTACGTCTGCTCCAGCGGCAGCAGCTTCAGCTCGCGCTCGATGATGAGCGCACCTGGCGGCGGGACAGGGTGGCGGCGATGGGGCGGGCCGGTGGGGTCGGGTGTCTTGCAAGAGGATGGGCCATGTGACGGAGCACTTGTAGCTGACTGGTGCAGTCAGTGTGCCGGGGCGGGCGGCCAGGGGCTGGGTCTCGGGTCACCGATGCCTCGCATGCGACAGTATGGAGCCACACAATGAAGCAGCAAGGCGAGGTGGCTGGTACCGAGGGGCAGTACGCTGGACGCGTGCCCCGGACGACCGCGCCGCCACCACCGCCAAGCGTCCTATCCATCGGTACCCGCCACCCCGCCAGGTCGCCCCACGATGCCGCAGCCCAGGAGGTAAGAGGGAGTTGCGAGTCGCGTACTGCAAGCCCAAGTTGAGGGGCGGGAGGGGCAGAGACGTTGCGGACGCCGCGGCAGCAGCGGCGGCAGGTCGTGGCGCCGTACCCTGCCACCCTTTACCGCGCACAAGCGGACGCCTGATGCCCTATGCATGCTGTGCGCCATAAGTGCGCACTTCTGGCGCACTCCTGGAGCACTTCTGGCGCACTTCTGGCGCACAGCACCGGCACTCCCAGGCAGCTGCCCCCGCCACCGTGCTTGCTGCCGTCACCGCGGGCTCCACCACGGATGACCGCGGCCCTCAGCTCTCATCTCGCACGTAGCACCTCACCTTGCACCACGGGCAAGGACGCCACCCGCCTACCCGCCATCTGCTCAGTGCCCACCGCCACCTGTCCGTGTACGCCTGGCATCCCGGGCGCCGTGGCTGTTGGGCGAAGCCCATGCGGCGGCCCTGGTTCCAGCGTGCGCCAGAGAAAGCCCGGGGCGGCGGTGGCGCTCCAGCGGGCCACGCCCACCGCACACAGCGGACCGGGTCAGCGCGACGAGCACTGATCACTCGGCACCACACATATGCTGCACTGCCACTCGCCCCTTCATCGCCTCTCCCCAAGCGCTTGGGGACCATTCTCCTGCCCCTCCCTTGTGGCCTGGAACGCGCACACGCGCCGCCGTGTCGCTTAACATGTGCCTTTGAAGGTGCAGGCGCTGCCGCGCCGGCTCTTCCCCAATCCCTCCACAGACTGCTGCAGCCACCCGGCACGGGCCGACCTGAACCGCCACCTGCCAACTGCCACCCACCAACCGCTACCCGTCAACTGCCCCTGAGCCCCACCTCGCAACTTGAGGTCCCGGTACAGCCGGCTGTTGTCGTAAGCCTTAAACACGCCCTGCACGCTGGCGAACAGCATGTCGGTGCCCTCCGCCAGCGCCGTGAAGATGAACTCGAAGCGCTGGTTGTGGTACTTTGTGAGCACGTACAGGGACTGCGTTTGGCCTGTGTGCGAGCAGGACAGAGGGCATGTACGATTGGACGGAGGGAGCAAGGAAGTTGTCATTAGCTGGGAACACCCCTGAGGGGTTTCTCGGGCTAGGATGTGACGCGCTCCGGCGTAGATTGGGGATAGCCTCGCGTGTGCCAGTCCCGTGACCCAACAACTCCGTGCCAGGGAAATATCAAGCACCTACCCTTCAACCGGGACTGGGCTGCCCGGGTGTTGACGGACGTTATGCAGTTATGCCCGATGGAGATGTTGGTCCGGCGATTCTTCTTGGAGGTCCAGATGAGCCGGAGCGTCGTGACCCGCAGCTCCCCCTGGTCGCCATTATTACCTTTCGTGTCTTCAATTGAGTCCTGGGTGGTGATGAAAACCCGAGGTTGGAACCCGTGCTGTGAAAGATGTGGGGCCCCATCGGCTCACCAGCACGGCCACGACCTCCTCGCCCTGCCGTGGCCCCACGTCCATTAAACTGCTGTCGAAACGAATCTCTCTATCCTGCCAGCAGAAGGGCACCTCCCGTGTTTGGGCGCCGAAGAGGAGGTCCGCCATCCCGCCTGCTCAGCTGTTACGCAAGCTCGGCGGGCAGGCAATGACCAAAGAGGTTTCCCTTCGGCTTTCCAAATAGCTACCGTAGTGGTGTCCCAACCCTGCTTATAACGTAGGTCTTGCAGTGACTTGTGACATTGCGATGATAAAAATTCAATCCCGATATCAATTGAATGACAATGTAAGCACCAACGTCCGCGTGCGAGTTTTTGTGTCCCTTGCTGTCTTTACACTGGTAAATAAGTTTGGGTTGTAATTATTCCTTACTACACACAGGTAACGGGTGTCCAGGGTTCGAGCTTCGAGGCTATGCGTGAGGTTTGGACGAGAGACCGTTGAAATACCGTTGCTGCCCGAGTGAACAGGTCTTGTCACTGTCCCCAGCAACATCGATTGGGATTGTGTGTGTGCCAAGCCGGAGGCCACGCAAGATCACGTCCTGACCCTCCGTGCAAGCAAATTCTTTCTTGCACGCCTGACATAATTGAACCTGTCAATTTCAACACTTAAGGCAATGAGCTCAATTCTGGGTGCTAAGCTTGGCGCCAACGCCTCGGCGTCGGCTGCTGCTCGCCAGGCGGGCCGCAAGGCCTGCGCACTGCACTCCAGTGCCGCTGCCCGCCGGGTCGCCTGCCATGCCAGCGTTGTGGAGAGCCCAGATGCGACCAGCGCCGGCGCAACAGCGGTCGTGGAGCGCGCGGAGCCTGCCGCTCTCAACCAAACTATCAGGGAGGGCCACTACGAGGCCGCGCTCGTCAACCTGCAGGTGAATTATGCCCACCAGGTCCCTAACGTTTGTTTGCGAGCGAACTCTCACCTCACGATACGCGTGTGGTCGCCCGTCAGGCGAGCAAGGCCGATGCCAGCCAGGCCTCCATCGCCTCGGCCCTGCAGCCGGCTGACCCTGCGACCACAGCCGACGTGACGATTGTGGGCGCCGGGCCGGCGGGGCTCTTCCTCGCGGCCGAGCTGGCCAAGCGTGGGCTGTCGGTGAACGTCCTAGGTAAGGCCGTGCGGGCGTGTCGGAGGTTCGGGGTTTCGGCCCTCGGCGGGACCGGTCTTCCGTCGTCCGCGATACGGTTCCACTCCGCAACCCGCCCGCGCCGGGCCCGCTCCCGTACTTCCTCTATCCCCAATGCCGGCTCGCCCGCCCCACCTCAACCGGTCCCGGGGACGGTTCCTTGTGGGTTCGCGTTGCGGGGACGGGTCCCACGCTCCAGCGCGACCTGTGGTGCCCGCTCGCGAGGCGTGCGGCGCAGGCTCGGGCTGCTGCCCGGGGGGTGGCGGGCGGGACGCCCGCACAGCGCTGTCGGCGTGTACTGCATCACCACAGAGCAAAGCGCCGCGATGATCAATTACTCAATTGGCACTGGTGGATCGCCGTCTGCTCATTTCCGCCTTCCCCAACACGACAGCATGCACGCGGCGTCAGCCCACGCTGCGCAGCCAGCAGCCGGCGGCCGCGTCACCGCAGTGGCTGCGTGCCCGCACCCGTGCACCGGACTCCCGCACCCCGTGCACCGGACTCCGGCCTAGAGGGCGCCGCTGCGCCACGAGCCCACCACCCATGCGCAGGGCATGCCAGCTGTCCTCATCGCTGCTGCTGCCACCCCGACCCCCTCCTCATCCCCTCCTATGGACGGCATGCGCCCCAGGCTGTTCTAATGAGAACGCCTTTTATTCTCTCCATACCCCGCTCCTCACCCGCTCCGGGGACCCTCCCCAGGCCTGGACGCGCCCATCGTCAACAACTATGGCGTGTGGACGGACGAGTTCCGCGCCCTGGGTATGGACCACACGCTCGAGTGCTCGTGGCCGGACGCCCTGTGCTACTTCGGGGAGGGCAACGAGGTGCGGCGTACGGCGCGGGGGGGGGGGGGTATCGGCGCCGGGGCCGGGCCGGGCTGCCGGGCAGGGGTGGGGCGGGGTGGGCGGACACGTTGGGCGGCGCCGGGCGCGCCGGGACCCTGGATGTGGGGTCGGGGTCGCATTTGGGGCGGCGGCTGCGGCGGGGCTGACGGCCGGGCCGCGCATGGGCCGTCCCGGCGTAGCACCCGGGGCGGGCGAGGGTCGAGGGGCAGGGGAGGGCCGAAAACGATACGGTAGCCTAGAAGAGCAGGCGAGGGTAGCGCCGGAGTGCCTGTCGGGAGAGGGAGATGCGCCCCACCCTCCCGCAGCCCATCATCCACAGCGCGCATCCCCCCGCTCCCGCCGCGCCTCCGTGCGCAGCCACCCCCAGTCTGCCGTCCCGCCGTCCATGGTTTGAACTTGCCTCCTCCCTCCCGCATCCCTCGGGCGCCCGCCATCAGGTCCGCGTGGGCCGCGGCTACGGCCGCGTGAGCCGCCGCAAGCTGCGCGAGCACCTGCTGTCGATCTGCTCGGCCGCGGGCGTCCGATTCAGCGCCGCCGAGGTGGCGGACATCGCCGTGGTGGAGGGCGGCAGCCTGACGGCGCTGACCACCAAGGACGGTCGCGTCTTCCGCAGCAGGTGGGGGGCAGGAGGGGGGGCGTGGCGGCTCGCCTGGCGCAGCGGGCACGGTGGCAGCTGGTGGCGTGGAACGCAGGCCGTGCGGGGCGAATGGGAGCGGGGCGGGGTAGCGCGCGGGGTTGAGCGTCTGGGGCCGTGTCCCGGGGGGCAGGGGGCGGTTGGGAAAGAACGCCCCGTGCGCAGCAGGTGGGCGGACGGCGGAGTGAGGCGGGGCGGGGCGAGGTCCAGGGTGGGGCGGGTGGGGTCAGGTCTGGCGGGCCCCTGGACCAGAACTGGGTGGAGGTGGAGGCTGGAAGGGGGCCGACCGTGCGGACCCTGAGCGGGCGCCCGCTGCGTACGGGTTGGTTCACTACAGTGTAGTGGGCTGGAGCTGCTGAGCTGGCCTGGGTGGACCCAGCTCCCCCGGAGGCCGGTCCAGCCACGGACCGGCAGCGAGGCCCTGGTGGCCAAGCGCACGGGCAGCCGGAATCAAAGCCGGACGGCTGACCACTGGCCATCTAGCCGTGGGACTGAGGCGTTGATAGCCAGCCGAGGATATCTATTGATGCCCACTCGCCCGGTACACCCACACGTGAAGGCCTTCGTCGGCGACTCCTCAGTCCACGCCTCTGCGCGCGTGAGACTCCTCCGGCCCTGTCGCCTGGCTGGCGCCCGCGCCACCCTGACGTCACCTCACCTCGCCAT
>LSYV01000031.1:1083710-1094738 GCA_001584585.1 Gonium pectorale | reverse complement strand
GCGGCTTGGGGCGACGTTGGGCCGGAGGGACTTTTCATTGCTTTGCCTGAATAGTTTGGGACGGCATGCGCCAAAGGGCCCCTCTAGTGAGAATGCCTTTCCTAATTTCTGACCCTTCGGCTTGGCAGCCGGAGGGGACGAACGCTGCTGGCGCCCAGCTCGTCGGTATTCATACCCTTCCCCCTTCTCCCCACCCCGCTTTTCGCAGATCCACGAGGAGGAGTGGAGCTACATTCCGGTGGGCGGCCCCCTGCCGCTGGCCAGCCAGTCCGTGACGGCCTTTGGCGCCGCCGCCAACCTGGTGCACCCCGCCACGGGCTTCAGCGTCAGCCGCTCCTTCCGCGAGGCGCCCGGAGTGGCGGACGAGATCGCAGCCGTGCTGCGGGACGGTCTGGGCGTGGCGGAGGCCAGCAAGCGGGTGTGGGAGCGGCTGTGGCCGCTGGAGAAGCGCACGCAGGTGGGCTGGGGGCCTGGGTGAGGGAGGGGAGGGGAGGGGAGGGAGGGAGAGGGGGAAGGGCATCCTCAATAGAGAAGCCCTGGGGGTGCATGCCAGGTGGGCTGGGGGAGGGCGGGAGGCGAGGGAGGGAGGGGTGTTGTCGGTGGGATCGGGTCGGGAATATAGTAGTTAGACTGTCTCAGGCCGGCGCTGCCCCGGCAGGCCTGCAGACCGACGGATCACATCGACCGGATCGACTCGTCAGGGACCCAGTAGGCTATCCCGCTTCGGTTTCCGGTTCGGTGGTACAGCGGTCGTACATAGGGGCTTCAGAGCCACATTGCCTTCAGAGCGTTCTTAGAATCGGTTCATTCAGAATCATTGAATCTCCGCGGCGCTACAGCAAAGGGTGACGGGGATTGTCATGAGATGGGGGAGGGGGCGAGAGGCAGTTGGGATTTGGCCGCGTGGTGCGACGGCTCTTCCTCGCCACGCAGAGAACCACAGAAAGCCGAGAAAGGCCGAGAAAGCTGTACCGTCGAATGCCCCGTATGCCCCCTTCCCACCTCCCTCCCCCTTCTTCATTTCCCTCCCCCTCGCCTGGAGCCCGGCATCCCGCAGCCGTCGACGGGCCGGGATGGCATGCACCTCGGGCTCCTCCACTGTGCCTGCCCGCCAGCCCAGTGTCCCTCCCCCTCCCTCTTCACTGCCACCCCAACCCCCGCCCGCCATGCCCTGCCCACCCCCGCCATGCCCTGCACCGCCCGTCCGCAGGCGTCCTTCCACGTGTTCGGCATGGAGCTGCTGGCCACGCTGGACCTGGCCGCCACCAACGACTTCTTCAACACCTTCTTCCGCCTGCCCTCCAACTACTGGCGCGGCTTCCTGGCCTCCACGCTGTCGGCCGGCCAGCTCATCGCCTTTGCGCTGGTTACCTTCGTGCTCGCGCCGCCCTCCATCAAGTACAAGCTCATTGAGCACCTCGTCACGGGTGGGTTGCTGTTGTTGGCGTAGATCGGTCTCCGGCGTCCATCCGCTTGCTCACTTGATTGCTGCGCGCCGCACTTTGCTGGCTGGGCGACGGGCGGTCGTGTAAAGCTCATGTGCCCGCCTTGCGACCTTCCCAGGCTGCCAGCCTCCCTCAGTGATTGCTTTCCCCTGAGCCGGTGCCTTGCCGCGCGCTACCCACCCGCCCGTCGCGCCGTCCCACGGGTCGAGATGCATGCGCCTCCGACTTTTCTTCTGAGGATGTCTTCCTAACCGGCGCCGCCACCCCCCGCGCGCGCAGACCCCGCCGGTGGCTACCTCATCCGCGCCTACCAGGCTCAGTGGGACGCCTCCCAGCAGGCCCCCTCCTCAGCCGCCGCGGCCGCCGCAGTGCTCCTCAGCAGCCAGATGCTCACGCAGGCGGCGCTGAACGGGCTGGCGGGCCGCGTGTGAGGAAGGCCCCTCGCTGCTGGCGGGCTGGATGGCCGGGGGCGACCGCTACCGGGCCGCGCGTGCGGCCCGCGTGCTTTGGGCCGCCGTGCCATGGCCAGCACATGGCGTGCTCGGTTTCCACGGGCAGCCTGTGTTACGTCATGCGAATGTGCGTGCGTGTGGACAGGCTGCAACCAGGCTGCAAACAGACGAGCGAGGCGAGGCAAACAGTCGAGCAGTCTGGCATTCTGGCATTCTAGCCGACAGCCCAACAACCCACTGCGCATAGTACCCGCTGCACGACCCTGCTACGGGGCGCCCGCTGCCCTGGGGCAGCCTGTGCGTGTGAGGAGGTGGGGCCAGGCAGAGGGGGGTCACAGGCGGAGGGGTGAGCCAGCGCGGCTCCATCAGGGGGTGCGGGGGAGCCGCACGGGAGGCCGTGAGGCAGGAGGCGCGGGCCGGGCGGACGCGCGGCGTGCATCCCGGGGGCTGAGGCCAGGGGGCTGTGCCCTCTGCCGCGGGCTAAGCAACCCGGATGTGGTCGTCTGGGAGCGTGGAACGAGCATTGGGGGAGTGCGGGTGCGCAGCCTGGTTGTGGCGCGGCCCAGCGTGGCGGCTGCCTCCGCGCACCCGGGTTGGGATCTGACCGGGGTTCCGGCGTTGCGCCGGCGACTGCGCGCTGGCAGGCACCCGAGGCGTGCCCCCAACAGGAGTAGGCTCGGCGCGTGTGGCGGACCGCGTGTACAGCTGCCGTCGTGCACACATGCACACTGGGCTTGCGCCCGCACGGAATACTGGAACCTGACGTTGACCATTGTTGACCATTTGCTGACTGACGAATTTTGACAACTGTGCATGCGCTCTTTTGTCGACGGCCGGGGCAGCGAGCGGGGTGCAAGGGGGGGGGGGCACTCCCCCATTTCCCGCCTACCCGGCCGCGATGTGGACGAACGGGGCCGAACAACCCAAACATGCCCAGCATGCCGTGCCCGAGTGTAGTGAGCCGTCGGGCACGGCAGCTGCTGCTAGAGCCCGTGAGCTGTGAGCCGTGAGACGTTCCGCCCTTGGCTGCTCTATGCGGCCTGTGTCTGGTCACGTACAGCTACTGTGAATGGCGTGTGAATGGGCCCATTTTGTATGGGCCGCGGAGGTGGCAGCGAAGGCGGAGGGTCTAGAACTTTGGGGATCCCGGCTTCCCGGATGCGGCCTGCGCACATTGCATGGCTTTGGAGGTCGGCCGCGGTCTCCCCCGTCCGGCGGCGGGACATGATCCAATGCGGGGGTGGGGAGCTGGAAGCAGGTAGCTCGGGTTGCGTGCCCGAGTGGCGGATGAGGATGGGTTGAGCGGTGGAGACTGTCGTTAGGAGAGGTACGGTACCGAGTGGCGTGTGCGGGCCGGAGCGGACGACGGGAGGGTCGGGAGGCGGGGGCCTCCCCAGCCTCCCGGCAGAGTGCGGCTAGCGGGAGCGCGGGGGTGCACCCCACCCCACCCCACCCCGTGCGGGCCGGGGTTGGGTCGGTCTCATGCACGCGGCGCGAGGGCAGACGTGGAGAGGCAGGCGTGTTGGCAGGCAGGAGAGCGAGTGAGCGAGAGCGAGTGAGCCAGGGTAGAGGGAGTGGGCGCGGGCGGGGCGCTGCCCATGGGTGGCGGGGTGCCTGCGAGCGGAAGACTGAGCGCGAGGAGAGGGCATTGTCGCATTCGGTTGAGGCAAAAAACGCGTGTAAGGTTCAGTTCCATAACCGCAGTTACGGTGTGGGCCTGTGTCCTAGCGAGCCGTTTGGCCCATACGCAGAGTGAACTGAGGCACGATATGCACCGACCTGATGCGGGCTTACTTAGGGCGTTAGGGGGGAAGGTACTCACTCACCCGTTCATTGCTCGCTCCTGTTCTCCCCCTGACAACACCTCCGATAGGGCTAAACGGGAAGGACCACTGTCCGGCTGTGGCACAGGCGGGTGGGTGCCTCCGTTGAGTCGAGCACGCGGGTGGGGAGGAGGTGCGGCGCCCCACGCCCCTTGCTGGGGTGCGGCGTTGGTGCAGGTTTCTCTCTTTTGTTGGCGCGATCATTCGCTTTTGATCGAAGGACGGGCGCCCAAGGCCAGCGACCCAGCCACCAAGCGTAGGGCCGCGTGCTCTACATGGAGGAGCCACACGCGGCACAGTAGGCGTGCCGCACACAAACTCACAAAACGAGGCGTGCGCGTGCTTTGACCATAAAGGGAAGGCGCGGGCAGCCACACCAGCAAAGAGTCGCTGACTACAGAGCAAACGGGAAAACCGTGGGTAGCGCAGGGCTCGAAGGGTGCCGCACGTCCCAGGGCAGTTTTGTCGCAAAGGGTACGCCAAGATACCAGCAGACGCCGTCATCTGCTTGCCTCTGCCTTGTCTCCCTCGCGCGTGTTCCGCATCAAAGCCGCCCACGTGCCAATGACTGACTCAGTAGCCCAGATACGCAATACACTATACAAGCAGATGCATATGAATGGGTCTCTGTGCTGTACGCTTTCCATTTCAGGTTGCCGCCCTAGACCGGAAGAGTGACCCCTCCTCCCGCCTTTTTGCCGCCCGCAAGAGCTACACTGCTCCCGAAGAAATAACTGGTCGTCAATCGTCGGTCTTCGTTCAAGTTCATGCCGGGGTGGCGGTGAGGTAATGGACACTCGAAAGGCGGGCGGCGTTCGGGTCCGACTTTCCTCGTTCCCTGCACCACAGCAAAGACAAAGTCGTAAAGCAATATCTAGCAAGTGTTTTGCACAACTTTTCACTTGGAGAGTGCGTTGTACCAACGGTTTGCCTTCGCCGCTTCGCTCGTTTGTGGGCACGCCCTATCAGCCCTTTCAGTCGCTACGCCTGCTGCAGTGCTGCACAACACAAAATTCATTCGTTGTCTGCACAGAGTACACGCCGTTCTGTAGCGTGATAGACAGCAGTGCCAGTTTCCACGCGACTGTCCGTTTCGCTCAAGCTGTATTACTAGGGTTCTGAGGGGTCCAACTTAGCTCTTTGTCCCGCCCCGACAAAGGGGGGGGGTTAGGTAGACTCTCGACAGGCGATGCAGCTATTGTGCAGCAGCCCGGCGTGCCCGCAGGAGATACAGGAGGCGATTCACGATGCGAGGTATCCGAATGCATGGCAACTGTGCCGGCGCGGCCGGAGTTGCTGATGGCCCGTCCTCTGTTGCAGCTGCCTGTCCGAAATCTTCGAGACTCAGCGCTCTCTGTCATTCCATAGCGAATGCTATGTGTCTGTAGCAAAGTTCAAGCGCACGGGCGAGGTCGTTGTGCTGAAGGCGTACCTGCGCGATGAACTGAGCATGGGCGCAAGGCAGCAGGTAGGGAGCGGAGGTTCTACTCGGTTCGTCCCAATGATTTGCTGACATCAAGAGGCCCATCACAGGTGCAAACCGAAATCGACATTCATTCCTCTTTGGAGCACCCAAACATTGTCAAGTTCCTCGCGGTGAGTTCTTTCGGCCGGCGAACGTGCGTCCTTGTGGCATACCGAAACCAGGAGTGGGCGCCCTGCAGGCGTTTGAGGACTACGCCAAGGTGTACCTGCTGCTGGAATACGCAGCGGACGGGGACCTCAGAAAGCATATCCGGGGGCTGACGGAGGCACGAATACGCGACTTTTTCATCTTCCCGATCCTGCAGGCGCTCAACGCGCTGCACTACAAGGTGCGGCCCTTGTCGCTCCGCAGGCGGGGCGGGGGCGTGTCCCCTCCCCGCACCCAGGACCCACAGCATTCCCTGGCGATGTCGCAACTCCCTTTCAACCCGGGTTATCCAATTCTGCGCGTTCTGCTGACATCCCCGTCCTCCAACGCCTCCCACCCCACCCACAACCCACCTCGCCGTCGACCCCCCCACCCACCCAACCATCAAATCCACCAGGGGTTCTCCCACCGGGACCTGAAGCCGGAGAATTGCCTGCTGGGCGCCGACAACACCGTCAAGCTGGCGGACTTCGGGCTAGCCCAGCCGACCCACATGCCCGAGGACGCCTGCCCCGGTACCGACACGGACAGCATGTCTTGCGGTAGCAGCGGCATGAGCGGCGCACCGTCCATGCACAGCGACTGCAGCAGCGGGGGCAGGGGGGCGCACTCGGGCGGCGGCTGCCACGCGGGCGGGACGCCCCTCTACGCGGCGCCCGAGGTGCTCCGGGCGCTGTTCCGAAACCACGGGATGGCCACGGCGGTCGGGCCAAAGGTGCGGCCAGGCACGGGCCAGGGGCGCCGCCGCCCCGGGTCTCTGGGTGTCGGAGAGGGCGGTTTGCGGGAGGCTTGCGGGCGGGAAGAAGGGGCTGGTGGGGCTGTCCACGGGTGGTCATGGTGCGGGGCGACCCGGGGGGGGGGCTGGAGCTCGCTGCGCGGGGAGCGCTGGTCATCGCATGCAGCCCCAGATAGCACCTGGGCCTGGGGCGAGGCAGGGCAGCCGGCCGGACAGCGGGGGGCGGCTACGTGCGCCGGGGCTTGTGTGTGTGGTGGGGGGGGGCTGCTCGCGGGCCCTACCGTATGCATTTGGGACTGCTTGCCAGGCGGGTGTGGGGTGTGGGAGGCACGGCGGCGGAGTCCGCGAGCAATGGGGTGAATGGTGTGTTTGAGGCGGTTCCGGACACGAGCGCGAGCGTTGCTCTAAGTGGCTGGTGGGGGCGGTGGGGACGCAGGAAGGCGGGGCGAAGCAGGCAGGGTCCCGGCGTGCGGCGCACTCGCGGGGGGAGGGGGGGGGTACGTGTGGAGGGATGTGCTCTCCTAGGGCCTGTTCGGCAGGTACCTCGGCTCGCCGGGCGTGGAGGGTATGGCGCGGCGGCATGTGTGTGCCTGACCCCACCAAGCCCTGCCGTCCTTCTCCCACTCCCACAGCGCCCTCTCCATTCGGCCGGCCGGCTTGGTATCTCTGCTTGACCGTTTTGGCGACCGTGTTTCCGCCTTGCACCCCTCCTCACGTCCCTGCCTCCGTCCCCGCACCTTACCTCTGCGACAGAACGACGTGTGGGCGCTGGGCGTGATGGCGCTAGAAGCGGTCACGGGGTGTCACCCCTTCAGCCCGGACCACTACCCCTGCGACAACGTCCTCTACAGCATAGCCTACTGCAACAAGGTGAACCTGCCGCCCAACCTGTCGCCCGAGTTCACCGACTGGCTGGAGCAGGCGCTCCACCGGGAGCCCTCGGTCCGTGCGAGCACGGCCGAGCTGTTGGCGCATCCCTGGATGTCCAAAGCATACACGGCCGAAGAGCTGGCCAAGTATACCTTTGGCGCCAAATCGGCGGCGCAGTCGGCGCCCAGCGGCGCAGGCAACGACGTCATGGGGTTCGACTGCTGGGAGTACTGAGGAGGGGCGGGCGCGCTCTTTCTGGAGAAGGAGGGGAAGGCGCGCGTTCCGCGGAAGGGACGCCGGCGAGGGGAGGGCCTATGGAGCCGCAGCCGCGCTCGTGCGGGTGTCCTCCCAGCCCCAGCCCCAGCACAGTTCGCGGCAGACCCTTTACTGGGCAGCCGACGACGGCAGAGGCAGGGGCGGCGCGGAATGTGGTCCAGTTGCATGTCGAGGGCCCGCCGCGGTGCGCGGTGCCCGGCGGATCTTGCGCCGCCGGTCGCCTGTGCCGCCGCTGCCCCCTGTTGTTGTCGTGTGTGTGTTGATGACGAGGAGTCTGGCGTTGCCTCGTGATCACCCCTGCAGCTGTTGCAAACGGACATTGGAATCCGGTTGGTAATGCTCTGCACTGCTACATCTGTTTCTTGCTTGGAATCGGCCGATTTGGCCGCTACGTTGGCGTACGGGGCATGTAACGCGCTCGGTCCGAGGCTGCTCAGCAGCTCGGCCCGAGGTGTGAAGGGGGGGCTACTGACATGATGGAGAATGCACGTGATCCATACCTTGGTGGGATGTGGAGGGTGCGGTGCATGAGTAGTGTACGTTAAAGATTTTCGGAGGACGCGCGGAGATCCGGGCTGTGGCGGGCGGGCGATGCATGCGGCATGGGGCGGCGCGAGGCACCCAATGTGGGGTCCGTTCCCGCCAGTTGTTGGGGTCAACACATTCCAAAACTCACGCGACCTGTTCGCCGCCCGCCCTTCTTGTGTCGGGGGGTCTGCTCAACCCCGGAGGCCGGTTCCGCTTGCTGTCTCTCTTTCTTGGGTGGTCGCATTGCCTGTCTTCTCTTTTTTTCGTATTGACGTGCGTGTGGTTTTCAGAGTTTATTAAATGACCCGGCTGCGCAATTAAGACGCAGCTGCCAACTGCCTAAGTCTCTTGCGTCCCGAGGGCGAGTGGTTCATGGGGAGATGGGGTGTTGCCCGAGGGCGTTAAGAGCGTTTGTACGGGGGGGCCAAGCTTAGGCCCGGAGAAGGCTCACTGAGTTGTACATTCTTTGTACCTTGAAGCGTGGCACGGTAGTAGTTAGGTTAGGGCGCGCCAAGCGCGTGGTCGGGCGGTTGCGGAGCGGGCGAATGCCCCCCGCCCCACATTATTTGCGTTGGCTTCACAGTCGGCGCGCCTGTCGACATATATGTGCCACGAAGGGCCGCCAAGACGGCTGCACCTCGGCAGGCATGCTCTGTAACTGCTGCGGGGGAACTTGTTGCTTCCGGACAACACGCTTGTGTGGTGCAGGGCGGGGTTTGGGGGCAGGCCGCCCAGCGCTGTGCGGGATCGTCGACCCTGCAGCCCACACATCCCGCCCGGCTGCGACGTCCTCTGGCTGACGAAGCAGCATCCCACCCTACCAAGTGCCCCCGCGCAAACACCCCAGGACTTCGCTCAGCGGGCACGGGGCGCTCCTGTATTGCGACAGCGAACGTCATGTGTACCAAGGCCTGGGTGGGTGGGTCCACACCTCGCCCGTGTGCAGTTCTGCCGTGTGTGTCACCGAGTCCAGGCAAAGCCGGCAGCATCGTAGCATAGGTGGGCCCATGCCGTTTCTGGTTATCGTTTTTTTGCCGTACCCATGCACGGGGGCGGTCCAGTGCACCCCACGTCACCCAGCATGCCGGCGTAAAGCTGGGGGCCGCGACACTGGGTGCAGCGCGTCCTCGCCGGACTTTGGCGGAGGAGGCGAAGCGTCGTACCGTATTGGCCGGGACTTTGCGGGGCTGCAGGTGGCTGCAGCGGGGGGCTCTGATGGCCGGGCTACTCGTAGGGGGCGGGCAGCGAGTCGTTACGCCGTGCCGGTGGGTACCAGTGCGTGGAACGTGTTGTCGATTCTGTGCAGAGGTGTGGCTCCCCAGTTGCAGTATTTCCGTTTTGTGCAGGCACCGCCCCACTCGCCCCGTCCGCTGGCGGGTGTGGATAGGGTGCTTTGAACCCCACGGAGGTTAGACTGGGGTCCTCGGTCCCCTCTCCGCCGGCCCCATGCTTTTGGCCGACCTGCGTGCGCAAACCGCCCACACCGCCCCATCTTGCGTGCAGCTGCTATCTGCCGAGGAGCCGCGCCGTCTTAACCAGCCTTGGCCGCGACCCACCGCTGCGAGGGAAGCCGCCGGCGGCGCACGCCGATGCTGGCCCCGTGGCAGGTGGGGCCGGGGCCGCCCCGCTGCCACAACGCGGCGCAGCCCCACCCCGGCAAACTCCGGGGCACCGGGGGTGGCTGCCCCGGCCCACCCCGCTGTCCGACCCGTTGGACCCGCGGGCTGGGACCGGAACGGGCGGCACGCATGGCGCGCCCGGCGCTGCCTTCCCTGTTTCCGTTTCCTTTTCCGCTGCTGACCAGTACGCAGCTTACCACCCACAGTACCAGTTCAGGCCTGCAGCAGCGGCATGTAGCGTTGCCTATGCGCCCTACGGGCTGGGGACTGCTGTGCGAAGCGCTGACGTTGCCGGCCGGCCGGCGGACGAGCGGGAGGATGCGGAGGCGGCTCAGCGGAGCACAGAGGAGGCACAGGGGTCGAAGGCAGCCACGGAGTCGCACTGCGGACCGGGCCCGGAAAAGGCTGTCGAGCCGGTATGCCGTTGAAGGCGGAGGGCAAGCGGCTCTCCCCAAACGTGGAGGCCTTGGCGCAACATGGATATGCTTACCGCTGGCCCCAACGCTTGCAGCTTACACCGTCAAAAGTACATGGCATGTTTTGGGGAACGTGCTAAGGAGTTATGTTGGGCATGCATGTCCTACGTACGTTTCCCAAGCAGAACACTCCGTCTCCGCCGCTGTGGCGGCCTCCGCGTCGTCGGCCGGTGTGTGGATGAGCTGGTGCCCACCAACGCTCCATTGGCTCCCTGCTCTGATGCACCGCCCCACAGGGCCCCACAACCGCAAATCACGGTTTCTACCCGCTAACACCCCTGGCTGGAATCAACATCTCAGCCACAATGAAACGTCCCCTTGGAGGCTGACTCTGCCTGCGCCTTCCAACGCCCCACCCCTCAGTGCAGTGCAATGCAATGCATTGGAGCACATACGTCACAGCCCCAGCTGCCCTTGACGCCCCTAGTGCCCCTGTCCCGCGCTCCAAGCTAGCCCGTTCCATTCCAAGCTCCAGGAGGCTCCTTACCATTCAAGGCCGCCCACGCCCCCGCCCGCAGCCCTGCGAACCCGGGACGCCGCCGCCGCACCTCCGCACCAAGCGAAGCCCCCCGCCCGCAAGCAAGCCCGCTCGGAGCCTCCATGCCCCTTCACAGGCCCCTTCACAGCCCCAGCCCCTTCTTCAGCTTGGCCAGCTTCTTGCTGATCTGCCGGGGTGCGCCCGCGCCCGCGCCCCGCGCGGCGCTTCGTGGCGGGTGCATGCCCGCCCCCATGGCGCCCATGGCGCCGCCCACGCTCGCGTTCACGGGGTCCGTCTCCGCCGTCTGCTCCACCGTGTCTCCGTCTAGGGTGGTGCCCGGCGCGGTGCTGCCGGGGCCAGGCGAGTGCGCCCGCAACGCCGCCTGCCGCTCCCGCAGGCGGCGCCAGGGGGCGGGTATCTCAGCGTCGGTGGCGAAGCGCACGTGCAGACCGGCGCTGAACACCGGCGGCGGCCGCGGCGGCCGGGGGGGCGGCGGCGGAAGCCCCGTCGGGGCCTGCTGAGAGGAGTTCTGGGGCTGGGCTGAGCCAGCGGCGGGCGGCGGTGGCGTGCGGGCATTGGCGGCGGGATGCGGCGGCAGAGGAGGCGGCAGGCCAGCGGCAGAGGGGGCCGCGCGCGGCGCAAGGGCGGGTGGCGGCGGACCCATCGCCGCCCCGATTCCGGCCGGCGGCGCG
>LSYV01000031.1:1060006-1078705 GCA_001584585.1 Gonium pectorale | reverse complement strand
GGAGATGTCCTCACTCACGTCCATGTCATCCATCTCGTCCAGCTCGAAGTCCTCGTCGTCCGACTGAGCCCTGCGACGGCGCCCCCGGCCTCTCCCCCCCCCCACCACGCGTGGCCTCCTCCTCCGCCGGTGGCCGCCAAGCATCCGTCCCCGTCCGCCCATAGCCCTCCCCCTCCGCCACCGCTGCCGTTGGTGCTGCCTGCTTTCGCCGCCGCCGCGGCGTCAGCGCCGGCGCCGGTGCGCCAGCGCTCTCGTCGCCGTCGCCGCCGTCGCCCTCGCTGCCCGCATCGGCGTCGGCGTCCCATCCTCCGCCGCCCTCGCCGCCGCCCTCGCCCTCGTCCTCCTCCCAATCTGCCAGCAGATGCGCCCAGCTCTTGCCCCGCGCTGCGCGCCGCTGCGGCCTCGCCTCCGGAGCCTCCGCCGCCGCACCACGGCGGCTCCTCACGGGCCCCCCGGCACCCCCCGCTGCCGCCCCAGCCGTCGCCGCACCAGAGCCGCTGCGCAGCCTTGCGCCCAGCAGCCTATCTCGGGGCGACGTGGCCGTCTCAAAGTCGTCCTCATCGTCTGCGAGCTCATTGAACATCCGCACTGCCGCCCCTCCCGCAGTGCCTAAGCGCTGGCGCTTGGCGCCGCCCCTGCCGTCCAGCTGCGGCGACGGCGGCGAACTGCCGCGCACGGCCCCACCGGCGCTGCCCCCACTCGCCGGTACTGGCGGCATCGTCGCGGCGGGTGGCGGGCGTCGCGGCGACTCCGCTGGTCGCTTCCGGCCGGCAGCTGTGGACCCGCCACTGGGACCCCGAAAGCCGCCAGGGGCCGCCGCTGCCGCCATGGCGGCCGCCGCCGTCCCGTGGCCGCTCAGCGCCGGTCCGTTGTTGACGCTGTCCTGGGGCTGGGCGGCGCCCGGCCGCCGCTGGCCGCCCGCTGCCCCCCCGTAGGCGTTGTGGGAGGTCGTCATGGTGGCCGGGGGCCCAAGGGCGTTGCCGACGCCGCCGCCGCGGTCCCGGGAGGTGGTCGCTCGCTGGCGCTTGAGCATCGGAAGGCCTGAAAATGGGCCGGCGGGGCGCATGCAACCCAGACGCACGCGCGTCGGCTCAGGTTACTACCGCAAGGAGTGCGTCACTCCACCCTTCCCCTTCCGTCCCCGTCCCACCACTCCCGCACCCAAACCCCCCAACCTTCCGCAGACACCCCCTCCTCGTAGTACCTCGTCCACCCCGGCCCAACCCCGACCCCGGCCCACACTCGAGATCCCGGCCCCCGGCCCACGGCCCCACCTGCCGCGGAGCGCAGCGAGCGCCCGTACGCCACCGCCGCGTGCCACATGAGGTGCTTGAACAGCGGGAAGCGCGCGCTGTGCTTCACCTTGAGCAGCTCCTCCAGCTCCCAGCTGCGCAGCGCCGCCCCCAGGCCGTGGCAGTGCAGCAGCGCCCCGCACACGGCCACGCTGTCCACAGCCGTCGCCACCGCGAACGGCCAGCCAGCCGGCAGCACCGCCAGCTCGCCAGCCGCCACCTCCAGCCGCACCACCCGGCCCAGGCCGGCCGGGCCCAGTGTCCCCGAGCCGGGGCCGGGGCCGGGGAGGGGCTCGGAGCCCATGGCGAGCCCCGATGGCTGGGGCCTGTGGCTTGGCTCGCCAGCGCCGGACGGCGGCGCGTGGCCGCCGGCGCTGCCGGAGTGGTGGTGCGGCTCAGTGGAAAACACGGGTGGGGGCGGCTTGCGCGGCGAGGAGACAGCGCTGGGGCCAGGCCCACCCGGCCCAGGCCCCGGTCCTGATCCCGGCCCAGGGGGCTGGGCGGAGTTGGATCCGGAGCTGGGAAAGCAGGGCACGTTGGTGATGGGGTTGGGCGCCTGCCCCGGAGGCTGTGCCTGCGCTGGCTGCTGCTGCTGCTGTTGGGGCTGCGGCCATGCTGCCAGGAGCGGCATGCCCCTGTCCCGCGCCCCGCTGGAGACCCAGGAGGCGTACAGCGCCAGCGCCTGCTCCGTGGGGGGCACCAGCAGGAACACCTGCGCGCGGGGAGGAGGGGGGGGGCATTTCGGGATACGTTACGGCAAGCGGCAGGGAAGGACTCACGGTAGTGCGGGCTTGGGAGGAACGGAAGAGGGGGGCCACTATGCAAGCGCCTACCCTGGTCAAAAGCGGATAGCAAAAGAGCGCGGCTGGCTGTCATTGTCACATTGGTAACAACCCTAAACATTTACTCCTGTGCACAGTCACTCGGCGCGGCCAGAGCGGCGGGGACCCACATCGCCACCCAGCTGGCCCAACGCCCCGCCGCCCCACCATGTGTCCGTGCGCCACCGCCCACCAGCTCGCCGCGCCGCCCGGCAGCAGCTTGAAGTTGGCCGCCGAGCCCGCCGGCCACACCGCCAGGTGGTGGCCTCCCGTCGCCGCCGCCGTGGCGGCGCCGCCGCCACGGCGGCTGCCGCCCCCGGCGGCGGCTGCCGCCACCTCCTTTGCCAGCCCCAGGTGCGCCACCAGGTCGGCGGCGGCCAGCGGCGGCGGCACGCACAGCGGCGCGGCGGGCGTGGACGCTGCTGCGTGGTCGCCCAGGGCGGCGCAGGTGAGGGCCAGCAGGCGGCGCTTGTTGGCCTCCCGGATGCCCTTGCGCGGGGCGCTGGTCTCACGAAACTGGTCCACGTCGCTGCGAAGGGGGGTCAAGGAAGGGTTGATTGCGTCGGCTGCGGGTCAGAAGGGCGGCGCAAGAGTCGGGCCGTGGAGCGGCCCAAGCAACTGGAAGTTAGGGTTTGGCCTTGACCAGTGGCGCGCGTTCATGCCTAGCCACCCGGCTGCAGGGAAGCGACCCCACGGCGCCCGGCGTTTGTAGAGCCGGTCAGCTTCCATCGGCTTGTGCACACTCCGAATGGCCAGCCGTTTGCTACAAACGTGGGGAGGCATTCTCAGGCTCCGTGAGCGCAAGCACAACCCAGCCCGCCATGGCTGCCACACACAGACCCATGGGCGCACCCTTGGTGCACAAAGGCGCTGTCTGCCTCGTCCTCCATCTCCGTCGCCGCGCCGTCGTCAGCGGAGCTCATGCCACCCGCCGCGGCCGCCGCCGAGCCGTGCACCGCAGCGTCGGAGCCGGCGCGGCGGGCGGCCCCGCCGTGGTGCTGCTGCTGCTGGCTCGCCTCCAGAGCCATGGGCTGCCGCTCCTTCCAGTAGAGGCACCACTGGCGCATCGTCCATTTGGGGCCGGGCGCCTGCTGCGCCACGTCCAGGGTTTGGATCTGGGCGGGTGCGCGGCAGTGGGGCCAAAGGCGCAAGGGGCAGTGGAGGTCGGTTCTGATTCTTCCATGCGAAAGAAATATGCCGTATTCTGCACCTTGCGGGGGCCGGTATGGCGCTTCCATGCGCGTTTTGGATGCGCGTGCGGGACTTGTTGCGGCAGCTAGCGCGTACGCGAGGCCCCGGGTCCGTTTGGTCAAACGAAACCCGCCCGCCCTGATCCGCCCCGCTCTCACCTCGCGGTCCTCGCCGAGCTCCTTTGACAGGAGCACCAGGTCCCGCATGTCCTGAAGCAGCGGCCGTAGGAAGGACGCGTACGCGCCGCAGCCGCGCACCAGCGACGGCGATTGCAGCCCCGTGGCGCGCACCCATTCGGTCGTGAAACCTGCTGCGTCCACGACCTACCGGTGTCGTCAGCGGCGACGGGGAGGGGGGCAGGGGGCAGCGTGTTGGGTTCAGGGGCCGCACACGACGAGGGCTGTGCCAATGAGGAGAGTTTGGGGCGTGCATGGCGGACCGGCACATACCTCGATCGGCTCCGTGGCCGCGCCAGACCATGATAGCAGGTGGCTGCCTAGCTGCCTGAAGTCATCTGTGCGGAGTACAAGAAGAAGCGAGCAATAAGGGCGGTTGGCTGGGCAGTTGGAGGCGAGGTTGGACGGGGAAGACCAGGTCCAAGAGATGCCAATTCAAGAGGACGTGAATTCCATGACCCACCGAAAGATATATCCTCATCGTTGCGCGCAAAAGCCGCCCCAAAGTGAGGCCCCGGAGGGCGGGCAGCCATCCCTTCACGTTCACCTAGCGCGGCCCCTCCTCCTCCTCGACCGTTGCGTTCGCATGCCCACAACAAAACGCTTCTGCTTCTTGCCGCGCTTCTGAATCCGGATTATTGGAACCGAGAGCAAAGAGCGTGAAAGCGCACTTGCACATGCTTGCGATGAGCATTTACGCGTCACCTTCACATGTAATAGGGCTGACTGCGTCTCGATGGCCAAGGTTGCACGACCCGTCTCTTGAGGCAATGCATTTCGGTCCCTTTTATTGGGTGCTTTGAGCAATACTATTGATCACCTCACTGAGGGGCTTATAGGGCTCAGCCATCGCTTCCCGGCACGCGAGAGGGGCTCTGGGCAGTGCGTGTGACGCTCGGCGATGGCTTTCAAGCAGCGGAAGTTCCGGAGTAAAGCCAGCGCTGAGGAGCAGGATGATGGAGAGGACGGGCCACCGCCGATTCGACCGCCGCAGCACCAACCCAAGAAGGACACTGCCGTTGCAAAGCCCAAGCCGGGCCCAAGCACGGCGGCCCTGGGCTCGACTGCGGGGGATAGCAGGAAGGACAGCAAGGGGAGCAAGCTGAACCTGCTGTCCTTCGAGGAGGACGGCGATGACCCGGGGTTTGTGCCGAAGAAGGACAGCAAGAAGGAGAAGCAGAGGTCAAAGCTCGCGCGGGCGCCCCCGATCCCGGACCTGCCGACAGAAGCTGTGCCCCAAACGCTACGGTCCTCTGCCGGTGGGTCGGGTTGCCGTGCCACGCTCTGTCGAGATCGGGCGCCCATGCCGGCAGAGACCTGCCAGTTTCAGTCAGAGCTGCATGCCATTCTGCTCCCCGTCACCGCCCCCGTGCACTGAGCGCCCGTTGCCGACGTGTCCGTGGAGGCCGATCCCTCGTTCTTTGCACATAGCCATTTGCCGTGGGATCCCCTCCCCATCCCGGGCCCCCGCCCTTTACCTTCCACCCAACCCAACCCACCCACCCAACCCAAATCCGCAGGCGAGTACACAGCCGAGCGCATGAAGGAACTCCAGCGGAACGCCATCAGCTTCTCGGCAGTTCGCCTCACAGGCGGAGCCGACGGCGGCGGTGGCGCTGCCGCTGGCGGCGGCGGCGGCGGCGGCGGCGGGACTGAGCCGCTGATCAAGCTGTCTGGCAGCTTCAAGCCCGCTGGCGGCACGGGCGGGCAGCCCAAGGATGATCGTTTCAGCTTTCCGGGCAGCAGTATAGCGCTGGTGGGGCGGGGCCCGTGGGAGAGATATCCCAAGTGGGGAAGCGCTGCCTGGGGGATTTGGAGGTTGGGGCAAAGCAGGAGCAGACATGGGGCGCGACGAGGAATCTCCCTGGTTGGAACTGGGGCTTCAGATAGGGGTCAAAGAGGGCACGGAGGGCGCAGGTCAGGTCGGATGCACACTGAGACCTGAGCGGAGAAGCTCCAGGAGTGGGGCGCTGCCCAAAGTGCTTTGGAGTCCAACCCTCCCAAACGTTTTGCACCTCTCTGCTCATTCATCACGCCCCGCGCCCCGACTCCATGCCCACGCCCACGCGGACAGGTGAAGCCGGAGGTAAAGCCGGAGGAGGCCATGCCGCTGCCGCCGCCTCCGCGGCCTGGCGGCGCGGCTCCGGCAGCCGGCGGCGCGGCGGCGGGGGCAGCGCCGGACGGCGAGGATGACGACGACGACCTCGGAATCCCCGACGAACAGACCATCCTGTAAGCCTCGCGGTGTTCCTAAGCTTGCATGCCCGGTGTACTGCGGAGCTGGGCCACAACACCTCATCCATGCCGTTCTGCGTTGGTTGACCTTCTGATTGCCGACTCATGCCCCCCGCCCCATGGCTAAACAGTGCACCGTGTGAGTCCTCCATGGCAAGAGGCCCTCCCACCCCTGCCTCGTCGCCGCGTGTGACAGGGCCGCAAAGGCCAAGCGGGAGCGGCTGCGGCAGGCGCACTTCGCCCCGGACTACGTGCCGCTGTCGGGGCTGGGCGTGGGGCTGGGCCGCCTGCGGGCCGGCGGAGGCGCAGGCGGCGGGCTGGCAGCGGCAGCGCGCGGCGGCTCCGCCGGGCCGGGCGGCGCGGCGTCGGGGACCGAGGGCGGCGCGGGGAGCGGCAGCGACAGCGAGGCGGAGGCGGAGGACATGATGCGGATGAAGTTCAGCGGCAAGGAGGCCGGCGGAGGGAGGTGAGCGGAGGGAAGGGGTATTCCGGTCCGGTCCGGTCTGAGTGTGTGCTTTGGACGTGCCAACGGCGTGCGGCGTCCGGGTATGTGTTTGGGGGTCAGAAGTGTGTTTGCGGGGCCGCGCTCTCAGCGTCGCAAGGCCTCTAGCGGAAGCGGAGCGGATCCAAGCCGCCCCCGGCCGCGGCTCCCCAAGGCATCAGCCCCCCTTGGGCCCTGCCCCGGCTCCTCTCGCAGGGCCGCCCGCAAGGACGCCTCGCAGTACGCGCCGGCGGCCGGCGGCGACGACGACGAGGAGGCATTTGCGGAGGAGCAGCTGCGCAAGGCCATGCGGTTACAGCAGGTCGGGGGCGCAGGCACCGCCCCGGTGTCCGCAGCCACGGCCGGGTCTGGCGCCGCTGCTGGGGCCGGCGGCATGCGTGCCGGGCCAGGACCCGGCTCGGCGGCCGCTGCCGCCATGGCGGCCGGGGCGTCGGCGGCGTTTGCCGGCGGCGGCATGGGCATGGCTGCGGGCGGCAGCCGCCTGGCGGCGCTCACCGCGGCGGGCGACTCTGTTGTCGCGTCGCTGGTGGAGGGTCTCAGCCGGCTGCAGGCGTCGCACAAGCAGGTGCGCCCGGAGGGGGGAGACCGGCGATGGACAAGTAGGGGAGGTAGGGTAATGGAGAGGAGTTGGGAAGAGGTTGTGATGGGGAAGTGGAAAGTGGGAGGAGGTGGGGGTTCGCGCGTGCGGCCTCCCGGGCTGCATTGCACGCAATGGGTGCCGCCGCGCGTCGGGCGCAGCGGGCCGCCAGGTTTTCACTCGAAGGAGGAGAGGCGTGGGATGGCGGGACCTGAGTTTGCCGGCTTGCGCACGACTCACAGCACCACCACCACCCCCTCAGAGGGAGGCATGCGCCCCCAGGCTTCTCTGTTGAAAATGCTTTCCGAACCCACTACTCCCCCAACCTCACCCCCCATGTTCCAACCCACTACCCCCGAACCTCACTCCGCCCGATTCGCATCTCCCCGGCGGCCGGGGCGGGGCGCGCAGGTGCAGCAGAGCGCGCGGCGCGCCGGGGAGGGCCTGACGGCCGCGCTCGCGCGAGTGGAGGGCTTCGAGTCGGAGCTGCGGGTGGCGGGCGACAAGTACCTGTACATGCAGCAGCTGAAGGCGTACGTCGCGGACCTGTGCGAGTGCCTGCAGGTGGGGAGCAGAATAGGAAACATGCGTTCTCACTAGAGAGGCCTTAGGCACATGCCGTCCCGAACCACCCGAGCCACCTGCAGGTGGGGAGATGAGGGAGAGCACGGGGGGAGGGGGGATTGCACAGTCCGTGTGCAAGCTGCGCGATGGCGGGTGGAGCATGACTCTGTCGCCGCGGCTTGAGCCGTGGGCAAGAGGGGAGAGGTGGCGTTGGGCCGGAGGGTGGGGAGCGCCCCGGCCGCCCAGCTGCCGCCACCACCCGGGTGAAACGCCGTCCGCACCCCCTCTCGCCACAGGTCAAGAGCGCTATCGTGGAGGAGCTGGAGGACACCAGGTGCAGCGGGGGGGCACTAGGCCCGGCGGGGAGCTGTGGCCAGTGGCGGCGGGGGAGAACTAGACCCAGCGGTTGATGTGACGTGCAGCCGGGGGGTGGCACTAGACCCGGCGTGGAGCTCTGGCCATAGGTGGCGGAGCTTCACTGAGCCTGGGGCGGAACCAGGGCTGGGCACAGGCGCTGGCGAGGGAAGCGGGCAATCGGCGCAGGGGCCGCATGGGACAGGCGCGACGAGGGCGGGGTGGAGGCAACGTGGGGGTCGGGTCTGGAGACTGGCCTGCAAGCCGGCCTCTCGTGTACTGAATGGCGCTGTGCAAACACCTCAAGCACATCTCATGCCCCTGGGTGGCGACCCGCTGTCATCAAGCTTATGTTGTAAATCCTCCCCGGCCCCCACCACCAACCACACCGCCACCACCGCGACCCAGGCTTGAGCTGATGGAGGACCGGGCCCAGGCTGCCCGCACCGCCGCCACCAACACCGACCGGGACCTCATGACCCCCGCGGAGGCGGCCGTGGCGGCGGCAATGGCGGCGCTCAGCAGGGGTGCGGGCGCGGCCGCCGCCGGCGCTGCCGCCGCCGCGGCCGCGGCGGAGGCGGAGGACCGGCTGCTGGACGAGGAGGGCCCGGAGGAGCTGGACGAGTTTGGGCGCAACGTCAACCTGCAGCGGCGGAGGGAGCTGGAGGAGCGGGCGACGGTGGGGCGGGCTCTGGGCGGCGCTGTTGCAGGGCAGGGCAGGGTAGTGCAGGGCGGAGGAGTGGAAGGGAAGGGGAGGCCACAGCGCGTCGGAGGGGAGGGCACTGGGGGAGGGGTAAGTAGGTACCTTCCGCGGGGCTGGGCAGCTTACCGCAGCTCACCGGGGGGTCAGGTGCTGCGGGGGCCGTGCGGGGGCCGTTCTGTGCTTGACATACGGATAGCCCTTACGCAACCACCCCGCGACCCCACCCACCCCAGGCCCGCAAGCGGCTGCTGGCGGCGGAGGGCGAACGGCTGGCGTCGGCGCTGGGCGGGGCGGCGGTGGAGCCGCTGACGGAGGGGCCGCAGGAGGACGAGGCGACGGTGAGGCGGCGGCCAGGGGCGGCGGCGGCAGTGGCAGTGTCGGAGGCAAACATCGTTTGGTCTGGGATACGGAAATATACTGCAACTTTCCGAAAGTCGAAAGCCGTATGCGGCATCGGACCCAGCGGTTGCAGGCCCCATTTCGTGGTACCGGCGAACACGTTTCGCGCAATTTTGGCCGGTGTGACGGCGGTGGTTGGGGGCCCAGATGCACGCGCCGACGCCCCTTTTGTGAACTCGCTCCGCTTAGCCTGCGGGTCGACATCTTGGCGGACCCCAAACGCCAACCCCTGTTCCCTGGACTGCGTTACCCTCTCACTCCCCCCCTCCCCCACCCGTCCCCCACCTCCACCCCCCCCACCCCCACCACACACACACACGCGCGCGCGCAGTCCTCCCGCTACGCCCAGCGCTTCCGCGAGATCGTGGAGGCGGGCTCCACCGCCTTTGCCGACGCGGACGAGGAGTACGCGTCCATTGCCGCCGTCAAGAGGCGGCTGGAGGAGTGGAAGGCGAGGTGAGGGGCAGTGGAGGCTATGGCTCGTCGAGGCTTGCGTGAGCGGCTGGGGGGTGGGGGTGGGGGCCACAAGGGCCTGGAAGGCGTTCTTACTAGAGACGCCCGAGGCGCGTGCCGTCCCGTTCCCGTTCGGCAAGGGGGTTCGGGGGCGGAGGCGCCGCTGCGGGGGGCGGGGCGGAGCGGGGGCGGGGCCACGGGGCGGAGCGGTCCGGCTGTCACACGACCCGCGGGTGGGGTAAGGAGGGGCCCCGGCGACGGATCCGCACATGACAGGGGGCGCTTGCCTGCAGGGCGCTTGCCTGTGCTCAGCCCACGTGCTCGCAGCGCACGCGCCGGTCCGATATCTTGTTGAAGGCGCTGCCGTACCGCCGTACCGCCGTACCGCGGTGCGGCGCTCTGCGCTCCCCCTTCGCCCAGTCCCCGGCCCCGCCCCCTGCACCGCCCCCGCTCCCTCTTGCCGGCCGCATGCCCCCGCCCCCCAAGGCTACCCTACCGCGGGCAGCACTCGCCTCACCCCCCACGCGACCCATTTCTCTTCTTCACTACCCCTCAACCAGCCCCCCGCCCCGCCCGGCCCCTCGCCTGCCAGGTTCCCCAAGGACTACACCTCCGCCTACATGCACCTCTCCACGCCCGCCCTCTTTGCGCCCTACGTGCGCCTGGAGCTGCTGCGGTGGGACCCGCTGTACGGCGGGGGCGAGGGCACCGCGGGTGTTGGGTCGGCTGTTGTGCCGTACAAGGGCTTCGACAGCCACGACTGGTGAGGCGGGCGCCGCGGGGTGGGGTCGGGTCCTCCCGCACGGATAGGCAGCCCACACGGGCTGGGGCTCCGAGACGTGAGGTCACGTGAGATCAGACAGACGCGGGGGGCTAAACTGGGGCGCTAAGGTCCTGTCCCGTCGCACTTGATCTAGGGCATTGGCGCATCCTCCCGCCTCTGGCTGACTGGTTGGACGTGCTGAACCTCGTGCGGCGCACCCCATTATGTACGACAGGTACGGTGAGCTGTTCGAATACGGCATGGGCTCTGCTGCCGGCGGCGGCCCCGCCCCCGAGGACGACCCCGACGCGGACCTGGTGCCGCAGCTGGTGCGCAAGCTGGTGCTGCCGCTGGCGCTGCACTGGATTGAGCGGTGAGGGCCATGCGCCGTTTGGGGGGTGGAGGGCTGGGGGCGTTGGGGGTTGCAATGCTTTCTCGCCAGGGACGCTTTTCGGGCGCATGTGCGTTGGATGGGGGCTGGGGGTGGCCTTGCATGGTGGCCCCTGGTGGTGTTGACCACCTATCCTCGGGTACGGTTGGCAGCTCATGGGTGGCGGGGAGGCGTGTCGGAGCAGGAGAGGAGCCGGGGTAAGGGTTTCCATCAGGGCACGGGTTGCGGCCTGGGGACGGAGGGGTAACGGCTTGGGCGGGACCTGCGGTTTTAGGTCCTTGGCCCCGACTCCTCGCATGTCGGCACCGCCACACGCCACACGCCCGCCACGCCGACCACGCCGAATTTTTGCCGCCTGCTCCGACCCTCTACGCTCTTGCCCCGCCCTGCCCTCCACATGGTCCCCATCCGTCTCCTGCGCCCTGCCTGCTCTCGCATCAGGCTGCTGTTGCCTTTGCCAACACCAACACCAACACACCTCGCGCCCCTCGCCTCCATCATTTCCGCAGCACCGCGTCCTCCGCTGTCCTCCTGTGGTGTCTCCACTCACAGCACACGACGTACGACGTACGACGTACGACATACCACGTGGCCCTCCCTCCCCAGCTTGCCCACGGACTGAGTAGCCCCTCCTCCCCCCCTTCCCCCTTGCAGCTGCTGGGACGTGCTAAACGTGTCGCACACCCGCTGCGTGGCGGCGCTGGCCTCCGAGCTGCTCGTGTACGTGCCCGCCGAGGAGGAGCGCATGGTGGAGCTGCTGGCGGTGCTGCGGGGCAGCCTGGAGGCGGCCGCCGAGGCCGTGTCGCTGCCGCCCTGGCCGCCCGCCGTGCTCGCCTGCTGCCCGCTCGCCAGCCGTGTCCTCTTCCGGCGCTTTCGCGCCGCGCTGCGCCTGCTGCACGGCGTGTCGGCGTTCGAGGGGCTGCTGGCGCGGGGGCTGCTCACGGCGCTGGCATTGGGGCGGGTGGTGGGCGGACAGCTGATGCCCTACCTGCGCGCCGCGGCGGCGGGAGGCGAGCAGCTGGCGTTCGCGGTCGGGGCCGCCGAGGCGGTGGCGGGCGCGCTGCACGAAGAGTGGTTCCGGAGCGGCCCCCCCGGGGAGGCCGGGCCGCTGCTGGAGCACGTGGCGACGCTAGGGCGCGCGCTGGAGCAGCAGCTGGCGGGAGGGGGAGGGGGAGGGGCGGCGGCGCTGGCGGGGCGGCTTGCGCGGGTGATGGGGCGGCTGGGGGACGGCGCGCGGGGGGCGCGGCTGGCGGCGGCGTTCGGAGTGCGGCTCTGAGGCGCGCTCTCGGGGCAGTGGGGTGGCGTCATGTGCGGGCGGGCTTGTGGGGAGGAGCACGGCGTCAGGCCACGGAGGCGGATGGCGGGGTTTGGAGCCACGGCAGCAGGCTGGAGCAGGAGCGCGTTGGACATGCGACCGCTGACGTCGGTATCACGTGGGGGGCACACGCACCCGCTGGCGGATGGTGGTGTATGATCGTGCCTTCCGCGCGTACTCTGCCCTCGTCTGGGCCGGCCCCGGGGGGCTGGTCCCGGAAGGCCGGTCCCGGAAGGTCGGTCCCGGAAGGCCAGTCCCGGAAGGCCGGTCCCGGAAGGCCGGTCTCGGAAGGCCGGTCCCGGACAGCCGGCCCCGGAGGGCCACCGGTGTCCGGCCTGGCAACCAGCAGCTCGTGAGTTACCACGGGTCCATGCCATCCTCTGTAAAGGGCTGTACGCTGGGCCTTGGGCACTTGTAGGGATGGTTTGGGGTTCCCGGCCCAGCTCGAAGGGGGCAAGGGGGCCCTCCTTCGCGCAGACACGTGTGGGACAGCTAAGTATGGGTGCTACCCCGTTGCTACGCACTGCCTGCACCTTGTCACGGGGGAGCAGATGATGCAGGCAGCCGTGAAGTCATATTGCTCGCCGAGTAGCTGGTACGACAAATTAGCTGCTGAGCACGCAGCTTCCAAGCTACGCAGGGGCCAGGGAGTGCCGCCTGCCGGCGTGCGTGCCTGCCGCGCGTCCGCTCAGGCTGGCCGCCAAAGACGACCTGGAGCCCTGCCGCATAGTGTGTCAGCTCTCTGCGCCGTACAATGTCTGCGTGTGTAGCATGTGCGCCGTGCTGTGCACCAAACGGGTCCATCCCACATGCGCCTTGCGCCGGTGCCGTACCTCCGACCCACACGTTCGCCACATGGGGTGCGCACCAGGGCCGCCAGCGCGCGTGCCACCATCTCACCATCAGCGTCATAAGGGCTAACGACGGACCAGCGAGCATGCCCTCTCTTTCGCCAAACCCGTCCGTCCACCCAACACGATTCCGTGTCCCAAGCCAGTCGGAGCACCGTGACACCCGGCTGCCGGGCATCTCCGGGATCCGCGGCACCGCGGGGCATAGTGTAGCTGGAGGCGGCGGCGCACCCCGGCGCCCGGCCCCTGCCCCGCTGCGGCGGTGGTTGCGGGGTATCGACTGGGCCTCAAGCCGCACCGAGGGCGCGCTGCGTCCGTGCCCACCCGGTGCCAACAACGGGGAGAAGCTGGCGGTTACTTCACACGCAAAGACCTGATGGGTGTGGTGGGGGTTGAAATGCGGAATGGGGAGCGGTGCGGTGTGCGTGCGCTGTTGCGGGCTTGATAACCGCGGACTGCCCCTCAAGCGTCGGCATCGGCTCCGCGCGCCTCCCTTCGATTGCGCCCAAGCAGGCTCACAGGGGAATCCCTTTGGAGCGGTGTAGTGTGCGGTGCACCGTTGTGATCAGGTGCCGGGCTGAGGCATCCGGGGGCAACTGCACGAAGCCCGAAGCTTCGAGTGGGGTGCTGCACGTGCTCCCCACCAGCCCGTCACCGGCCCGGTCGCGGCGCCTCAGCTGTACTCCCATTGACAGCTGTATTCTGGGTAATGCGAGCGCGCATCGCGTCTAACGGGTCCCACACGCCTGAGAGCATGTATCGCCTTGTACTACTCAGCCAGCCTGACAAGCGCCAGAGCAGCAGTACATGATAGTTACTTCACCGGGGCCGGGGGAGTTCTCCACGGGCATCTTCATAGTGAAAACTGCAGTCCGGCAGGAGGCGAGTGCGCCCGCCTGCACAACCTCAGAGTGCGCTTAAAAGCTTATATACGTCTGTATATCGTAATTGAGACGCGAGCCAGGTTGCAGCCAGCCCCCCAAAAGTGAGTTGCAGGATCCTGTCGAAATATCGCGGTTTCGTACGGTGTGCGACCGATGCGTAAGCATCCTCGCAGGCCTCCTCAATTTTCTACGTAGTAGTGAGCCCAGACCCCCATATGTAATATACGAGCATATCGTAAGACAACTCGCACTATCTAACGTGCCTTGTATGCGCCCGCGAGGACCGAAGTAGGTTTCGATGCTGTGTTCGCTTCCGCTGCAGTGCACTCTGTTCAATCAATGAGGAGACCTCGCCTGCTCTCTTGCTGCTTCGGAGGCGAAGCCAGCGTCTGCGAAGCGGCCGCGAAACCCCGAAACAATGGAAGCGCTCCTGCTGACTGCCTGCGCTCCGATGATACCGCGGCGCACTGCTCGCTGTCTTCTGGCAAGGAGAAGGCCATGTCTTGTGGCGTCGGCGAGCCGGTGGCGGATGTGGTCACGGTCGATTCGTGCACCTCTCCCGTCGGCGTTCAGCGCATAGATTGGATGGTTGACTTCGGCTGCCGACCAGAACTCGAGGACCTGGACCTGGCCGCAAGTCCCTTTGTTGGCCCCACCGCCCCCACGGGCGCCTCGTCGACAGTCACGCTGAACATAGATGCCGGCCCAGACAGCACGGGGCTGGGCGCGGGCCTGGCAGCGGGACCAAGCGGCAGCGGTGTGCAGCTCGGAAGGCAATCGCAGGGTTCATCGAGCTATCGCCCCTGCTCGACGCTGCGCTTCGGTAGCTTTGCGCACCTCGCAGAAGCCGTCGTGTCGCCCCGCTGGGCGGGGCATGGAGCGCACGGCGCGGTGGTCAACGGTAAGGCGCGAGCGAGCATTGCGAAGCAACTGCCTCGCGCGAACGCGCCCACGCCAGTGCCTCTCGCCCAAAGACCTCTCTCTTACGCCGCGTTCAAATACACGGAATCCCTGCGCTACAACCCACCACCTCCCCCCCATCCGCCTCCCTGAGCGTCGCGTGCACCCCGCCCCCAACCCCCGCCCCTCGCCCCCCTCCCTCCCCCTCCCCCCGCCACAGCCCAGTGGCGCTCCGGCTGCACGGTGGCCGTCAAGTGGCTGGTCACGGACGCCGCCGACGTGCCGGCGGCCTACCTGGAGGCGCTGCTGGCCAAGATGATGGCGCACCCCTTCCTGGTGCAGACCTTCGAGGCGGCCATATGCCAGCTGGACGACGCGTGGGACCAGGTGGAGCTCCGCTGCAGCCCCCGCCTGGCGCCCGGGGCCCCCGCGCCCGCCGCACCCGGGGCGGCAGCGGCTGACGCCGGTTGCCCTCCCCCCCGCGTGGAGGACGAGCTGTCGGTGCCGGCGGTCGTGATGGACAGCTTCGAGGGCCGGCGCGACCCGCCCGAGTCGGCTGGCCAGCGGCCGGTGGACTGCGTGGGCGTCCTCCGACAGCTGGGCGCGGCGCCCGGCAAGTACGTGGTGCAGATTGTGAGCGAGTGGTGCGACGAGGGCACGCTGCACGCGGCCATACGGGGCGGCGTGTTCCGGCCCGCGCCGCCGGCCCGCTCGCGGACATGGGCGCTGCGGGCGCTGCTGCGGACGGCCAGAGAGGTGAGGCTTGTGGCGCTGCGGAAGGGGGGCAGGGGGGCGGGCGCTGCGCGGGCTGAGGAAGGGTAAGGTGGTGGGTGGAGGGAGGGATGTCATGGGCTGGCATGTGGGGCGAGTCTGGGCGTGGGGACATGGACCGGACGAGGTGCGAGGACACGACGTGTATTGACGTTTGGGTTAAGTGGATTATGACCTAAGGTTTTTCACCTCGACAAGACCATTTTTGAAAAGAACGAAAACTTGACGGCCCGCCACCACAATCGCGCGACCTGCTAGCAGAGCTCCAGCGCGCAACCAAATCAAATCGCATCGGAAACCACGATTAGTATGGGATGTTTGCGGATTCGTGTCGTGCGAAACGCGTGCAGCCGGGTGGTAGGGTTCTGGGACGGCACAAACCGCCGCCCCAACCGCCCGACCGAGCTACCCGTGGGTTGCGCTGGCCGTGAAGCCGTCTGGCCGCCAATCCTACGACCGCCTCATGTATCATACTTGCATCGACAGCCACAATATCTGACTGACCGCGCCTCCAGCTAACCGCCCGAACCCAATCCGCCCCTCCCCCCTTCCCTCCGCCCCCGCCCCGCCCCCAGGTGGCCCTGGGCATGTGCCACCTGCACTCGCTGGGGGTCATCCACGGGGACCTCAAGCCCGGCAACGTGCTGCTCAAGAGCAGCCGGGTGGACTCGCGCGGATTCGTGGCCAAGGTGTGGACAGCGTGGACCCGCGGGCCGGCCGGGTCGGCGGGTGGAGGCTTGGCGCGGCGGGAGGCGGGTCTGTGGGTCGGCGGGGCAGCGCCTGGGGGTTGACATGGAGTCTGTTGTATCGCCTGTCCCGCCATTCCCGGGCCATTGCCTCCCGCGGGCGTTTGGTGGTTTTGGCAATGGGATAGTGGAACTCGGTGCCGCTGAGCTGCCGTTGCGTGCGCAGGGTGCCCCGCGGCTGCCCCATGGGTCGCTGCGAGGCCAAGGTGGCAAGTCGGCCCCAGCCGCGGTCGCTGCGTGCTCGTGCGCTCTCCCTCCGCCTCCCTCGCACGCACCCGGCGCCACCCGGTGCAAGCGCCTTCCTGCCGCCATGACCCACAGGTGGCGGACTTTGGGCTGTCGCGGCTGCTGCGGGGCCCCGGGGAGCAGTACGTGGCCACGGAGGAGTGGGCCACGGTGCCGTACATGGCGGGCGAGTACCTGGACAACCGGTTGTGCAAGAGCAGCGACGTGAGTGGCTCCGTAGACCCCGTTACCCTCGCCTTCGAGGCCCGACCTGGGAACACTGGGCTTTGGTGTCGGTCCTTCGGGACACTTTGCTGCTGGTGCTGCATGGGCGCCGGTTGCAAGGCAGATTCTGGCAGGCATTTGGGTGGCGCGGCTGGTGGGGCGCATTTTGACGCGTTACACCTGTGCTTCGCGAGTGCCGGCTTTGCTGCCGCATTGAGCATCGCACATTGTGACCTGCATATGACTGTTGCGCTTGTTTGCGCGCGCTGTACCAAGACAGCCGCCTATGTTATCCTTACAGGCCCCTCTCCCTAAGTAACCTCCCGCCCCGGCCGCAGGTGTACTCATTCGGTGTGCTGCTGTGGCAGATGTACACGGGCAAGAAGCCCTTTGCGGAGCACCTGGAGGGTAGGGCCGCATAGGGAAAGGGGCAGGGCATGTGACGTGTGGCGGGGGCGGAGGACCAGCTCCGTCAGCCAGCAGAATCCTGCCTCCATGCGTCTGCCTTTCCTCCCCCCCCTGCGCTCCTCCGCCTTCCTTGGATACCGCTGCTGGAGTTCAGGCCGTTCCTCTTCAAACCCGTGTCCCTGAACTCCCCTCCGCATTCTCTCTATCCCCCGCTCTCCGCAGCGCAAGTGGCGGTGGGTGTAATGCTGGGCAACCTGTCGCTGGAGTGGCCCGCGGGCATGCCGCCGCCCCTGCTGCGACTGGGCCAGGCGTGCTGCCGCCACGATCCGGACCAGCGGCCCACCTTCAAGGCAGGTGTCGCGGCGGGCGTTGTCGCTGACCCGACTTGCAGTGCCCGCGCGAGGAGGAGAGTGTACCGTCTCGTGTCTTTTGGGGTATATTTGTCACAGATGCCTTCAGGACGTGTCTGGTTGAGCTCGGTGCACTCCCGGGGTGTTCATCATAGGCAGATAGCTCACCCCTTTGCCGACCGCCCCCTTCTCAGGAGGTGGCGGTGGCGCTGGCGGGCATCGAGACGGAGGTCAAGCAGCTCCACGCGGCCGCCAAGACCCGCAGCGCGTATCGCGACGTGCGGCCCGCACTGCCGCCGCTGCTGGCCCTGCAGCCGCGCAGGCAGCTGGCGGTCCCAGCCGCCCTGGAACAATACCAACAGCAGCAGCGGCAGGAGCAGCAGGCGGCCCCGGCGCCTCCGTGGCAATCGACCGGCTGGGTGGCGCCGCCCAGTGTGACCAGCGCCCCCGCAGCAGCCGCCGCCGCCGCGGCGCGCCCCGAATGTGGCTCCTCCGCTGTCGCCAGCGGCGCGCCGGCCCCGGCAGACCTCAGCGAGCAGCTCCGCTCCTTCTCCCTCGGCAGGCCGACCGCCGCCGCCGCCGAGTCGCTGCCGCCGCGCTTCTTCACAGACGGCGGCAGCCCGCCGACAGCGGCGAACGGCACCTCGCCGTACGGTGTCCCGTACGGCACCTCGCCGTACGGCGCTCCGTTGGGGAGCAGCGCCGCCGTGCTGCCGTACATGCCGATGGTGACGACGGCGGCGGGCGTGGACGCCGAAGCCGCGGCGACGCCGTCATGGGGCCGTCACTCGTGGGTATCGGCGCCGATGGGGATGTCCGCCCCGCTGCCGCCGGCGATGCCTGTGCCACTGCCAGTTCCGTCGCCGGAGATGTTCCGCTGCCCTAGTGGCGGGGGCGCGGGGCTGCTGTCCCGTGTGCCGCTGCCACCGCCTCCTGGCTGCTCGCCGTTCACCACGGAGGCCGCGGGAGTGTCGTCACGCTCGGCGGCGCTTCCCACTCCCACCGCCGTGGCGTACGTGTCCACTCGCCCATCGCACGCCTCGGCCGCGATGCTCGGCGCCGCGCCGGCGCTGGGCTCCTGCCGCCGCCCGTCGGCGGACGCCGCCCTCTACGCCGGGTCCGCCGCCGCCGCCTACGCCGCCGCCGCCGGGGCTCCCTGGCGCCCAGTCAGCGCCGGCTTTGCACACGGCCACATGGCCGCGGCGGCGCCGCCACCGTACTACGAGACTGCCGCCAACCGCTGCGCCGCCAACCCAGACGTGTGCTGGTGGGGCGAGGCGGGCCGTATGGAGTTGCTGTTTGTGGCCTCGTCGCTGGGCGCGGGCGGCGGCGGGTACATCCCCAACAGCGGGCCCTTCAGCGTCGACGAGGACGGCAGCAGCTGCTGCGGCGGCGCCGGCGGTGGCGGCGGCGATAGCAAGGCCGCAAACGTGGCGGGCTGGGGGCTGCCCCGCGTGTGGTCCACGCCTCGCGAGTCCGCGGCCGCGGCAGCCGCCGCTGTGGTGGAGGCCGGGGTGGTGCCGGCGCCGGCGCCGCCGCCAGCCGGCGGCGGCGAGGCGTCGCTGTGTTCCTGGTACAACGGTGGCCGCTGCCTGGGCCTCCA
>LSYV01000031.1:1030477-1043892 GCA_001584585.1 Gonium pectorale | reverse complement strand
CCTGCCGCACCTTGATGATGTCCTCCCGCCGCTCGGCCGCCCGGTTGGGGCACTTCATGGGGTAATACACCAGCGTGGGCTCCGCCACGCCGCCCGCCGCCTCGCCGCGCGGGTGCGTGGAGAACCAGTTGTTGGGGAAGCAGGCGTCGGGCGTGCCGTGCGCCAGGTTGTGCTCGAACAGGTTGACCTGGCGGGCGGGGCGGCGCGGGGGGGGTTGCGGAGGAAGGGAGGCGGGCGGGGGGAGGGCGATGAGGAGGGCGGGAAGAGGGCCGGCCGGCCGGGAACATAGGGCGGCACGCATCTCAGACCCCAGCCGTGTCGGGTGCGATCGCTTCAGAATGCTGTTCAACCGCTCTGAGGACCCCCTCCCCCCCGTGCCACCACCTCTTCCCGACCCGCCCAGCCCCTCCCTCCGCACCGTGAATACCCCTCACCCGCGTGGCTCACACCCCCATTGCCGCTCCCGGCCCCCGCCCCCTGTCCGGCGAACCTCCCGTGCCGCCGCCGCCCTTCCCACTGCCGCCATCTCCTCCTCCTTGCCCCCCCAATTCACCCGCGGCCCCACGCCCCACGCCCCACCCGTCCGCACCTTGACTCCCGCCACCTGCGTCAGCGCGTGGTGCAGCCCCGCGAACTCGCGCAGCACCTGCCGCGTGAGCGCGTTGCCGCCCTCGCCCGGCTTGGCGGCGGCGTGCATGAAGCTGTTGTCCTGCGCCGCCTGCTCGTTGAAGCCGAAGGCGGTGGGCGCCACCATGAGCACCTCGTTGCTGCTCTGGCGCACGCCCTGTGTGTGAGGTGTGGGGTGTGTGTGGGGTGTGTGTTGGGGCGTGTGTGTGTGGTGGGGGGGGCTAGTACCATGAGTATACAGGGAGGCATTGAAGGGCATTTCACCCAAAGCCGGTCTGCTAAGAGACACAAACGCGGCTTGCTGTGGGCCTGTGGCCGCGCGAGCCGAGTGGCCAAGGAACGCGGGTTTTGGTGGAGGTGGATGTGGGGAGCGTGCGCAGAGCTCGGGCCGCAACTCGAACCTCGCCTTCTTCATCACACCAAACCCCGCCCCCAAACCAGCCCCACCCCCCACACCCACACACACCCCGGGCCCCGCACCTTGCTGGCTCCCACAACGGGGGTGGCGGCCGCCAGCCCCGCCGCGCCCACGTCGGGCACCAGTGCCACCCGCTGCCGCTGCGAGCGCAGCCAGCTGATCAGGTCGGTCGCCACGCTCTCCAGCCGGTAGCCGCCCTCGCCGCCGGGCGCAGCCGAGTACACGTCCACCAGGGCGCGGGCCTCGGGCGCGGAGGCCAGCTCGGCGGCCACCGCTACGGAGGAGGAGGACGAGGAGCCCAGCGGCCGTAGCAGCTGCAGCAGGTGGGTGGGGAGGTAGAGGTTTGGAAGGCATTCTCAGTAGAGAAGCCCTGGGGCGCATTCATCTCCCGACCGTTGTGGGTGGGGAGGGGGGTGTGAGGGCAGGGTTCCCCACGGCGTCAAGGCGTGTCCCCTTTCTCATCCCCTTGGCCTGCAAGGACACTTCACTGCCGCCACTCGGGCACCCCTTCGATGCCCCGCTGCTCTCCCGCTGCCCCCGCCGCACCTTGCTGAGGGGCCGCTGGGGCTCGTCAAAGGCGGCGAACGAGTCGCGGACCACGGCAATGCGCGTGGGTGGGGAGGGGCCTGCGCCGGGGCGGGGTGGGGGACGAGTACCGGTAGGAGGCAGGGACCGGGAGAGAGACGGCGGCGGAGGGGGGGTATTCAGTCCTCCGGGGGGGGTCCTCGACGAGCCGATGCGACTCTCTAGCCGCAACTCCATCCCGGCCACAGCCCTGCCCCTGCCCCCATCCCAGCCTCCTCCTTCATCCTAGCCCCACTCGCGCCCTCTGCTGCCGGAACCTCCGCCAACCCCCATCCCTGCCCTAGCGCAAACTCCTCCCCCGTCTCAACATGCTCCCTCCATCCTTCCCCCTTCCCCTCCTCCCGTCTCCCCGACTCCTTCATGACCCCTTACCCGCTCTCCCCCACCGCCTGACGTCCCATCCCCCACCCAATAGCACCCGCACGACCTCACCCGCGGCCGCCTGCACCTCGGCCTTGGTCAGCGACGCGGCGGCGCCCCACGGCCGCGAAGGCAGCCGCACCAGCAGCGGGCTGTCTGGGTTGGACAGCGCAATGGCCTCCAGCGTGGCAGCTAAGGGCGGGGAGTTGGGGGGCGGGATCGGCCAAGGGTGGTCAATTGGAGAAGTCAAACGGGGTTGGAAGGTTAATGGGAGGAGTGAGGGGGCAGGGCCATGCGGGGCGGCTTGCGAGAAGGGGGGCGAGGTTTACGCGCAATGCGTTGAGAGGATGGGACGTTGGGCGGCAACTTGACAAGCGTGGAGCAGCCAACGTTGCGCCTGGATGGGTGCATGCCGACACGTGGGCAACACCCAGGAGGTAGCCTAGATCTAAGCCATGCAATAGTGTTTTGGGCATATGCTGTGTTTAGGCATGAATTTCATACACACCTGACGAGGAGAGGGCGCGCATGGCGCCGCTCGTCCACGCTGCTGCCAGCGCCGGGGCAGCCGCGAAAGCAGAGCTGTAGCTCAGCATGGTTGCTCTCACGCCCAGATCGGGGTCGGGAAGCGCGCCAAGTCCGCGACCGAATAGGTACAAATGTTGCGGCGGCTAAAGCAGTGCGTGTCGGTAGGGATTGATCGCCTGAGCTCAATTAGCTCACGAATTGGCACTCCTTCGAGCACCACGCCAGGAAAGCGACGACCCACATGGGGGGTTCCACGCGCGAAAAAGAGCGCGTCGCTGCCGTACCGTGGATCCAGCGTTCGGCCTGAGTTGTTTCGACAATGCGATCATTCCACCATTTCAACCCACGAATTACGCGGTAGCCATGTCACGTCGGGTGAGCCAGGCGCAGGACTCGGTGATGATGCCGGAGATGGGTACAACGTCGCGGCATGCCTGCGCCTAAACTGTTCTATATATAAATGCGCTGACGATGCAAATATAGCGACATCTGAACAGCCGAACGCCCTGCTCCCGCAGGGAGTGCTTCTCGCGTGGCCGGCCCTGCTGAACGCCGTTCGCGATGGGGGCCTGACGTCATCTAGGAGCGGCGTGGCCACGGCGGCGCTGCTCCGGGTCGGCGATGCCGTCGCTGTAACGGCGTCGACGGGGCCGCTAGCTGGCCCCGAGTTGCTGACCCTGTCTCATACCCCTCTCCCCGATTCCACTCCTCATTCGACACACACAGCTGGGCTGCTGCCGCAGCGGGGGCCAACGCTGTCAGGCTGGCCTCCCGCTGTGCCGCCGTGCGGCCGCCGGCTCACAGCTCCGCGTGCCGCAGCGGCACGCAGCTTCGCCACGTCCAGCGCGGCGTCTTCCGCCGCTGCCGCCGGTGGCGACGCGCAAGACGGCTCTGGAACCGGCGGGACCGGCTCCGGACCCGGATCCAGCCCCGGCGGTCCCGGATCAGGGCCCGGCGAGGCGCGCATGTCGCTGGGGGAGGCGCTGAACCGGCTGGTCGACGCGGCCATTGAGAAGGTGCGCGGCTGCGCGGGTGCGAGGCTCGGAGTGGGGCGGCGTGTGCCGTGGGGCGGCCCGTGGAAGGAGGTGGGGTGGCATGCACGCCGCCACGCGGAGGAGAGCAATCCCTCAGGCGCCCTGCTCTCTCGAGGCTTCACACCCTCCGCGCCTCCCCACGCCGTGCTGTTCTCCCACTCCCACTCCCGCTCCCACCCCAGCCACACACTGCCGGCTTCTCTGCTGCGGACGCCTTCCAATCCCCGGACCTCTCTGACTCCCACGCCAACACCCGCCCCCTGCCGCCCGCAGGTGGAGTCGGGCTCCCTGGACGAGGCGGTGTCGCTGCTCAAGGAGGGCCTCACCACCTTTGAGCCGCTCTTTCCCAACTCCCCCGAGCTGGGCGAGCTGCACAACCAGGCGGCGCTGCTGCTGCTCTTCCAGAACAAGCCCGAAGAGGCGGCGCACCACGCGGAGGTGGGGCCCCGGCGGCGATGGAGAATGGCGCTATGGGGAAGTGAGGGAGGAGTCGAGGAGTGCGCTGCTTCGTGCGATGTGGGGTGGGCCGGGGTGTGCTTTTGGGGAGACGACGAGCATTGCCCGCTGGACTCAAAACCCCGACGGGCATGGGGTGGGCCGGGGGTAGGGGGCGTGTGAGTATGAGGTTGGTGGGCCGGGGCCTGAGGCGAGGGAGGTGTGTGAGCAGGGGAGGGGCGGCCGCTGTGCACAGGGACGGCGGGTGCGTGGCAGCAGCGCACCACGTAGCTGAGACTGGAGCTGGGCAGGGACGGTCGGGCGTGGCGCGGGGGCAGCTGGGCCTTGGGCAGAGTGGGACCTGCGGGAGAGACGGAACGCGTTCCTGCTGGCCATAGTACCAGTATCTCAAAACCGCGCAAAGTAACGATAGGACGGGGGCCAAGGAGTTGCAGCGTCCGGAGACATAGAACGAGACCGGTGCCAGGAGGGCAAGGGGCGGGACAGCGCCGGTTCTCCAGCGGCGCAGCAACGCCCGCCCGCCCTTGCCCTCGGCCAACGCCCGCAGGTCAGCCTGGAGGCCACGCGGCGGCACTTTGGCTCCAGCTCGGTGCTGACGGCGCACCGGCTGCTGCGGCTGGGCGTGGCGCGGTTCGCGCAGGGCAAGATGGCTGGTGAGGCCTGAGGCGCGGGCACGGGCAGGGTCCGGAGGCACGGTCGCGGACGCCGGACGCTCGGCGCCTGGCGGGGCTCTACCGACGCAATGGCCTGCCGCTGCGGTCGACACGGAACAGGTCCATGGCGATGTGGTCATATGCGGGCAGAGCGACGCATACGCGCTGACCCAAAACCGGCCCCTTTTGAGCCGCTTGGGGCGCAGCCAAGCGCGCCGCCCGCCTCGCTGTTGTGCAGCGATGCGCCTCCGCGCGTACCTTCCGTCGCCTCCGCCTCCGCTGTACCAACGCGCACGCCCGCCTGCATGCCACGCTTCGCTCCTCTCTACGCAAACACAGACGCCGCCGGCCTGCTGCGTGAGGCGTACGGCATACTCGGCGGCGAGGCGGCCACGTCCTCCTCCTCCGCCGCCGCCGCCGCTGACCCCGGCAGCCGCAGCGAGGCGGGCTTCTACCTTGACGCGGTGGCGCTGGCGCACGTGCGCGACGCGGGCGGTGTGGAGGCGCTCAGCGGCAGCCTGCGGGACAACGTGCGCGGGCTCAAGGTGGGGCTGGGGTGGGGCTCGCCACGGGCTTGGGTTTACCAGGAGCTTGGGTCACAAGAGGCTCGGGTCACCGATAGCTTGGGTCGCAAGAGCGGCCAGAGGTGCACGCGTGTTCCTCCCAATGAAGGACGGGGTTGGGGACGGGCCGGATGTAGCGGGGTTTGGCGGCTGGGGCGTTGGCAGCGTGGAAGGCGGGGCAAGACTATAGGGCCGTTGGCAGTTTAGCGTTGACCACTGCAGCGTGGAAAACCGGGGCTGGGCAGGACTACCCCGGGCCCTGAGGGCTCTGAGCTCATCGATACATGCGCGCCAGGCGGGGGAGCCCAAGTCCCGTGCTGCGACTGCCCCGCCACTCGGCTCAGCGCCCGCCACATGCCTCGTGGTGTTTGCCGCCCATAACGCTGTACGCTCGCTGACGCTCGCGTACGACGCGTACGGCGATTGTGCAGGAGGCGTACGGCGCGGACAGCATGATACTGTCGCTGGCGCTGGCGCAGCACAGCCGGCTGGTGCACGGCGGCCTGGAGCAGGCGGACTTTGGCGTGGGCGAGGCGCTGCTCAAGCAGCAGATTGCGCTGCTGGGCGAGGTGAGCGGGCCCGACAGCGAGGACGCCGCCGTGGCTCGTTACAAGCTGGCCACCTACTACTACGCCAATGACATGCTGGTGGACGCGGGCGGCGCGGTACGCCAGGCGGCGGCGGCGCTGCGGGCGATGTACCCCGACGACCACGACATGGTGAGCCCAGGGGCGGGCGAGGGGGGTCGGGGGTGCAAGAAAGGGACGGAGGGAGGGAAGGGAGGGAAGACCTACGGGGTGGGGTGGGAGAACGGACGGCGACAGCAGCAGCAGAAGTTAGCGATAGATGGTGGCGAAGCGGGAGGGAAGGCAACGGGACGGGGCGGTATGTGGACGGCGCGCGCCCCAAAATACACGAACAGACGACGAGCGGACTTGCGCGGGCGGGCGGGCGAGGATTGTGCTGAGCAGGCAGCCCCGGGGAGAGATGTGTGAAGGGCTATCTCCATTACACCCACGTATTATATGTTGCAACGTGACGCGCAGCTTGGCGTGTCTCGATGCCTCCGTTTTGACTAAGCCCCTGTGCTGCGACGCCCGCTCCCGCCCTCGCCCCCGCCCCCGGACGGCACGCAGCTGGTGCTGTGCCGGCACCGCCTGGGCATGATCTGCGCGGCGCAGGGCGACCACCGCGCCGCCACGCAGCTGCTGCAGGGCAGCCGCAAGCACTTCAGCGGCGAGGGCGGGCAGGGCATGCTGGCCAAGGAGGCCGACATAGGGCTGGCCATGGCGAGGTGAGGGCGGCTGATAAGGTGGTCCCGCGGGTTTTCGGTGCGGCATGCCCCTGCTTGCAGGGTCCCCTTTTGCTGGCGGCCTGTGATATGCCCTCTCTATGCGGTTGCGCATACGCGTGCTTTGCGGGTTGGAGGGGCGAAGGGCTGCCGGCTGGGTTGCTTGCTTGCTCGACAAAGTGTTTGCTGACCTCGTTTCCGAGCAGTATGTCCTTGAATATGCTGTCATGCATGTGCTTCGTGCGCCCGCAGGTTCCGGGCGGTGGACCCCGTCCGCGAGAGCACCGCCCGCCGCCTGCAGCTGCAGCAGGAGGCGCTGGAGGCGCTGCACAAGGAGATCGAGGCGCTGGCCGAGTCGATCGGCCACGGGCACATGCTGGTGCAGGGGGCGACGCGGTACTACGGGCAGCTGTCGAAGATTGCCCGATGAGGGGGGTTTGCGCGGACCCATTTGCGGATTAAGGACACGGAAGCTGATGATGAAGGGCAACTCCATGAACGCGTCGCGCAAGTTCCATGTTTCATTCAGGACATGGCCATGTAACTAGGGACTAGGAACAGGCGGGCAGTGTCCCGTCCCGTTGCCAGTGACCCGCCCCGCGGCCGGGCCCCTCTACTCCATGAGGAACTGGTGTACCCCGGGTATGCGCCCCGGGTGCGCACGGACACATGCCGCGTGTCCAAACCAGCCAAACCCCATGTTCACTTTTCAAAATGCTCATCAGCCCGTGTGCA
Organism: Gonium pectorale; assembly: GCA_001584585.1. Taxonomy (NCBI): domain Eukaryota; kingdom Viridiplantae; phylum Chlorophyta; class Chlorophyceae; order Chlamydomonadales; family Volvocaceae; genus Gonium; species Gonium pectorale. The sequence goes on along the minus strand of LSYV01000031.1, from coordinate 1,036,642 downwards.
TTCCCACAACTCAAGCTCGCGGTACAGCAGCAACCTCCTCGCCTTGCCGCCATGAGGACACATTGCAGCTGCGCAGGGTGTGGGATGCCGAAGAAGCAGTGTGGGGGCGGTGTGGGGGACACGCCGGGCGCGCTGGGCTGTCCGCTGAGGCGCTGAAGAAGATGCCGGGTTGTAAGCAACCACGCGGTCAAGCCGCAGCAGCTCGTCTGCTAGCTACCGCCTCCACAAGCCTCGCAGCGAGCCCGAACCCCTCGACGAGTGAGAGTGTCGCAAAATGTTGAGTTGCGCCGGGTGGAGCATCGACTGACACCCCGGGCACCGGCGACGCACGAGCTGCGCCACACACTGCGCCAGTTGTCCAGTTACAGTTCGTTCTTATAGATTTAGCAACAGTATAGTCCAGCTTTTCTGGCATCCACCCATTCTGCCGCCTCCCCTGGTGACCTTTGCTGCCGGCTCAGGCGCTGGGCTGTCCGCTGAGGTGTTGAAGAATCGCCAGCGGGCACATCACGTGCCGTGTCTTTTTCTCGTTTGGTCTGCACGCCAGGAGAGGGAAGCTGTCTGTCTGCATGCCTTTTCTCCCGCCGTTTTATTCCGAAGCAACTTCCACTGCCCGCCCGCCGCCCGTTCACCTGCTTCTCCACAAGCTCGTACAGCCCAGGGTGCCGCTGCTGGCGTCGGTCACGTGGGAGGTGACTGCGGATATGCGCCCTCATTCGCCCGTCATCCGACGCGAATAGCTGGTTACATAAGGTCCCTTCAGTTTGTTGACTGGCTGCTGAAGTCGCTGCCGCTGTTGCGGTGGACGTGGCGGCGGTGACGGCGGCTGGATCCACTCAGTACAGTGCCGGAACTTAAAAAAGGAGAACCAGAAACGGGGAAGGGAACTTGTTATCCGATGCCCTACAACGTCGTCGAGAGAAGATACCGACTGCAAAAGGTGATTGGAGCACCTCTAGTGACGCTAGCCGCTACGCAGTCCTCCGACATGGGAGTAGGCGGGACGGTCACATGTCTATACCCGCCCGCCTTATTAGAAACGTCGTGCCTTCGGGGTGTATGGCCGTAGAGGCGGGCTACCTCTTTCTGTGCAGGTTTATCTTTTTTTAGCAGCTCGGGAGAAGAGTCCTGACCCGGGGGTCGGCGCGCACAATGGTGCACCCGGGACGTATTAATGCGCAACGCTGGTCATGTAAGCGAATAACGGTAATAGCAGCAGCGATTTCAGGGTTGAGAAGGAGGCAAGCCCCAAGCCGTGACCCCAAAGAGGACCCACGTGGATTGTGCACGGCAGCTGAGGGGAAGTGAGACCAATGAACATGTCTCGCAGGTTCCATCTGCAGAATATAGCCATGTAAATATGGAGTAGCTGTAGGGCAGGCCTTGTCCCGTTGGAAATGGCCAGTCCCGCGGCCGAGCCCACTAACTTTTGGGCTGCGAAAGCCGCAATCGCTAGGACGTTCAGTAGTCGACGTCCCCCAATAAATACGGAGAGCCGCGACTCGCTCTGTAGAATCAAGGACAGGCTCTACCTCTCCAGCTGCCACCTTGAGGCGCAGAAGGACGTGCTCAACAAGCATGGCATCACGCATATCCTTCAGGTCCGCAGCACAACCGTTTTTATGTATGAAACGTTCACTTTCGGCCCGGTTGGACTGTTCCCCCTGCGGGAGAAGCTGACGCAGTGTGCCCTGACAGAAATGGCACTGACCAAAGGGCCTGCTATACGTTCAGGTCGGGTTGGAGCTGGAGCCAACTCACCCCGGAGATTTCCAGTATATGCACGTCCCCGTGTATGATTTGGAGGAGGAGGACCTGGTGAAGCATTTCCGGGCCTGCTTCGAGTTTATTAATGCCGGGCGCGAGCATGGTAAGCAGCGTGAGAAAGTGTGGGGGATTCGGGTGGGGGTTGCGGGGATGACGGAAGCAAGCGCAGGCGAGCAGCGCTCCCTTGATCTGTGCTGATCCCACGTGGGTGATGCTTGCCTGGTCAACTCGTCTTCGTCTGACTGGCTCCGAGTGGGGCTGTTGCAACAGCCCCCCTGGCCCTTCTCCTGCCCTCCTGCCGACACGCCCTCCCCCTCTCCCGTCCCCAAGGCGGTGTGCTGGTACACTGCGCCGCCGGCATCTCCCGCTCCGCCACCGTGGTCATTGCCTGGCTGATGGTGCACGTCGGCATGACGCCCGCGGAGGCGCGCGCCGCCGTCAAGGCTGCCCGCCCCGCCATCAACCCCAACCAGGGCTTCGGCCTGCAGCTGCAGCTGTTCCATGAGGCACGATGCTCCACGGAGGGATGGCAGCCATGGAACTTAGAGCGCTTCCTGCAGGTAGGTAGGCTGGAGCGTTAGCTGTGATGGGCGCAGACCAGGGCGTGGGGTTTTTTTCCATGCGCCTGTCGGGCATTGCAGCCAGTGCTGCAGCAGCCCCTGCCGCGCCCGTAGAGGTGCCGGGTGGTCCGGTTTTTTGTATTGCAACGGCGGAGTTTTTGGTTTAATACAGTACAAATCCCTGTGCTGGGCTGCGGGTCAACCCTGCTCTGTGCTGGGCGCGGCTCGCAAAGTGCGCCCTCTGTGTCTCCCCCTCCCCACGCAGGTGCGCGGCACGGCTGCCCCTCCGGCGGGCCTGGCGGCCTCCGCCAGCGACGTGCACGGCGCGTGCGATGTGTCTCCGCCGATGCTGAGCCGCGAGGACTCTCTCAGCCCGCTCAGCAGCCCCACCCGCTCCCAGGAGAGGCGCCCCAGCCAGCAGGGACTGCTGCTCGGCAGCTGCAGCGCCGAGGGCGCGGACGGCGGCTCCGGCGGATCAGTCGGAGCGGCCTCTGGTTGCGTGTCGCACGCGGGCCTGAGGGCGGACGCCGCTCCTGTCACGGCTGGTGGGCAGCGGGACGAGCCGGGCGGCGCGGTGGCGCCATTGCAAGATCCTTTGTTCCCCCCGCAGTGGCCCTCCGCCCCGGCCGCAGTCGACGTTGCGGCCCAGCCGCATGGGCGGCCGTACGGAAAGCAGCTGTCTGCGGGGAGCCGGGAAGCCGCCGCCGCAGCGACAGCAGCAGCATCGACGTTTCCAGCGTCGGCAGCGGTAGCGGGCAACGCCCGCCTGCAGCTGCAGCCGCCGTCGCCGCCTCTCGCCTCCGTCGGATGGGGTCAGGCGTCTCCCTCCAGCAGCCGCCACACCATCACGGGCATTCCCGACGCCTCGGCGACCGCCGCCTGGTCGCATTTCCTTACCGGAGCCGCCGGAGCCGGGCCGGGGCCATGGCGGGACCCCCTGTCTGACGGCCTATTCATCGCGGGTGGGGCCACGGCCCCTGTAGCGGCGCCCACGGGATGGCGGGTCGTGCACGGCGGCGCGGCCGCCGGCGGCTCCCGCAGCGCAACGGGGTTCGTCGCGTGGCCGCCCAGAGCTGGGGCCGGCGGCTCGGCGGCCCACGCGCCTGCGCCTGCGCCTGTGCCGATGCCTCAGCGCGCGCACAGCGGCGGCCTTCCGCCTCCTGCCCCCCGTCCGCCGCCGCCGCCGCCGTCGGAGCCGCCGGGGATGCCGGCGCGCCCGCCTGCCGCCGGCGGTGAGCTGCTGTCCCGGCCGCCGGGCCGCAGCGGCGCTGGTGTAGGCGAAGGCGGGCGCCGCTTGAGCAGCGGGCGCAGCTCGGACACGGGCGAGAGCCTGAGCTTCCGGCCCGCGGGCCCGCGCGGTGGAGGCGGGCCAGGGCTTGGCTACCGGCCGGCCGATGGTCGAGGCGGCGGCAGCGGCCGCCATTCCGGCCCGCGCCGCTCCCTCAGCGACAGCCTCCCGGACATCATCGCCCGGCTGGCGGCCATGGCGACTGCAGCGGCCCCTGACGGCCCAATCGCCGATGCAGCGGCCGAGGCCGACCCAGAGGCTGGTCCCGCGATGCGGGGGGCGTTCATCGCAACCACAGGCCCCGCGGCCGCCGCGGCGGCTCCAGGCTGGGGATACGCTGGCCTGGCGGCGCCCGTCGGCGGCCGCCTGAGCACCGACAGCGGCGTCAGCTGCGAGCACGCGGACCCCGCGGCGCACAGCGGCACCGTCAGCAGCCGGAGCGCCAGCGACACGAGCAGCGCCAGCAGCGGCGGCGGCAAGAGCGCCGGCGGCTTGGGCGAGGACAGCGGCGACGCGGCCGGCAGCGCCAGCCTCGGCACGAGTCCGTGCAGCGACAGCCGAGGTGTTGCAATGATGCCTGCGCCGCACGACACGGCGCCGTGGCCTCCGGCCGCGGCAGCTGCAGTCGCTGCGGCCGCCGGGGATGGGGCGTGGGGCGCGGGCGTGGGCGCCGTGCGGACGGAGGTTCAACCGACCCCGCCAGCATGGGAGGCTGGCCGCGTGGAGGGATTCCTGCCTATGCCCTGGTCGCTGCAGCCCGTCCTAACGCCAGCCGGCCTGGACCGCACCCCGCGGAAGACGGGCACGTCTGACGGCGGCGGCAGCGACGGCGGGACGCCGCAGTCCGCTGCCGCCGCCAGCACCGGCGCCGGCGGCGCTTTTGGTTCTGCGGTGGACCTCGTGTCGGGGATTGCGGCAGCGCACGTGGTGGCCACGCTGAGGATGGCGCACGGCGACGGCGGCGCCGCTTCGCGGCAGCACGTGCGCACCGACGCCGCCATCGCAAACTCGCAGGGCGGCGCCGCCCCTGAGGCCGATGGCGACGATGCGTTGCAGGCACCGGGTCCGACGCATCAGCACCCGCAGCACCTCCAAGCGACAGCAGGCGCGGCACTGGACGCGCCGGGAGCGGCGCAATGGCACCCAGGCTCCCACACCGGGGCGGGCAGGGCGAGCGCCGCCTCCAAGGCATCCCGTCTCGCGACGGCCACGTTTGCAAGTCGAAGCACCTTCAACAGCGGAGGGGGCGGCGGCAACAGCGGGGGCGGAAGCATGCAGGCGGGCGGGGGCGGAAGCGTGGGAAGGTCCCCCGTGACGTCCCCGCGCGGGGGGGAGCTGGAGACGCTGTGGAACGCAAGTCACACACGCGAGTGGGAACGCGACGCTGATGCGAGCAGCCCGGGCGCCAGTGGCGGCGGCGGCGGAAGTGGCGGCCCGCTGCCTGCCACCCCCGTCCATCTCGCCCCCGCCGTCGGCGCCCGAGCTGACCTGGTTGCCGCGTCACCGGCCTCGCCCGCCGTCAGTGCCCAGCACCTGGCGCCAGAGGCGTCCCTTCCCCGCCGCCTCTTCCTCCGAAACCGCACCGAGCAGCAGCAGCAGCGGCAGAGCTCGGCCGCCGCCGCCAACGTATCCGTCACAGCCTCGGGTGTTGCTGTCAGAGGCAGCAGCGGCGGCAGCAGCAGCGGAGGCGGCAGCGCCGACGGGGGCAATGACACGCCCATACACAAGCGTGTCTTGCGTTCGCTGACTTCACTCCTGAGCTCAGACGCAGCGGCAGCCACAACCGCCGCCGAGGCCGCAATGGGCGGCCCGCCCAGCCGCTCGTCCGGTGACGGCGATGACAGCGGCGCGGCGGCGCCGCACTCGCGGCGGCGGCTGTGGTCGGGCGCCGACGACGCAGCCCCAGGCCACTCGCAGCGGCGTCGCTTGGACCACGCAGACCATGCGCCGCAGCTTGGCCCCGGCGGCGGCGCGCTGGCGGTGACGCCGCCGCCGCCGCCATCACTGCCGGACCCACTGGCGCTCCCTCACGGCGACGCCGTGGCGGTTCGCTCTCCCGTGCACCTGCCGCCTGCGGCCTCCGCACTAGCAGGGGACCCTCTGGGCCTGCCGCAGGGGGATCCGCCCGGGGAATGGACCGGCGACGGCGGCGGGTGGCGTCGCTCCTCTGCGACTCGGCGGTACTCGGAAGCAGCCTCCGACTGCTCGGGCGGCTACGACGCCGGCGGCGCCGCAGGCGACGCTGCAGGCGACGCAGCAGGCATCGAGGGTGAGGGTGAGGGCGAGGGCACCTCCGGCATTGGCGGCGGTGCACGCAGACTGTTGCGCTCCCGTTCCTCCAGCCCGACCTTTGCGATGGGTTCATCAGTCGCCGGCCTTCGCGCGGCGTCGTGCACCGACGCCGGTGCGAGCTGGCGGCGCCCCGGGGTTCCGATGAGCGCGGGCGTTCCTGCAGGCGGCGGGGGTCGCTGGGGCGCGATGGCGCGACAGGCGTCTGCGGGCGCCGGCGTCACGCAACTGCCCTTCATCCGGTCGGGTGACGAGTGGTCG
>LSYV01000031.1:1014602-1030457 GCA_001584585.1 Gonium pectorale | reverse complement strand
GGTCCCGACAGTCCCGGTCCGTCNCGGAGCGACCGGCGGCGGGCCCGTGGACGAGGCGCGACCTTGCCGCTGACCGTCTCTGGCGAGGCGTCCAGAGCTTCCGACGGCGACGACGACTGCAACGCCATAGGACTGGACTTGCTGCCCAATGCGCCCTTCCGCTGGTCCGCCTGCGACGACGAGTCCGCAGATGGTGGCCTTGCGCGGCCGGCGTCGGCGGTAGTCGCCAGCGCGGCCGCCGCTGTCGCGACGTCGGCGGCGGCGCACCGTTTTGGCGCCACGCGGCACTACTCCCTGGACGGCAGCGGCGGGTTGGACCACCGGCCAGTGACGCCTCCAGCGCCGCAGGCGCTGCACTCGCCCGAGTCTCCACTGCCGCCGCCGTCACTGGCGGCGGCGCTGGTCAGCACTGGCGCCGCCGCCTGGCCTCTCCGTCCCGCCCCCGCCGACTCGCCGAGCCTCCAGTCCATGATGAGCCTGAGTAGCGGCGCCAACACTGCTCCGGGCGCCCCGCTGCCTGCCGTAACCCTGGCGTCAGGTTTCGCCTCATCCGCGGGCTTCGCCGCCGCCGCACTCGCTGCTGCTGCCACGGCCGTGACGACGCCGGGATGGGCTTCCGACCCTGCGGCCCCCCCGCGGGTGCTGCACAGTCCCGGCGCCGCCTCCGCGGCGGTGCCTAGTCCCGTCCGTGGCGGGGGCACCGCGGCCGGCAGGCCGCCGAGCACCTACAGTGGTGCGACGGCCGCGGCCCCGCCGATGGCGGGAGTTGCCGCCCCCAAGGTCATTGCCGAGTCGGTCTCTGTCCGCAGCTACGCCGAGGCTGCCGCCGCCGCTGCCGCTTCTGGCGGCGGCGCGGCGGCGGCGGCGCCGAGCGCCCGCTCGGGCAGCACCGGCGCCAGCGGCCCCCACAGCGCGCGCCACATGCTGCCGCCCTCGCCCCTCTCCTCGCCGCTGCCGCAACCGCACCCGCCCTGGCCGTTCAGCCCGTCTCACGCCTGGCCGGAGCCCGGCCGCGCTGACGCCGGCGGCAGCACCAGCGCCAGCAGCACTGCGGCATCCACGCCGGCCACCGCCGGGCCCTCGCCGCTGGCCTGGGGCGGCAGCCGCTCCTCGGCCTCCCTCGCGACAGCGCCGTCCGAGCCCAGCGAGCCCGAGCCCGTGGCCGCCACCCAGCGCCAGCCACCTCAGCCACGACAGCAGCAGCAGCAGCAGCGCCCCGGCGGCCTCATGCCAGTTGCCTTTGGGATGCCGGCTCAGAGGGCGGCGGGGGCGTGGGCAGACAGCGCTGGCGCCGGCGTGAGGAGCCCGGGCACCGGAGCCGTGGCCGCAGCAGGACCGTCGCCGCTGCCGCAGCAGCAGCAGCGGCAGCAGCCAGGGGTGACACCCTTTGGCAGCGTGTTCTCAGAGCTGGCAGCGGCGCCTCCTCCTCCACCTGCATCGCCCCCACACACCATGCTCGAGACAGGCCACTCCGGTGCGAGCCCTCCCGCGGCTGCGACGGGGCTGTCCCGCATGGCCTCCACGGCGAGCAGCGCCCCCGGCCACCAGTCCTCGCCGCGGACGCCCCCGGCTGTGGGCGACGCGCAGGAGCCGCCCTCCCCGGGCCTCTCCCCGCACGCCACGCCCGGCGGCGCGCAGCGCGCCTCGCCGCCGTCGTTCATGCCGCAAGGCGGGGCCCGCGCCCGCGGGGAGGCATCCTCGGCCTCGCCCTCGCCCATCAAGTTCTCGCCCCCGGAGACTGGCCTGGCAGCGGCGGGCACGGCGGCGGAGGCGCGGCCGCGACCCGATCCCTCGCTCCTGCGGCCAATCATCGGGCGGCAGCTGCTGCCCATGCCGGCGCCCAGCCGCATCACGTTCTCGCCGTCGGGGACGCCGCGCAGCGGGGGCGGCGCGCCGCCGTCGTATTCGTCCTCGGCGACCCGCGGGTCACTCCGCAGCGACCTGTGGGTGCAGCTGCCGCACGAGCTTCGCGCGGGCGCCGCGACTGCGGCCGACGGTCCGTACGGCTCGGTCGTGCGGCTCGCCAGCGGCGGCGGCGCCGCTGCGGCCAGCAGTGCGGGCGGTGGTGGTCCGGCAGCCGGCAGCCCCGGGGCTGGTGTCAGCTTTAGCGGTGCGGCGGGGATGCGAGCCGCGACGGCGAACACCCACAGCCCCGCGCACTCGCCCGCCACCACCGTGACGGCCGCGGCGTCAGCCCCCGGAGAGCATGCGGCGCGAAGCCCTGGAGGCGGAGCGGCCTCGGGCGCAGCGACTCCCGTGGGCGGGCCCCCCTCTACTGGCAGCGGTCCGCCCACCTGGCTGCTGCCCAGTGTGCGGTCGCCTTGCTCAGTGGGCGACCCACCGCCGGGCGCCGATGACGGCGCCCAGAGGCCGTAGTGCAGGAGTCGCCGTGCCGGTGGCAGTCGCGCCGAGCCGAGTCACGGCAGTCATCTTTCAAGGGTCGGGAAGCGGGGGTGGGTATGAGTGCGGCGAGTAATGCCTGCCCATGGGATGTGGCTTTGGAAGCAGCTGAAGCAAAGGGCAGGGGTGCTGATCGCGCTGCGACGAGCGAAGATCGCGCGTGCTCTCGGATTGAGGGCCAGGCTTGCGCGGAGCCGCAGTCGCCGCAGCCAGGGTTGGGATTGCGTTGCCGTCAACGTGAGGCGGCTGGGATTCGTTGCGACGTGCGGAGGCAGACGCTCTTCGTTTGCGGGCCGGTGCTTGTGCGACTGGACCTGATATGTGGATGACAGTGGTGCATATGTGCGGTGATGTGCCCCGAATATCATGCATGCCTGCCGGGCTCGGATCTCATATAGGTTGGTGTGAGGAGTGGCGTGCCATGTAGCTGCGCTCGGCCGGCCCCAGCTGGATGCCTTGCGCTGGCCGCATCCTTCCTGCATTGCAGCTTGCAGCAGGTTCGTTACATACTGCCCCGACTAATGCACGAAATTGGTTTGTTCTGCTAGAGGATGGAGTGCCAGGGTTTTACTCCTGTACGGCAGGAGCTACGGGCTCGGTACGCTCGTACGCTAGGTGCGGCAGCGCTGTGCCGTTGGACGGGGTTGGGGTATTCTTTGGTCGCTGCATCTGCACCTGCACGCACACAGCCCGTCCCGTGCAGCTCTGCGGCGCCATTTGCATTTGCACGCACTCAAGCGCTGCATGCTGGTGAAGCCAACGCGGCGGTACTTCGGGGCAAGGCGCGTGGCGAGGGGGGCGTAACCCCCGAGTAGTAGGGCGGCAAGTCTTTGCTTAGCAGGGCAGGACCCGGGGGCCAGTCCAGCTCGACATACCCCGTCATCGTGTGTTGCACGGACGTAAGCGGCAGGCGCTGTGAGTTGGCAGCGCGCTGCCACGCCCCGCATGTGCATACCGTATGCCCAAGGGCTGCTACGGCCGTCGGCCGCAGCCGCACTGCTTACTGCGACAAAGGACGGCGCCGTTGACTTTTGCCGTTGACTCTCATGTACTTATGCCGATTTGAAGGTAGGGGAATATAGGAGCAGGGCTCCGTTTGCGGGCGGATGCGGGGAGCCAAATAGCTGTCCTCCGTAGTAGCTGTCCGTGTAACGTAGTGCCCGGCCTCACCATGCAGTGCGGACGCAGAGCACGAGGCTTTAATATCCAGATATGACTATTCTGCATGCCAGAGCACCTGGCCCGCCACTGGCCTTCCTTCGCGCTGCATCACGGTCGCTGCTCAAGCCCGCCGCGTCAGACCCGGAAAGGCTCGTCCCTTAATGCCGCGACGGAAGTTGTCTGACTTGACCACATGGCCGTTGAGCTTTGCGTAGGGTAGCGCGTGGGCCGAGGGCCCCTGGCAGGTTGGCCGGTTTGAGTGTCGATCGGTCCCCCATTGTAATGTGATCCAAGGGCCCATACTTGGCCGCGTTCCCGTCCGTCCATTCCCGCGCCCTGAGCGGGCCGCAAAGCGTTGCAGCGGACCCGGTAAGCGAACGTGCAAGGGCCGTATGCCTACGCAACCGACGCGAACGCTGCACGGCACAGCAACAGACAGGAACTTCGCCCATAAATGTTACAAGAGTGCTGCGCTCGAAGCATATCCAGCACTTCGTCCGAAGCAGGCATCACACGCCGCTGTGCCCGCCATCACGGACTGGCAGGTAGCCCACCACCCGTCCTTGCACGGCGGTGATAGCACGGCACGCCTTTTGCTTTGTGAGCCTTCGGCGCCCCCTTCTCCAAGGACCCCTGCTATCCTGCTATTGCGCTCTAGTGTCCATCAGTCCATTATCTAATGCGCCAAGCGCCACCGAACTGCCAACCTATCTTGCTGTTACGTGCATAAGCCTGTTTGAATTGCCCGTCGCCCCAGGGCAAACCCTTCGCCTACCTCCACCTCAACCGCCCGGCAGCCCCGCCGACGCATTGGGAACGGCGCACAGTCGCTCACACAACCCAGCACACCCTCAAAGCTTGCAGGGGTGTGGCCCGATCCGCTGTAACGGCAACGACCCTCCCTTCACCGGATCTGGCGGCGCCAGGTCATGCCCGGCTCGTGCGAACGGGCTTAGTACGCCTCCCGCCGGAGGGCGGGTAGGTTGGCGGCCACCTCCCGGCTGTTCTCCTTGAAGCCCATCAGCCGGTCTGCGGGCGGGCGGGCGGGCGGGAGCGCGGGCAGGCGGCTTGAGCGCAGGGGAAGGATGCAAATGAGCAAACTACCAGCGCTGCACCTCTGCACATGCACGTCCCACGGGTGCCATTCAACAACCGGGGACGGGCTGGGTAGGCAAGGAATGCAGGTTACGGGAGGCATGGGCAAGTCCCGCAGAGTGCCGTGCCTCGGGCCGGTGGACCACTTGATCCCATGTGGCTCCTTTGTGGGGGAGGCGGAGCAAGGGGTTGCGGGTGCCCACGCCTTGCCCGCTGGGGCAGTCACCCGGGACGTCCCTCCACTCACGAGCGCTGTCCGACATGCCCCACAGCAGGCCGCTCTTGGCCAGGAAGATGGAGGTGAACAGAGCAGTGGGCTTGGCCCAGTATACCCGCGAACCTGGAGCCCAGAAGGGGGCACAGGGGAGGGATACGTGTGGGCGGGGAGGGGACGAGCGAGGGTAAAGAGCGGGTCAGCCCCTAGGGCCCCGGCACTCGCAGCCGCACGACCCAGCGCACAAGGACCTACCGAAGTAGTAGCCCGCCACGTAGCCAGCGGACGCCAGGCCGGCGACCACGGACCAGTTCTCGGAGCGCATGTTTGTGACTGCGGGCAGGGAGAGCGCCGTTTACCGGGATATGCCCCATTCAGGCCAGCTGTGATGCAAAATGCAAGCTTCAGGGCATCTAGCAACCCGTAACGGATAACGCACTTGCGTCCGTGATGTTCGGGTCTGGGTTCACGATGGGGAACTGCGGGTTCTCGAGCGTGACCTTGAAGCCATGCTTGGGAGCCTCATAGTAGTTCGGGGGCTCGGGCCAAGTCATCTTGGCTAGGGGGCGCTCACAAGTGAAAGTCGGTGTGGAACGTGAGCCGCACCCTTTGCCCTACAATATTGACAGCGCTGGAAGCCCTGCTACCTATTTGCTGTGCTGCACATCAGGAAGCAAGCTGAATGAGTTTTTTGCTCGTCCTGCTGCCGTAATTCTGTGCCCAGTGTGTTCCCCTGTGCTTTCGTTAAACACGATGTCAGTTTGATCTTACGGTGGCACTTCACTCCCCTTCTCTCAACCTTGTCAGTTCAGCAAGCCGACCGACCGCAGCAACCAACCCGCCAATTCGGCGCGCGGTGCACCTTAATCAACCGCACTCGCTAAACTGTTAGCGGCGCCGCCGTCACCGGTTGTTGTACCCATTGCGCAAGCTCTTCCCAGGCTTCCCACCACCGGGACCTTCCCGAGATGGAGGCCGGCGGCACCGCCACGGAGGCGGGTGCAGGCCCAAGCACCAGCGGCCAGGGCCAGGCGCCCAAGCCCACAGTCATCCTAGTCATCGGTGAGCGTCACTGGTTCTGCCGCTGGGGACTTCTGTAAAGGCTGGCGTAGTGCGGGGGGGGGGGGAGGGAATGCCCCCCAATCCCACTGCGGCCTGGCGAAGGCCACCGCCATGGGAACCATGACTCATGTGCTGATGTTCGCCGTCGCGGTCGTGTCGGGGGAAGGCCCCAGCGCATTCCTGTCGTCCGGGGACCGGGAGGACGCGGAAGCGTGGAGCGTTGCGGGGGAGCGGGGCTGTTGGCGCGGCGGAAGGAGTTGGCCGGCCGGGTGGCGGCACCGGCAGCGGTACGGCATGAGCTGTACGGCGTGTATGCACGGACTTTCACTCATGGACTTGTCGTTGACTGCCCTTGCCACGGGTGGGGCGTGGCCCTTTCCCCTGCCCCACGACGCCGCATGAGTCCACAGGTGCCTGCCCATACCTCCATCCCTCATGAACCTCGTACACCACCCAACCTCCCAACTCACTTCCCTTTCGCCCCTTGTCTGCCCGCGGCGTCTTGCCCTCTCCTGCCGCCTGCCAGGCATGGCTGGCTCGGGCAAGACCACGCTCATCCAGCGCATCAACTCGCACCTACACGCCACCGGGCGGAACGGCTACATCATAAACATGGACCCCGCCGTGACGCACCTGCCGTACGGCGCCAACATCGACATTCGGGATACGGTACGTGCCGTACGTGCCGCGGCGCGCGGGTGGGAGGGTGCCGGCAAATACAGGCGGTTGGAACGGGTTTTGTGAGGGCTTGCGTGGGCTGTCGAGGAGAGGTCAGCCTCCGCCGATTGCGCGCGGGCTGCCAGAGTCCGGGGGCGACACGGATAGCGAGGCTGGAAGGGCAAGCGTGGGGAGCGCGCGACCAGCGGCCCGCCCCACGTTGCGTTTAGCTACTACTTCCGTTAACTCTCGAGCCGACTCTGCAGCCGGCCATGCCCGGGTCCGCGTCACGCCGCGTCAGAGCTCCACGGGTCCCGGTTTTGGGATCCTGTCGGTGCCTGCCCCCTCATGGGACCTTCTTTGTGGGCAGGCGGGACACCGGCTTTCCCCCTTGGCTAGCACCTTTTGCTCCTCTCGCTCTTCGGGTCAGGCTGGCTTTAGCGATCGGGCTTGGGCGTGGGTCTAGACCGCAGGGATAGCCGGTCCGAGCTTATCCGCCCGTTCAGACCACCGGTCTCGTGGTCCATACATGCGCAGGACTCACAGGGAGGGATGGCGCCAGCTCTCAGACCTCAGCTCCCAGTTGCTGACATCGCGAGAAACATGCGCCCCCAGGCTTCTCTCCTGAGAATGCCTTCCAATCCCACTACCCCTCCCCCCACGCCGCCCCCTCCCCGCCACCGCGGCTCCGCAGGTGAAGTACAAGAACGTGATGAAGCAGTACAACCTGGGGCCCAACGGCGGCATCCTAACGTCATGTAACCTCTTCGCCACCCGGTTCGACCAGGTAGGGCGGGGGGGGGGAGGCGGCAGGGGGTACATGTGCTCTCGCCCCTTCCGCCGTTGCATTGGGTGCAGCCTGCGGGGGAAGACGGGGCGAGGAAGCGGAGAGGGGGAACAGGAGGCAGAGAGGGAGAAACAACAAGGGGGCACTGTGTGGAGTGGGACCCCGCTGAGGAGTTCAGTCCTGCCTTCTTCGCCTTAGCGTGTGCCGGGTCAGGGCCTGAACCGGCTGTCCGGCTCATGTCATGGTTGCAAGTGTGCACGAGCCTGTTCGACTGTGCCTCCCAACTCTTCCAACCCCACCCATTCCCCACGGAACACCCAGACCCCTCCCTTCAACCCTCAGCGCTCAGCCTGTTGTTTCGACGGTCGGGAGAGGAATGCGCCGCAGGGCTCTTATGCTGAGCATGCCTTCCAGCCCACTACCCCAGCCCCAGCCCGCACGGCGGATAGGATGAGCATGCGTCTCCAGCTTACCTATCGAGAACGCCTCCCAACCCCAACCCCAACCTCAACCCCAACCCGTGACCCCCCGACCCCGACAGGTCATCCAGCTGTGCGAGAAGCCCCGCGACCCCCCGCTGCAGTACATCGTGGTGGACACGCCCGGCCAGATCGAGATCTTCACCTGGTCCGCCAGCGGCGCCATCGTGACGGAGCTGTTTGCCTCCAGCTTCCCCACGCTGGTGGCCTACGTGGTGGACACACCCCGCGTGGCCGCCCCGCAGACCTTCATGTCCAACATGCTGCAGGCCTGCTCCATCCTGTACAAGCTCAAGCTGCCCATGCTGCTGGTGGGGCGGGGTGCGGGGGGCGAGAGGGGGACAGGGGTTGGGGCCGGGGAGCCAGGGGCGGGAAGATCTATATTGTTTGGTGGGACACCTGCAGGTGCGGCCGACGGGGACACCTGCAGGTGCGGCCGACGGGGACACCTGCAGGTGCGGCCGACGGGGACACCTGCAGGTGCGGCCGACGGGGACACCTGCAGGTGCGGCCGACGGGGACACCTGCAGGTGCGGCCGACGGGGACACCTGCAGGTGCGGCCGACGGGGACACCTGCAGGTGCGGCCGACGGGGACACCTGCAGGTGCGGCCGACGGGGACACCTGCAGGTGCGGCCGACGGGGACACCTGCAGGTGCGGCCGACGGGGACATGCGCGGACGAAGGGCCGGGACCAAGGGCACGGGTGCGCTGGCGGTGAGGGTGGCGTTGTCCTAGCTGTAAGCGGGGCCCGCCCGCTACCCTCCACCCGCCCGCCTACCACCGCTACCAACCCTCACCCCGTCCTCAACGAGCCCAACGCCCCAAACCCCCTCCTCCCCACACTGTACCGCACCGCATCGTTTGCGCGCAGCTGTTCAACAAGGTGGACGTGGCCCGGCACGAGTTTGCGCTCGACTGGATGTCCGACTTTGACGCCTACACGGCGGCGCTGGAGGCGGACTCGTCCTATGCCGCCACTCTCAGCCGCAGCCTGGCGCTGGTGCTGGACTCCTTCTACGCCAACATGCGCAGCGTGGGCGTGTCGGCGCTGACGGGCGAGGGCATGGAGGAGATGCTGCAGGCGAGGCGGGGCCCCGGGGGGGGGGAGGCGGCAAGGCAGGGGGACGGGCGTTGAGGGACGAGGCAGCGCTTCAAAAAAAGGAAACACTGCAATTGGGGAGCCACACCTCTATGGACATACGCACCCGAAGGGGCGATGTTTCCAGCAGGGCGGGCGGGCGGTGCAGAAAAAGGCAAGCGAGCGAGGCAAATGAGCAGACGCACCCACCCCGCGGTCCTGAACGGGACAGCTTACCAGGGCATCGTTGATACTACGTTGTTACCTCGCTCGAATGGTCGTGGGCGGTCTTCGCGGGATTGCCGACTTCACACCGTGTCCATCGGCGTTCAAGGCACATAGGCACGCCCGCTCCTGCCGCGGCTGCCGCTGCGGCTGCCGCTTGCAGCTGCAGCTGGGCGGGCGGGCGGGCGGGCGGGCGTCATCCCGCACGCCGACCCCAAACAGCCATCGCCCACACGCTGAAATAACCCCCACGCTCGACCCTCGCGCCTAACCCCACCGCCCGTCCCCCACGCCCATCGCATCAATGCCCATCAGAAAGTGGCCGAGTGCGCCACAGAGTACGAGCAGTTCTATCTGCCGGAGCTGGAGCGGGCCCGGAAGGACAAGGCGGCGCGGGAGGAGGCGCGGCAGCGCAAGGAGATGGAGCGGCTGCGGACGGACATGGAGGCCGCCAGCCTGAGGGCGGCGGGGGCGGGGGCGGGAGCGGGGCAGGCGGCGGGGGGCAGCGCTGGGGCAGGCGGCAGTGTGGGCGGGAGAGGGCCGGGCGGCGCGGGGAAGGCGGCTGCGGCAGCCGGGACGGGGTCGGGGGCGGGAACGGCAGGGGGGCCGATGGAGGTGGACGGCTCGGATGAGGACGACGAGGAGGATGGCGACGAGGAGGAGGACGACGTATAGGGGCGTGGCGAGGGGTTGGCGGGTCTGTAGTTTCGGCGGTCACACGTGCTATCCGTGGCTCCTCTACCTTGCAGCCTCACATGCATGAGGCGTCCCAAGGATGCGCTGCGAGGTGCAGCAGCCCAGGCGGGCCGCGCGTCGTGTAACTGCCTGTGCGTGAATGCTTGCTCGCATTCGCGACGCAACGGAGGCCACGGGAAGGGCTGGGAATGGGGAGCATCGGCTGTGGCACGCCGCTCAGACATAAGGGTACGGGCGGCACAAGTATGCACGCAGTACGGCATGCTGACCCCTGGGACGTGGTGCCTTAGCGTCGCGGAGCTCTGTACCTCCGCAGCGTTGTAGGGGCAGGCTTTGTGAAACAACCTAAGTAGCGCCTGAGTGCCCGCCGGCGTCGCACCGTCGGTCGTCGTGTCTGTCGCAGACCGCCGTTTCTGACAATCTAGCAGGTAGAACTTCCTTAATTATCGCTGGCTGATTAGGTCATTATCAGACAAAGCCGGATAGCCCCCCTCGCGTAGCCTCGCTGTCCCGAGAGGCCGGGGGCGGCAGCCATGGCTGAAGATCAACCAACGACCATGGAGGTGGACCTTACGGAGCCTGGCACAGAGGAGGTCGCGACGGCACAGCCCGCGCAGCTCGCACCGCTTGCACTGAACCTGCTCAGCACCATCAAGGCAGCCCAGGCCCAGAATGGACTGCGGCATGATGATTACATGCGATACAGGTCAGTAAAGTACCTGCCGGGCTCCATGGCCCGCAGAAACAGATCATTTGCGAGCCCCGTCTGCGCCCTCGGCAGGAAACACTGCACCTCGCGTCTTCAGTCGCTGTACAAAGCGCTGAAGATGCAGCACGGGCGCACCAAGTACCAGAAGCGCAAGCTGGACGTGCACAACGTCACCGACGTGCGGTGAGCGCACGCTTGGGTCCTTGCGCTACCCCTTACCCCACGAGTCCTTCACCCCCCTTACGCCAAGCACTTCTTTCCCGAGGATTACCATTCTCCAGCCCCTCAGTCTCTCCATCCCCCACCCCTCTCGCACCGCGGCCCCGCCAGGCACCTGCACGTGCTGCTCTTCAGCGCGGAGCGCGCGTGGGCGGCCGCCATGGAGCTTAAGAAGGAGGCGGAGCTCAAGGCGGGGGGCCCCTCGGGCGGCGCCGACCCGCGCAAGCGCCACCACGCCATCGGCCGCCTCGGCAAGGTCCGCACGCGGCGCGTGCGGGGCCTGGGGCGGGGAGCCGGGTTCGGGCAGGGACGGGAAGATCGCACAGTTCTGGAGCTCTGGGGGGATCATGAGGCTTAACCTAGCTACGTACCACGTCCCGCTCCTTACTACGGGCCCCCTCCCCATCGCACGCCTCACCGCATGTGCGGCTCTCTCGCCACCCGGGGGCCGCCCCCACGCGCTGCTGCCGCCGTGTCCCCCCCAACCGCTCCCCCTCTACCCATCTACCCATCTACCCACCCGCCCACCCATCCACTCACCTGCCTACCCAGGCGGTGTACTGGGCCGGCGAGCTGTGCCGCTGCGCCGCCGCCCGCGCCGACGCCCGCGGGCACCTGGAGGCGGAGGCGCACGCGGCCTGGCTGGCGGGCAGCTTCCTGCTGGAGAAGGAGAGCGACTGGGGCCTGGCGCTGGCCAAGTTCACCCGCGCAAAGTGAGGGCCCCTGCCGGGGCGGAGTGGAGACCCATGGGGCCGGACGGCTACATGGCGGGGCAGGGGTGGGGGGCGGGGAGGCGGGACGGGGGGAGGGGGAGCACGGGGAATGGGGGAATGGAGAAGCAGGGGAATGGAGAAGCAGGGAGCGTTGTAGAGGCGATGTGGGTGCAGTGCCTACAGGGCGGAACGCCCGAGCCGCTGGAATCCCGCCACCATCGCGGAGGGGGAGGGCGCCGTTTTCGACTGCATGTCTGCATGTCTTTCGAGGTGTGCGGCACACAGGATGTGCCGGATGTGGCTCCCTGCGCCAAGTACCCCCCCCCCCTGCGTTCCCCACCGC
This sequence comes from Gonium pectorale, assembly GCA_001584585.1. Taxonomy (NCBI): domain Eukaryota; kingdom Viridiplantae; phylum Chlorophyta; class Chlorophyceae; order Chlamydomonadales; family Volvocaceae; genus Gonium; species Gonium pectorale. The sequence goes on along the minus strand of LSYV01000031.1, from coordinate 1,018,616 downwards.
AGGAAGCTGTGGCAGGAGCTGGCCAAGGCCACCCCCGACCTGGAGGGCCAGTCGCTGTGCCTGGCGCAGGTGGGAGGGGGAGCAAGTGGGGTAGGAAAGGCCAGGGGCTGGGATCGGGGGTACGGGGCGACTGGGTGCGGTGGGGGATATTGACTTGGCTTGATAGGGAGCCGAAGGGGCTTCAACGCCGGCATGGGCGCGTCACCAGGGGAGGCTCACGGGGGCATGGTGTTGAACCCGCGCCCACGAGCGCCTGCTCATCGTTCGGAAAGGGCGACATGCACCCCCTGTTTGTCGCGCCCCGCCTCTCCCCTTCCTCTCCCCGTCCCATTGCTCATCACCGTCCTCTTTGTTACCCCTACCCCGGACCGAGTAACCCAACCCCCCCTCCCCCGATCGCACCCCGCAGATTGAAGCCATGGAGCCCAACATCCGCTACTGCTCCTACCGCCTGGAGCGGGCCGGAAAGGGAGGGGCGCCGCCCGACGCGGCTGAGCTCGCGGCGCTGGCAGAGGGCGGGGAGGGCGGCGCGCCGGGCATGGCGCTGCTGCAGGTGCGGCCAGGGTGTTGAAATGGAACGACGCATACGACGCGGCCGGGGTGTGTGTGGAGGGAGGAGGTCGTTGGGTTGGAAGGCGTTTGCGCTAGAGAGGGGGGAGGGCAGGTCCCCTGGGGCGGCGGGAGGGGGACGGGGGAGGGTGGGAGGGCGAGAGGGAAGGGTAGCGCGGCTGGTACATCCTACAGTGGCGGTGTGGAATGGAGGTCGGTTGCGCCGGCGGTGGCGGGGAGCGGTACCGGGAGTGCAGTCCGTAGGACAAGAGGCCGGGCCGCATAGCTGGTCGAGGCCGTACGTGTTGAGGGGCTTTGGGGCAGGCAAAGAGCAAAGGGCACGGGCTGACAGCTGGGAGCCCGAGTCACCACGTTCAAGGTCATGTGGAAGAGTCGGCGAGTCTGGACCCCACTTTCTTCGCGCCTCCGCGCCGCGTCCTTCGTCTGCCCCTCCCCACCACCGCAGATTAGGCACGCGCCCCGGGCGGCTGCACGGAGAACGCCATCCCAATTCCCACCGCAACCTACCTCTTTCCCAGCTTTTGCCCACTGACTGAGTAAACCCCGCTTCCCCGCAGTCCAAGCTGGCTGCCCTGGCCGCCGAGGCGCAGCAGGCCGCCGCCGCCTCCACCTCGTACCTTGAGTGGCTGGGCTCCCGCCACCCGGTTCGCCATGAGCGGGTGCGGCTGGCGCTCAGCCAGGCGGCGGACTTCGCGGACAAGGTGGACAAGGTGCGGGCTGCGGGAGGGTGGGGGGAGGGGGGGAGTGGGCAAGGGGGGATGGGAAGAGCGATCGGGGCCGATTGGGGGGGTGCGGGTGGATGAGGTGCAGACGCGGGTGGCGTGGCGGGGGGGAGGGGTGCAAAGCGGGGCGAGGGGAGGGGGCGAGGGGTGGTGGCGCGGAGGCTGGGAGGGAGGGAAAGGCGGGAAGGGAGGGTGGCTGAGGGGCCGGAGAAGGGATGGTCATGAGGTGCAGGTGGGCGCGAGCTCGGCGGCAGCGGAGCGGAGGAGCGCAGGGGCGCTGCTTGTGGGGGCGGGTCGCATGCGGCGGGGCCGCTGCGGACGTGGGGCACTCGTGCCGGGCTATGCGGGCGTCGGCGCTGCTTGCCTATGTGCGAATCAGCCAAACCGCTGTACGATTGCCGTACGAGCCGTGCCGTGCAACTTCTCCGCGCGCACCCCGAGCATGGCGAGCACTCCACCCCCACCCCCACCCCCCCACCCGCGCGCAGGTGATGGACACGGACGGGGGCGACGCGCTGGAGGCGAGGCTGGCGCTGTACGACAGGGCGGTCAACGCGCTGGCCGAGGCCAAGAGCCACGTGCGCAACGCGGTCAAGGGTCTGGCGGGTGCGTACGGCACCATCCCCCCCTCCCTGTGTACGCATGCGTGTGTGTGTGTTGTGTGGCTGGGTGTGCATGTCACACGGCATACCCCGCACGCGACACCTGTCTGGATCCCGTAGTCGCCACCGGCTGCCTGCCGTGAACACATGGCCGCTGTCCACGGCGCTACTGGCGGTGGTAAGGTCACGGCCGCAGCAGTGGCCGAAGCGGTATGAAGTGAAGTATGCTGTGACAAGGGCGCAGCGACTGCCCTGCTGACGCACCAAGCGACCCTCACCCGCTCCACCGCCCACCTGCGTGCCACGCCCACCCGCCCGCCAGGCCCCGACTCCGAGGCGCAGTTTCGCGAGCTGGAGGCGCTGGAGGGCGCGGTGGAGGGGCTGCGGCTGCAGCGGGCGCTGGAGCGCTGCGAGGCGCACCTGGCGCACACGCGGGGCCGGTTCGCGGCGGGGCTGCAGCGGCTGGCGCTGGGCAAGAAGATCAAGGTGGGGGTGGCCGGCAGGAGGCGGCCGGGAGGGGGGACTGCAGAGCAGGGGCGCGCTCCGGTTGAATACCGGCGAGGGGAGGTAGGGGAGGGAGAGGGGGGGAGGGGAGGGGAGGGGAGGGAGGGAGGGGAGCGAGGAGGGGAGGGAGGGGAGCGTACCGGAGAGGCCCTTTGGCGGAGGAGGGTGGAGCGAGCGCGGGCCGCAGAGCGTGTGTGAGGTGCGGAACGGAGGGACCGAAGTCGGCGGTGGGCCGTTGTGCAACCATAAGCGCCGGCTCCTGCACTCACGCACCCAACAGCAATTCCCACAGCCCCCCGCCCCCACGCACCCTCCGATGTCACTGCCCCGCCCCGCCCCCCGCAGGACAAGGAGCGGCAGGCCCGGCCCGAGGAGGTGGTTCGCCTGCTGGACAGCCTGTCGCGGGGGCTGGAGGAGCTGGCGGACCTGGGGGCGCGGCTGGGCGGCCGCGCGGGGGAGGAGCTGCACGACGCGGCGGCGGCGCGGGTGAGGCGCGGCGGGGCGGCCGGCGGGGTGGGGGTAACGAAGAAAGGAAACGGGTCGCGTCGCGGATACCAAATCGCATACTCAACAGAAGAACTTGTGGTGGTCTTGGTGTAGTTGTAGACGACCTGTGAACTTTGATGTTAGCGACGGGCGAGCAGCGCTGCAGCGCTGGTACCTCCGCGGGTTGTAGGCGCTGATACTTTGAAGAGGAGGCGTAGGAAAGCCCATGCCCACCCGCCCAACCTAACACGCGGACAGACTGGCAAAGCACTGGCGCCGCGAGCGCAGGATGTGTGGGGGGGTAGGGGATCGCGAGGACCGCAACGGGAAGGCAGGGCACGGGCCGCTCTTATCCGGGCTACTGCGCCTAGCAGGCGGTAGGCGGGGTTTGCGGCCGTACGGTACCATGGGCAATGAAGCACATGCGCGAAGGGGATGCTTGCGCAGCTCCGCAGGGCGCGGGCAAGCCCTCACACCCAACCGCCGCGCCCCTACCAGATTGCGGCCGCCCGTGCCGAGCGCACCTACCACGTAGCCCACACGCTGCTGGCCGCCGCGGCGTCGGACGGCAAGGAGGCCTCCGCCTCCAGCAGCGGCGGCGGCGGCAAGGCGCTGGAGGCGTGGGCGCTGTTTACGCGGGCGCAGGAGCGGGCGACCGCGGCGGCGGCGGCGCTGTCTGCGCTGCCCGGCGACAGCGCGGCGGCGGCCGTGCTGCTGCGCGGGCGACCGGGGCTGCTGGCGGAGCTGGAGGAGCAGGGCCGCCAGGCGGCAGCGTACAAGTGGGTGGCGGCGTGGCGCGTGCGGGCGGAGCGGGGGAGGGGGGTGCGTGGCGTGTTTTGGGAGGGGGTTGGGTACTTGGGCTGGAAGGAGATGAGGGGAGGTCCCCGGGGTGGGTGGGCCTGGTACAAGTGGGTGGCGGCGTGGCGCGGGTGGGGTTGGGGAGGGGATGGCGGGATGGATGGGATGGGATGGGCCGGGATGGGATGGGATGGGATGGGATGGGATGGGATGGGATGGGATGGGATGGGATGGGATGGGATGGGATGGGATGGGATGGGATGGGATGGGATGGGATGGGCGGATGGGATGGGACTGGGATGGGCCGGGATGGGACTGGGGACTGGGCCCGG
>LSYV01000031.1:932618-957771 GCA_001584585.1 Gonium pectorale | reverse complement strand
GAATTCTCTCTGGGGTGACCCTATGCAATGCCGTGCTGGGGTGCGCCTAGTCTGGTCCTACGTGCATCACATGTGGGCTGGTGCATGTCTCCCGGCCCCCCGCCCACCCATCCCCCCGACCCGTGTATGTGTGTGTGTGTGCGCGCGTGTTGGGGGGAGGGGGAGAGTATGCTCGCTGGGTAGAAGGAGGAAGCACATGAACGAGGGAGGGCGGATGGTTCCCTGTTGAGCGCATGTCTTGATGAGGTGGATGCGGCTCAGTGCGCTCAGCCCTCTCCCTGGAGAATCCAAGCTCGTCCGCACACCTACACAACCGCCTAAACCAGCCACAGGCCACGCCGCCCGACGCGCACGTTCCCAGGAGCATGGGGCCCTGCGAGGTGCCGAGGCGCGGCAGCTGGCGCGGCAGCTGTCGCGCCGTCGCAGCTGCCGCCCGGCCGCACGTGCCCACCGCGACAGGTGCACCCGCCCGGCGCACCGCACACCCCACGCAAGGCCCAAGCCCCGCCCGATCGCCTCCCACCCACCCACCCATCCACGCCTTCAGGTGCCCATGCCGCCTACGGCGCGCTCCGCCGTCCGTACCCATCCTCACCCCCACGCACATTGCCCCCATGCACGCACGTATACACACACACCGTAACGCATACATAACACACCGTAACGCTTCGTTTCATTTCACTCCAACACACACATTTCGCATCACCCACCCAGCTGCCGCCGCACATCCGCGAGCGTTCGTCGGCCGCCGTGCGCAAAGCCGTACAGGTACACCGGCAGACCCGCCGCCGCCGAGTCCTGCGCCGCTGCCGCCGCCGCCGCCGCTTCTCGTTCCGCCCCTGCCGCCGCCGCTGAGTCCTCGCTCGACGCCGCCGCCGCCGGCGCATTGAGCCCCGCCGCCGGCCACTCCGGCTCCTCCGTGTTCTCGCGAGTGTCCGGCTCCGTGGGCCCCGACAGCGACCACGCGATGTCCTGGGCGCACGAGGCGGGTACCGCCATCCCGGCCAACCCGCGCGGCGGCGGCTCCCACACGGTCACGTAGGCGCCAGGGCTACCCGCGCCGCTGTGAGCGGCCTGGCCCTGCGGCTCGCCTCCCGCATGCGGCCGAGGCGGGCTGCCGTGCTGCCGGTGGTGGTGGTGGGCATCGTGGCCGCCGGCTCCGCCCGCGTGCTGCGGCCGCACCAGGCTGCCCAGCGGGTGGAGCGAGATGTGGTCCACGACGCCCAGCCGCGGGTGGCGCGCCTCGTGGGTCCGCATGTCCAGCAGCGCGAGCGCCGCCCGGCTGAGGCGGACCACAGCGGCGGTCAGCTGCCAGGGGGTGTTGCCCAAAAGGGGTGGGATGGGGTTGGCCATCGGGAGTTGGGGTTTTAGGGTTTAGGGTTGCGGGCGGGCGGGAGGGCGTTGGTGGTGGGCAACGCAGACATGGGTGCGGGGCCGGGCGTGGGATCGTAAGTTGAGGGCGCCCAGCCAGCCCGGGCGTCAGTGCTGTAGTGATTGCGTCGTATCTGGGGTGCAGGGCACCCAAGAGGAACCCCAGGGGGGGTTAGGGTGTGGAGTGGTGGTGGCGGCCGGGGGCCCAGCCCCCACTGCTGCCTCACCCTGTCGGGGTGTGTGCTGACCAGCGTGAAGCCAGAGCGGTTGTAGGGGTGGTCTGTGAACAGGTTGGCCAGCACCACCCCCGGCGTCGCTTCGGCTTCCGCCTGCGTGCGGCGCCCATGGTTTCGGGGGCACAGCGTCTGGTCCGGGGGGCAGGTGTCGCACAAACAGGGGCGGGCACCGTAGGGACCCGCGGAACCGCAGGACCCCGCGAAGTGGCAGCCCGGGATGGGCAGCAGGGAGCTTGCCGGGTACGGGAGGGATCGGTGGCGCGAAGTACCCGGCCTGGCGTGTGATGCGTTGGCACGGAAGGGCCCACCCGTCCGCTAGCCCGAAGCCCCGCCGGCTCCAACCTGCAGCCGGTCAATGACCTGCTTGTTGCGGCCCTCAGAAATGTAGATGTTGCATCCTAGTCGTGACGGGCGTAAAGGTGCTGTCAGGCTTGAGCTATGCGGGCCGGGGGCACCCCCGGTATCGGGGATGCGGTGACGTTTCGAGACGAGCGTTTGCGCACCTATTGCGGCCTGGATCTCCAGCCGGTCCATTGCCGTCCCATACGCACGGCTGAGCACGGCGCTGCTGCGAATTTTGCAAGGATAACCATGCCCAACGAATCGATGCAGGGCGAAGCCACCACAACGCATGATGTCAGCCTCGAAATGCGCCCGCTTACTAGGCAACTCTGGCAAAGCCTGGCAACACCCTCAAAGACCGTACAGCTGCTAGGTCGCAGGTCCTCATCAAATGCGATTGCATAACGCGAGCATTGCATAGGACCAGCAATACAAAACCGCATGCTAGCTCTGAGAGAGGCAGATACCAAGCTACTCCTGAGGTAACCGGTTTGCCCTACTATTGTGTATACTAGATACATAACTGGGATGCTATACACGCCCCCTGAAGTGGCTGCGGCCTACTTGGCCCCTGAAGGCGTGCTTACCTATGTAGCACTTCTGCGGGACTAACATTATGCGCAATAAATATGCAACAACCCGTATTATTACAGAACACTCACGATTGGCCCCTGTCAATACACAGTACTTGAACACCACACAACACAGCAGTAGGCAGGCTACGCGTTTGCGCCTGGGAACTGCATGTTGTCTAGGGGAAATTTTGCTGTTACCTGTTTGATGTGAGGTCTTGCATCGGGGAGACGGCGAGAACTAGGAACAGGTGACACCCTACTTTGCACTACCCGAAGCCGACAGACGCATGCACTCTTGAATTAATGTCGATATAACTATGACTGCAAAAATCCGCAGTGCAACTCTGCATACTCACCTACTCACAGCCCGTACACCCACCGCCGACTATCGCCATAGCGTATCCAGCAGAGAACATTAGTTATTGACGCAGAAGGCACCAGGAGATATCTATCGATACGTAATTTCTCGTCACACCCGGCAGGCGTCACCCCGGCGGAACCCACTGAATAACTTCTGGTGCCTCATCCCACAAGGCATATTGCGAACATCATGGGATAACTGGTTGGAGCCAAGAAGGAAGGGGCGCCTTGCTTTCGTACCTATCAAGCCGGGCACCTGCGCGACTCCACGCGGGCCTGCATTTGCCAGGTATCTGAAGCATACGAGGATCTGTATGTTCGCTGCTTGCAACTCAGCTGTGTGCTAGAAGGCCGCGAAGTGGCACTGTCCGTCGGGAGCTCATGATAGGCGGGACGGCCGCGTACATACGCAAGCTCACACGCCTTCCTTGCCAATATCTTTCACGGCTTTGTGCTGGGAACAGAGAGACGGCCTGTCTACACCGACTTGCGCGCGCTTCTCACGTCGGCCAACAATCTATTCTGTGTTATCATGGCTACCGCATTTATGTGTATGGATAAACCTGAGACATCCAAGGTGGCCAAGGACCAGGTGCGCACGGGTGGGCTGGTGCTGCCTTTTGGAGTGTTAAGACGTCTGCTTTTGTTATGGCCTAGAACTGAGTGGCTACTGGTGTGCCTAACTGCAGCTTGCGCAGCAGTATCGGGTGCAGCTGGAAGCGCTTCTTCAGGCCAAGATACCTGCATGCGATAATGGCGTGTTAGGAGGCGGCAAAGGCGGGGGCCTGTCCTTTAGGCTCCAACCGCCCACATGGCTGGGTGCGCTGCCGTTGCAAGCGGCCGACTCGCAAGAAGAGCTGGAGACAGAGCTGTCGCTTCGGGCGATCATTGAGCACAGCTCAATCATGCGCGCGGGACTCAAAGGCTGCGGTTTCGCCGAAATGCAGGCGGTAAATCGCAGCCAGCTGGGCCAGGCCACGCACGCGCCCCTCCTGGACTTGAGCGCCCCGTGGCAGGCGACCAGCTTCAGAAACTCTCCGCCGTCGGGCGACCACACCAACACTCCGACGCTTCAGCTCGCGCAGCAGGCGATGGCCACGTGCGCTCCTCCCCAGCTGCGCCTCCTCCCGTCCTTCTGCTCGTCGCAGCATCGCTCGTCCTCACCGCCCTCTGGCGGCTTCGGTGTCGCCCCCGAAGACGGATTTTTCGAGGAGGAAAGGGGACCGCAGCAGCCCGCCAGCCCGGCACATCGCTCCTCACCTCGCGACTCGCCCAACGCCCCCGCCCCCCACGAGCTGCCCTCGCGTCAGCCTTCCCTCCAGCACGCCGGCGCCTCGCCGCAGAACGGCGAATGCGAAAGACAGCGCGCGGACAGCCACGACCCCGGCGGCCTGGCCGGCGATGGTGAGGGGGATGCCTTGAGCACGGCGGCGGCGGTGCTGCTGGCGCTCCGCCACGCCGCGCCGGGGCAGCCCCCGCCCCTGCCACTGCCAGGGCAGCCCGCCGGGAGCCGCCGCGACGCGGATGCGGCGCAGGAGTGCGGCGCTGCTGCGGAGGGTGTGGCAGGCGGGCTCTCCGTGATGCGGCCGGATGCGCGGGGGCCGGGTACCGGGTTCCAGGTGAGCTGGGAGCGATCGAGCCCACGCCACCCTGCAACCAAGGGGCGCCATCTGCTGGAAAATGCACGTGCTAGTGTGCGGCTGAGGCTGGGCGGCAGCTCGACCACAGTTACGGATGGAAGGGCGGGAAACAAACTAATTGGCGAGCAGGGGCGGCCAGCGGATACCCTTCGTGCGTGTGCCGTACTTCTAGGTACCGTACTGCACCACTTCGGCACCGGTGGATCAAACCTGAGCCGTTCGTGACATCACCTTTCCGACATGGAAGCTGCCCCAGATCTGTCTGTCCTCAACCCAAACAACAACCCAAACCCCGCCACGCGCCCACAGCTCGGCTCATCTAGGACGACGCGGCCCGAGGTCTCCCGCCGCCAGCGCTCGCCAAGGTCCAGGTGGCAAGGCCCTGCCTCCGCTGTACACCTCGCCCGCCTTACCGAGATCGCCTTGTGGGGCCTTCCTGACGCCGACGCCCTCACCAGAACCTCCGGAGGCACCGCGGAGTCGGCCCGCCACCGCCACCGCCACCGCCGGGCCGCCATGCAACGCTCCTCCGCCGCGAGTGACCCCTCCTGCGCGGGCGGCGGCGCCGGGACCGACCGCGCCTCCGGCGACAGGCGTGGGAGCGGCGCCTTGGCATCGCGGCCCGCCGCATTCCCCACAAGCTTCTCCACTCCGCTCCAGTCGACGCTTGCCGCCCATGGCCTCGACCTGGGAGCGTCGGAAGACGCGCCGGCGGCGGCGGTGGCACATCACTTGGCGCTGACGATCCAGGCACGGGCAGGTGCAGCAGCCGGTGACGGTGGCGATGGCTTTGCTGGCGGCGCCGCCCTGCTGCAGGGCGCCGCCGCCGCCGCGACGCCAGCGGAGCAACCCTTCACCCCCCAGGCCCACGGCCCGGGCGCTCTGTGCTGCTCAAACTGCGGAGCCGCGCAAACGCCGCTCTGGCGCAGGGACCGCGAGACGGGTCTCACGCTGTGCAACGCCTGCGGGCTGCACAAGCAGACACACGGCTCCAATCGGCCGGCGGGCGTCCGGCCAGCAGCGGCGGCGGTGGCGGCGCCGCCGCCGCCGCTGGTGCCTGCCACGCGCCCGCCCGGGGTCCGGATCATCCCGACAATAGCCGGCGGCGGCCCGCCAGAGGAGAGCTCGTCGAAGGCGCCGCAGGGTCGTCCGCTGGAGCTGGCGTTACGGCCCCTGCGCGCAAATGACACGACGGCGGCGGCGGGTGCGGCGGCGGCGCCCGCGCCACGGGAGCTGCAGCTGCGGCCTCTCAGTGCCGCAGCCGCCGAGGCGGGAGCGGTGGCAGTGCCGGCGGGGCCGCCTAGTGCAGCGCAGCTGGCCGCGCCTGACCTCGGCGCGCCGCGGCCGCTGAGCGCGGGCGGACAGGAGCTGGCGCAGCTGTCCCCTGGCGCTGCCCCGCTGCCACCGTCCCCCGGGGAGGCATGGGCCGCACTGTGTGCGGTGGCTCCGCAGGGCGTCAGCGGCAGTGCGGCGACGTGGGTTTCGGGCGGCCGGCGCTGCAGCGACTCATCCGTCTTTGTCCCAACGTCCCTCCGCCGCATTCCTTCGACGGGAGCGCTGTCGGACCAGGGAGCGCAGCTGCGGCAGCCGGGTCCGGGGCTCTTGCGACTGCGGCCATGCCGCGGCAGCAGCGGCACGGTCGAGCCGCCTCAGCCGCAACAGCAGAGGGCCGCTGTGACGGCGACGGCGACAGCGAGCCAAACCGACGTGGCGGCTGGGAGTCAGCAGGCGCCGCCACAGCAGCCGCCCATGCTCCGTTTGCGGGCGCTTGGGTTGAGACAGCCGCAGGGCAACGGCAGCGCGCAGCCACTGTCCCATACGACGACCTGGCCTGGCGACCTGCCTTCGCCGCCTCCGCTGTCTGCGCTCATGGCGGACGGCGAGCGCCCAGTCGGGCAGGCGGTATCCGTGCCGCTCCTAGGTGGCCGCCTGAACTGCGTGCTCCTTGCGGCCAGTCGCCCGGGTTGCGGCCCTCCCTCGCCCTCGCCCTCGCCGCCGCCCTCGCCGCAGCAGCGACAGAATCACCTGCCCCTGCCACTGCCCCCACAGCAACCGGCCCCTCTCCTGCAGCAACCGCCGGCCCCTCTCCTGCAGCAGCCGCTGCAGCTGCAGCCGCTGCGGTCGGCCCTTCCCCATCAGCAGCCGCAGGCCCAGCGGCAGCAGCAGCAGCAGCCGAGGCTCGCTTTGCAGCCGCTGCAACCCGGTGCCGGACCCCCCGTCCTGGTAGACCTGGGACGGGGCACGGCAGGCGCCTCCCTAGCGTCCCGGCAGGGAGACGCACCCGACAGTAACGTCAGGAAGGTCTCACCCGAGAAGCCGCGGCTGCGGGTCTTCCCCATAGAGGAGCTGGCGCGGCAGCAGCTGGAGGCGGCGCAAGGGACCCCGCCTCCTCCGGTGTTCTCCCCCCGCGGGCAGCAACAGCAGCCGCAGCAGCCGCAACATGTGCCAGGCGGCGACGTCGCCCCTTCACGCTCACCGTTGTCGCCGCCGTCGCCGTCCCAGACCCAGACGCACGCGCAGGTTCAGGTGCGGGTGCAGAAGCCCGCGGGTGGTCCTCCGCGGCGGCTGGTCCTCCAGCGCCTCGGGACGGACCCGCAGCAGCGGCCCGGTGCGGGGCCGGCCGCAGCCCAGGGCGCTTCGGCGGAGCCGCTACTGCTGGCGGGCATGGGTCCGACCCGCGTAGAGGCTGACACGGGCACGGGTCGGCTGGCAGCGGGGAACACGCGCTCGGAGGGTGCAGGGCCCCGGCAACAGGCGCAGCCGTTGCAGCAGCTGCGTAAGTTGGGCCGCGCAGACGACGAGGGCAGGGAGGCCAAGCGGCTTCGGCTGCAGCCGCAGGGCGAGGCGGCGCTCGCGCGCAGCCAGCCTGGGCAGTTTCGGGCGCCGGAGGGAGGTAGGGTCGGGCACCCGGGCTGCCACCAAAGCGGCGCTCTCTCGCTGCTGTCGATGCTCCAGGGCAACATGCCCCGTCCACCGCTGCAGCCACAGCAGCCGGCGCCGCCGCCGCCGCCTCAGCATCACTCAGCTCACAGGTCACTGGCGGCGACAGGGGTGCCGTTGCCGCCGGCATGGACGGACGCTGGCGGGGACGGGCCGCTCAGGCTGGTTGCGACCCCGGCGGCGGGCGCGCCAGGGGGTGGCGGCATTGCAGCCAGCGGGGAGGCGGCTCCTTGGGTCCTGCGGACCGGGGCGCCGCTGGCCGTGTCAGACTCCCTAGCGGCCCAGAGCACTTTCAGTGACTGGCTAAAGAGGTAGATTGGTGTAGGTAATCTGATGTTGCCGTGCAACCTGGTGGTACGGCTGCCGTACACTGAAGTACGGCATTCGTTTTGTGATGACCGGGTAGAGTAGACGGATGTGCGTGCGTGCAGCGCAGCAGGTGAGGGGCGTTAGGAACGGGTTGGGTGGGATTCACGGCCGGCGTGGGCAGTGTCGCGGAAGGGGGCGGGGGTGCTTCGGAGGGCGGGGCATACATAGTACGCATCGCACCGGACTGCACACAGGTTGGTGCCCATCGCAGCTGGCAAGGGGGTGGCGTAAGCAGCGGCTCCAAGACACGTGCTTTATGCTCGCCGGCGGCAAACTGAGGAGCAAATACCCTGGCCAAGCACGTGCGGAGATGTACAAAGACCGTCTCGTTACAGCTGTCGTAGCGGCGCTTGGATGTCATGTCGGGGAGTTACAGCTCCCGTATCGCGCCACACAAACGCGCCGTTTATCGCATGTTTCATAACATTATGTATGCCAGTGTGATTCCATGAACCCGTTGTAGAAATGTACGAATCCCGATTAAATCGCTTCTGAGGCCGGGCCATTCTGCCTGCTTAGCAGAGCCCACTGAGTGCCCTGCCGCCGCCTGGAGAGTATCTGCGGTGTTGTTCATCATCGCCTTTTGTTCCTTCTTTCTCTCCGTCCTTCCCTGTCCATGGAAACTGGCAGTCCGGAAACGGAGCACGCGCCGTGGGTGCATACCCGGATAAGGGTGCAGAAAAGATTGCATACGGCGCGGGGGGGGGGGGGAGGGGCGTCCCTGCGTCCGCCGCGCTGTTGTGCTGTTGTGCAGGGTGGTCGCAAGGGTGGTCGCAGGTCGGGGGGTTTGCGCCATGGCAAGGCAGCGCGGGCGCCGTTGCCCTCGGTTTCATGGGGGCCCTGGCGCATGCAGCAGCGACCGCACGGGCGCGATATACCTTGCTCCTCTCTCTCCCTCTCTGTCTATGCGGTGCGACGCGATGCGTTCATGCGTAGGGCCTTTAAGAGCCCGACTGCGCGGGATGGTGCACCGGCCTGGCCAGCGCGGCCCCGGCTTTCGTGCCCGCGCGTGTGTTGAAAAGGAAAACGCATAGGACGAGCGTAACGCGCACGCGCGTGTGCGCGTGTATGTGCCTGCGGCCGTGCTCTGGCCGCTGATGTATGTTGCGTATCGGGAGCCCAGATGCCGCCGACAGGCGCATCAGCTCCGGCTTCTGCAATTGCAGGGTATTCTCTCTGTTTCTCTCTATCTCTCTCTACGTCGAGCCTTGCGGAGGCCTGTGTCGGGTGCAGCAGGGCGCGATGGGACGCGCTGCTCGCCAGGGTGTGCGCAGGGGCCGGGTGTCCCTTGCTCTACGTACCGGCTCGTGCCCTTTTGGCGTCACGGTGCTGTCGAGGTCTTGGTTGCTGTGGTACAAATGCCACATTGGGCAGGCAGAAGCTACGGACAGGCACATTCTCTACCAATTAGCGGCTGGCAGCGCTGCGGGTGCCGTTTTGGCGCCCGACGTGGCAGTGCGTGCGGGATTGGGGGTATGGTACCATGCGGTGGTTGCAGCGGTTGGCCCGTGGTCAAATAGCACCAGGGATAGCACTAGGGCGTCAGGTGTGGAAATTTGAATCGATGGGAGAGGAAGTCATCATCCCTCCGTGAGGTGCTCAGGAAGGGTTTAGCTACCGGTAACGGCACGGACGCCGCCTGCAAGGCGGCAACATTGAGGCTGGCGTGCGATGGTGTCTGTCACTGTTTTTACGCGCCTTTAACGGGCGGCTGGCGTGTGTAGCGTGCCTTTTCTTAGCCATCTAGGCGCATAAGGTTGTAGCGAAGGGGCTGATTTGCAGGCTTGGCAGCCCGTAAGCACTGAGACCTTGACACGTTTGTGGCTCAGGGTGGCACGAGGTGTTGGCACAATATTTATTGGGGAGTTGTGAACTGTCGTAGGCCGGTATTTGGGTCGCCCACACGGGTCCCCACCTTGCCCGGCACCTAAAATCTGTAATATGACTGGACATCCACCGCTTTCACACTCCCCTGCGAATTGACGGCGCGCTGAGCAGGTCAGGCCCGGAGTGCTCCATTGTGCTCCCAGTGGCGGGCGCAAACGGTCAGGCAGTGCTTCCCCAGGTGTCTGTCTGTCCGAACTACTGCACCACGATTGTCGTGGGGAGCACGGGCAGAGTTTGTGATCATGCACCTCCACATTTCCTGCACTACCCGCGCCCTACCGTACCGTGAGGGTCCCGGGAGTCCTCTCATGTTCCCTCTCCAAAGCTATAGGTAAGCTACCTTTGTGAGACTTTCCTCCTGCAATGCTTGTCTTGGTGCACGCAGAGCGCTCCCCTGTGCACCTCGTACACCTGTGTCGCGGCAAGGGCATACGGTTCAAGATGGTATAATTATTATGTATGCAGACCGTGTGTGGCACTTTATGGGAGGCGAAATGGAGGTTTGAGTCCTTGTCGAGCTACTGCTACCTCAAGTACTTCACTGGTTGTGCCCTGCAGGCCTGAGTTTTGACACATCTACCCTTCTCACATTTGCAACTACTCGAGGGGCTCTATCTCTGGCGTGAAACCTTCGTGTCACCACTTGCCTAGCGTACTCTTCCACTCGTTCCGTCCATGAGAGTCACAATGCATTTTCAACAGCAGCAATTCAGAGCAGTGCGCCCCCAGCATGCGTCGCGCGTACGTCCCCTCCAAACGCCAGCCAGCCACACGAGGGGCCGTCACATCTGCCGCGCTTCAGGCGGGAGTGGCGGGGGATCAAAGGCCCCTGCTTTTAACATCAAGTGCGCACGCGCTATCGTTCGCTGGTTTAGTGTGGCGCAGACCTCCGCATGTCATGTGTGGTCGGGGGCACGCAGCGACGCCCTGACACTTTCGACCTCGCAGGGGCCGTGAGGACGCTGTGCAAATGCGCGCAGAGGCCGAGGCGCCCTTCAGGTGCTTTCGATGGTTGTTACTTGTTAGTATATGGGCTTTGCAGTGACAGTGGGCGACTGGGAAGGTCGGGTGTGCTTTGGCGGGGAGCCTGGGCCCATGCCGGGTCTGCGCTGCCTGACTTCACACCGTAGCCTACATTTGGCTGGACAGCACACGCTCTGGCAAAGTTGTGTGCGTGAAGGGAGGGCGCTGCGGCCCCCGCGGGTGCTTGTGTTTCACAGCCGGCTGCTCATGCCAACGGCCTCCCTACTCGGACGCACCCGCACGCCGTCGTATTGTTGTGTCGAGGGCCGGCATCCAATTCCCCCCTTTGGACAGCCACGGCCCTCTGAGTAGCCCTCCGGTGAAGCCCAGACCACCTGCCGCTGCCGTCGCCACGCGCTCCCTCTTGCCGCCAATCGCCGTCCAATGCCGCTGCCGCCGCCGCTGCTGCGCGGCCCCGGCGCCCGCAGGTCCCTCCGCCTGGTGCTCAGCGGCTTCTCGGTGGTGTCCGCGAGCCTGGGCTTCCTCATCAGCATTCCGCAGCTAATCGGCGCGCTGGGGGGCGCACGCAGCGCGCTGCCCCTGGAGCAGGTCTACCAGGTGGGGTGGGGTGGGGTGGGGTGGGGTGGGGTGGGGTGGGGCGGGGCGGGCGGGGGGTCAGGACCAGGATTGCGTGTCTTTGTCGCCCCGCGGTGACTTGAGAGTCGACCTCCTCGATGTGGTCCGGCACTCCGCGGCACTCCGCACACAGCGTGTGCCCACCGTGACGTGGGGGGCCCGGCGAGGGCCGGCAGATGTCCGTTGGCCGCCAACCGCCAGCGCCCCGCCCGTCCCGGCGCCGCCCGCCGCACAGAACCTGGCCATCGACGCCGGCGCCGCGGCGCTGTTTGCGTTCTTCTTCAACCAAGACTGGCAGGTGACTGGCAGGTGTGGGGAGGGAGGGCAGGTGTGGGGAGGGACTGGCAGGTGTGGGGAGGGACTGGCAGGTGTGGGGAGGGACTGGCAGGTGTGGGGAGGGACTGGCAGGTGTGGGGAGGGACTGGCAGGTGTGGGGAGGGAGATGCGGCGCTAGCAGGCTGGGTTATGGCTGGGTGTTGGGGCTGCGTACCGTATGCCTGTTGGCGTGGCATAACAACGATGGCCGACGCATCCCCTATCCCTCCTTCCTTCCGTTGTTCTCTCCCCTCCCCTCCCCACGGATGTCCCGCCCCCCCCCCCCCGGTATCGGCACCCAACCCCTGCTACCTCTGCCCCCGGGGCTGCCCGGCACAGGCGCGCAACAAGCAAATCGCCCGCCTGACCCGGGAGGAGAGGCTGGGCGCCCTGCCCATCCGCCTCGCCAGCGGCAAGTCCCTCTCCCTGGCGACCCTCCGCGGCAACGCCCGTGTGGTCATTGCGGCCGGCACTCGCGCGCAGGTGAGCTGGTTGGGCCACGCCGCCGCGTGCCCCGCACTGGCCGTTCGCGCCCACAAACCGGCTCATCCTCGGGACCCCGGACTGATGCCCATACGGGTACTGGGTGCCGCAACCTGGTAATCACCACATGGCTGAGGCGCAGGTGGGGGCGGCGCTCCGGGAGGCGGAGCCGCTGCGAGCCGAGCTCACCAAGCGCGGCGTACTGGTGGTGCCGCTGCCCATCTACGAGACGGGTGGGTGGTGGTGGCTTTGGTGGTGGTTGATTTGTTAGCGGCTCGGGGCTGGGATCGGCAACTGCCTCGCTCCCGTCCGCCCACCAACACTTAGGGCTTCCCGGGGTCCCATCGGTCCCGGGGTCCTTCCATCCTGCCGTGGCCCTTTCTAGTGATGTTGCAAAGGAAAACGCATACGACGAGCGTAAGCGCGAAAATGATGTGAGTGATGTGTTTGTGACCTCCTCGTGGGCTCGTGTGCTGCGCGCAGACGCTGGCGAGTCGGGCTCCGAGCAGCTCCCGCCGTTGACGCCCGAAGACCTGCGCTGGCGGGCGGAGCCGCTCCGGCTGCCCGAGTGGACCGCCTGGTTCGAGGAGCAGGTGTCGTACAGCGCAAAGGCTAAGCCCGAGAACGGGTGCGTGCTGCCCTCTGTGTAATGTATGCGAAATAGTGCCCTCTGTGCGCGTGTGTTGAAAAGGGAAACGCATACGACGAGCGCGTGTGTGTGTGCGTGTGTGTGTTCCAGATGATACCGAAGATTTATGCGTGGGAATGTGAGATGGAGTCTGTGTGTGGTGTTACATCTCCGGGCCGACGCTGGCCAGGGGCGCTACCCGCCCCAACGCAAGACCACCTCAACGCCGCGAGGCGAGGGGTGTGGGGGACCGCTGTTCCCCCTTGCTCAACCCAAAGGGACAGCCTGCAGCCCCAAGCAACTGCAGCTGCCCTGCAAAACCCGCCGCAGTGCTGCTCCTCTGTTCGTCCGAGCAGCTGCTGCACACCTCAGTCCTTGCCGCACGGGACCAGCCCCTAAGTGTGGTGCTGGACACGCGTTTCATAGCAGTCCAAACAGAAAGATGTGTGTATGTATCGCGATGTTGGCTAGTGGGGGAAGGAGTGCCGCGCAAGGGGCGGGGCGTGTGAGGTGAGCGGGGAAGTGGATAACGGCGGGGTTGCCCGCAGCAAGCAGCATGCACGGCACTGCGGTACGCATGAACGCTTCTCCGCATACCATGGCCGCAGGTTGTTTGTGGGGCTGCGGTTGGACGGTCGGGTGCGCTCCAGCGGCAGCGGGGTGCCGCCGTGGCGCCGGTACGCGCTGGAGCTGGCGCCGCTGGAGGGCGACGGTGAGTGGGCGACCCATGGGTCAGTGATTGACCACAGGGGGTGCTGTCAACGATCTGGCGGGCGGCAGGGCGGAAACGGCAACGAGGAAGGGGCGAATGATTCGTGAGCCAGGGCCGTCTGGTGTGATTCGGCCGCCCAGTCTGGTTGAGGTGGCCTATGGGCTGAATGCACTCAAGCAGAGCCAGCTGGACCGGCAGCCCTCCTGGGCAGCGCGTGCAATGTCGCAATGTGCATTCCGGTAGTGCCTTCCCGACGGTACCGTACACGTAGCGTATCCGAATGCCATAACCGTAACCATACTTTGGCGATTTGTTGCGGTGTCCGCTGCTCCGTACAGCACAACCATCGCGCCGCACTCCCTGCCCCCGCAGGGAAGTGGACGGGTTTCTTTGACGGCTTTGACGGAAGAGTGTAAGGCAGAGTGCAGCAGGAGCGAAGGCCAAGGAGCTCAGGTGTTCGGGACGTTTCATGTGCCATATGGAGACGCAAGCTCAGAGCAGGGCACTCTGGCGCATTCCTAAGGTTAAGGAGCATGACGCTGAGGGGCTAGTCGTGTGCAATTTTCCGGGGCGCCAACGTCTGGACGGCTTCCTGAGGGCTGTTCCCGAGAGCGGATAGGTGGCTTTTGCTGCCTGTTTCATCCTTTTCGTCGTGGTTCGTGCAGAGCATTTTGGGTGCGCCAGTTTTGTAGGGCGAGAGGCGACTGCACGGAGGCCAACGTGGCGATTTTGTCGTCGAGCCCGGCGTTGGCTTTGGGTTTGTTTCGGGGGCCGAAGCCTTGAGCGAACATGCGGGTCCAATTCATTAACTTATGGCCACATGGTGGTGAGGGCAGTTCACAAAGTGGTATTGCACGTGCTGTCAGCCGAACCAGGCAGCCAGCATGCCGTATGCGTGATGGCCACCATGTGCTGGTTGGCGGGAGGGGACGCAAGGAGTGACCGGGCGGACATTGGAGCCCATCGGCTCAACCAGTTCTTGAGACTGGAACCAGTTTACCAGCAGACTGAAACTGCTGTTGAAAAGGAAAACGCATACGACGAGCGTAAGCGCAAAAATGGTGTCGTTGTAGGACCCAGCTGGCACTGCGGTATGCACACGATGGCACAATGCTGGTGCGCATGCAGTTGCCGTACGCTCACACCTGAGCCGCGTGCCTACCAGGTTTGCATTTGTAGCCTGCTGCTGTACCGCGAGATGAGCTGGCTGCCATTGCTGGTGTATCACCCACGAGCCTGTGCCGCCTGAGCCTGCAGCCGCCGGCGTCGTGTCGACGCAAGCCGTAGAATCCGCACCGACACGCATTTTACAGCTGCAAGGACGATGCCTGACCTGCGATAGTCCCAGAAGCCCACAAAGATAGTTGGACGCATCATAAATTCATAATCCAGCGCGTAAAGTCAGTATGATGGGAGGACAAACCGAAGGCCTTGCATTGGCCTTATCTTCTTAAACGTATGACCGGCGCTTGCGCAGCAATAAATGATTATGTAACTGCACACAACCGCCCCAAACCAACCCAAGAAGACCTCAACCCAAACCCCCACCGCGCCACCCGGCTACCACCCACGAGAAAAACGTAAGGTTGGCCAGACCAGCCACAGGAATGATAAATGACGTACGGTCACAGCATAATGCAGGTAAAGCCTCCAGTCCTGGTGTTTTGTGGTTGGTGCAGCCAAACACTTGAAACCACCGCATGCCATCCCGCATCGCTTTCGGGCCCCTCAGCAATAGCCGGCGGTGGATGGCATTATTGGCGTTCCACATCGTACCACACAGCACATGCGAACAGCCATTTAAAATAGACGAGTGGCGCGTCAAAAGAAGACGCTGCACCGGTAAGTCCCATAGCCGCTTACAATAATTAGGGTCACGAATCCATGCAGATGCAAGCCCCGCGCAGCAAAAACGAGCGCACCCGCTTCCTCGTGCCGGTATGCGCACAACGCAAGGGGGCCGTATGCACGTGCTCCGTCGATGCGGAGTTGCTAGCAGCTGCTCGTCCGCGACATCCAGATACGTCCAAACCCAAAGCCCCGCCGTTGGCAAGCCTCTGGGCATACAACGTACCCCTGAGCGACGAGCAGCGCGACACACACTCCCACCGATAACGACAGTCATAATTACAACCCGATCGCGCGCAGACTTGTTTCCCCTAGTAGGACCCATTGACGACAAACAAAACCGCATCGATACATGTACAGCCGTGCCTCTCAGCACACCACCGGCAACCGCATCAAGCAGCCGCCGCCATCGCACCACCTCCTCCTCCACGACCGAGTCCCTTTGTATACCACGTACGACATCGTACACCATCAAGCACGCGCACGGTATGCGATGCAAAGCTACCACGATCAAGCCGGTGACGCTACAGCCGCAGTAGCGGCGTCCCCTGTCCGGCCTACACCCATGCAGCTCTTGCCGGGCCCGTCAGGCAGTGCGCAATTTCTCGCGACGGCGCAGCGGCCAATGGGCCGAGAGCACGCCGCCCCAGGCAGCCCCACGCGCCGCTCCTTTCTTCCGCCGTTGTCTGGCCCTACTCCCAAGAATGCGAATGCAGCCCCGGCACGGCAAAGCGTACATGCGTAAAGCCCAACCCCGGCCTCACCGGCCCCTTTCACCAGCCAGCCGCTGCCGTGGCTGCCCGGCCCAGACCCGACAGGTCGATGCCGGCTGCGCGCAGGATGCCCAACACCCGCGCCTCTGCATCGTTGACCTGCTGCTGCTGGCCCGACGCACGCGGGCCCTGGCCTTGACCGGACTGCTGCTGGAGCTGCAGCGAGTGGGCCTGGGCCTGGAGAAGGGCTTGCTGCTGCCCTTGTTGTTGTTGCTGCTGCTGCGGGAGGGGCAGTAACTGCGGGCCGCCTCCCCTCGCCGGCCCTGAGGCGGACCGGACGTCGCCCCCGCCGCCGGCGCCGTGCAGCCCAAGCTGGTCTGCCAGGCCTCCGGCCCCATGCAGTTGGTGGAGTCGCATCCCGGCAGGTTGCTGTTGCTGATGCGACGGTGGGTGCAGTTGATGCGTTTGTGGCAGGCTGTGCCGCGTGGATTGGTGCCGCTGCTGCGGCCCCCCCGGATGCTGCTGGCCGCCCAGCAGGGCCCCCTCCTGGTTCCGGACCACCGGCCCAAGCGACACGCCGGCCGCCTGCAAGTGGCCATGCAGCTGCTGCAGCTGCTGCGCGGCAAGGGGCTTGGCGTGGATGCGTACCCGCTGCTGTGCGGCGCCCGAGCCCGCGGTCACCACCACGGTGCCACTGCGTGAGACGTGCTTCTGGGTCCGCGGCTGTTGCCCCTGTTGGGGGAGTGACTGCGCCTGGGGTTGGCGGGCGCCGTCGGACCTGTGCGGGAGATGGTGGTGGGACTGCTGCTGGAGCGGGTGCACGTGCGGCCCCGTCTGCGGCCGATGCGACTCCTGCGCCAGCGGCTGCCGCTGGGGAAGCGTCTCGTGGTGCGCCGGGCCCGCTGCCGCCGACGACTGCGGCCGCTGCAGCTGGCGAAGGGCAAAGGGAGGGCTGCCGGGTGCGCCCTCTGCGCCGCCCAACACACGTGCCTCGGCGTCAGCGTTGCCCCGTGTCAGCGGATGGTCGCCTCCACCCAGGCCGCCTAGGCCTCCGACGCCAGCGCCGCTGCCGGCCGCCGCCGCCTGCTCCTGGCGGTGCAGCAGGTGCTGCTGCACCTCCGCGAGCTCGCGCTCCTGCTGCAGGTGCTGTTGCTGTTGTTGTTGCTGCTGCTGACGCTGCTTGATTAGCATCATGAGCAGCTGTTGCTCCGCAGCATTGATGTGCTGCTGCTGTGCCGCCAGCGGCGCGAGGCCCTCGTCGCGCTCCCGCCGTTGCTGTTGGAGCTGCTGCTGCTCCTGTTGGTGCTGCGCCGCCTGTCGTTGCTGCTGCTGTTGGTGCTGCTGCAACAGCATCCGCTCGCGCTGCACCTGCGCCGAACGGAACTCCTGGCCTTGCTGCGTCAGGCGAGCAAGCAGGTACGGCAGCACGCCGCCGTCCTCGCCGCCCGCGTCCTCATCAGACCGCGCACCCCCGCGCCCGCGTTGTTCCCCCGATGCGCGAGCTGCACCACCGCTCCCGACAACGCCCCCGCCGGTGCCGGATGGCAGCGGTGGCTCTGCTCCCGACAGGTCTAGGCGGAAGGGCCGCTGCACGGCCGGGGCGGCAGATCCGCTAGACCGCGTTGAGTCGCCCGCGGCAGCGCCGTCGGAGCCGCGCGGGCCGGCAGCATGCGGAGCGGCGCTTGGAGCGGCAGGCGCGGCGCCTCCGCATACGTGTTCCTGCAGTTGCGCCGCGGCTGCCGACTCTGCGGCCTTGAGCTGGAGCAGCACGCGGGCCTGCTGCTGGAGCAGATGCTGCCGCCGCAGCGCGTCCCGGTCGGCGTCGTGCTCGGCCTCGAGCTCCCGTTGCTCCCGCTCCCGTCGCCGCGCATCAGCCTGCTGTTGAGCCTGCTGTTGTTGCTGCTGTTGTTGAAGGTGGTGTTGCTGTTGATGCTGCTGTTGATTAAGTTGCTGTTGCGCATGCTGTTGCATGCCAAGCACCTCGGCTGCCTGCCGTCGAAGCGCGTCCGACAGCAAGCCGTGTAAAGGTGACCCACGTCCGTCCTCGCCCACGCTTTTACGGGCGGCCTGCTGATCCGCGGGCCGATCTGCGCCTTCCAGGCCACGCTGCTGCTGCTGCTGTGGCAACCGCTGCCGCGAAGATTCCTGTTGATCTTCAGAGGCCGCCTTGGACTGCTCCTGCACCATCTGCGCCACCCCTGTCACCGGGTAGCTGCTGTGGGGAGGCGAGCGCTGGGCAGCCTCAAAGTCTGCACCGCTGCTGTCCGAGCCCCCAGCGTGCGGCCGCGGCGAGGGCCGCCAGCCCGGCTCCGGCCCGGGGCTGCTCGCCCCCGCCGCCTGGCCCACCTGACCCATCTGCAGGTCCGCCCGCCGGGGTGACGACCCGGCCCCGTTACCTAGACCCAGGCCGTCGGACCGTCCCGACGTCGCGGCCGTGGCGGAACGTGCGGAGGCATCCGACGCCACGGAGCCCAGCGGCACTTCAGACCCACGAGACAGGAGCTCCAGCGCAGCGCGCAGCTCCTCGGCAGCGCCGCCGATGCCAGGCGCTGCGAGTACTCCCGCACGGCCAAGGGCTGCGCTCCCGGAGAGCGCTGCTGCGGCCGCAGCGGCTAGTGGCAGCTGGCGCAGGGGTGCCCCACCGGCAGCAGACGCAGCGGGCTTCGCCGGCGCAGCCGCGTCCTGGACGGTGCCCGGGCGCGCCGGCTGGTTGCTGCGTACCGGCTGCGCACCGACTGGCCGCGCCACGGGGAAGCGCTTGACGACTGGCTGGGGAACGGACTGGCGGCCACCCACCGGTCGATTAAAGCCATGGCTCTGCTTGTAGATCCCGCAGGCGTTGCACTGCAGTGCGGACAAGGAGGGGCAGCAGCGTGAAGTGCGGCGCAAGCTAAAACAAAAGCGCCCCGAGATGCACATCCTGGTATTGTGGTGGCCATTGCCGCGCGGCACCTAGTGAACGAGGCATCAATATATCAGCCTGCTAAGACGCGAAGAACACATGGCGCCTGACCGCCTGGGATGTGAAAAGCTAAACGCGCCTCCGGTACGCACCATGGTCTCCCCAGTGTCGCGGTCTTTGCGCCAAAGGGGGGTCTGCGTCGTGCCGCAGTTGGAGCACTGCAGCGGCCCTTTGTGGTTGCGCGGCGGTTTGGGCGGCGGGGGCATGCCGCGGCCCGACGTATCGCCAGACTGCTGGCCAGACAGGTGTTGTGAGAAGGGCTGTCGGGGTCCGGCATGCAGTCCTTGGCCAGCACCACCGCTTGCCTCGGAGCTGCGTGCCAAGCCCCGCTGCTCGTCGCCAGCGCCCCGGGCTCCTGCCGACGGCGCTGAGCCGGTCGGGGACTGCGCCACGGAGGCCTGTTCCCGCGCGGCATACTCCGGCACGCTGCCGGTGCTGGCGGGCCGGGCGCTGGTCCATTGGCCGGGGCCCGGAAGCGGCACAAGTCGAGGGGGATGTTGCCCGGCGCCTCCACTGCCGCCAGCCCCGGCTGCTGCGTCCTTGAGCTGCTCTCGTCCGTCCATCGGGAACAGCAGCAGGACGCGGCCGTCGGGTCCGGGCTGAGTGCGGACAGCGCCAGCAGTGCCGTCCTGGCTCGGGAGCCTCGCGCCGGCGGAGTCCTGCTCGGGGCTGACAAGGCCGCGCGCTGCCTCCTCCTTCACGCCCGGGGGCTGCCCCTGCGCAATGGCGGCCTCCTGTGCCTTCAAACGCGCAAGAAGGTTCAGGACGTTGATCTGCAGTTGGAGGAGGCGGGGGCGGAGGTCAAGTAAACCTGACAAGCGCGCCGAGCGACGTTATGTATTCGTTGAGAGGTCGCATGCACCCCTGTCAAATGCAGTTCGTGCATCGGGTGTCAAACGAGCACATACAAGCGGCACTGCACTGGCCCTCAAGCCCATTCAAGTCGCGTTTCTCAGTTTGGCAGCCTCGCATCGGTCCGCGAGAGCCGCACCTGGGCAGCCCCTTTGGCCTTCTCCAAGGCCTCCGCTTTAGGCTGTCCTGACGCGCCGGCCTGCAGCGCCGCCATGCCACGCGCCTGCTGCAATGCGGCGAGGTACGCCAAGTGGTTGCCCCGTACCGCTGCCGCCGCCTCCGATTCCAATAGCGACTGCAGCTTCTCCTGCGCCGCCGTAGCCGCGGCCATGGCCGCTGCATCACCTCCTTTGGCATCCCTGCTGGCGGCGGCCCCGGTGGTTGCGGCGACTGCGCCAGCCCCGTCGTCACCGCCATCGAGACCCAGCCGCTTCGGGCCGAGTGAGTATACGCAGTGGTGCATGCGGAGGAGGATCCTCGCAACCGCCTCCGAGTCGTCGTCCACAGCCAGAGGCGGCCCGTCGCCGTTAGCGGGGCTGGGAGGGCCCTCCTCACCGCTGTCGCTGTCCCCACGCGGCTCGCCGCCATCGGCGGTGCTGCCGCCTCCAGCCCGCTGTCGTTGTGCGTGGGCCGGCGGCGGACCGACCCACTCGTCGTCTGGGTCATCCGCGGCGCCGTCGTCCGCCCTCGCGCCCGCCTCGTGATCCTCATCGCTGGGAGAGAGGTACGCGTAGTGCCCCTGTGCGGCCAGGCCCAGCCCCGCGGCGTGCTGCGGCCCGCCGACGGCTGTGGTGAATGGCAGCATCAAGCCTACGGCGCCCACCAGGCGCGCGGCCGCCTGCAGCGCCTCCGAGTTGGCATGGGGGCCAAGTAAGGCGCCGGCCGGGAGGCGCAGCGGCAGCGCCTGGCCGGCTGCGCCGTACCGCAGCAGTCGCTGCTGCGAGGGGCTGGGTCCCTCGCCCGTCACGCCGAGCCGTGGGAACTTGGCCACGGGCGCCGACAGCGGGTGCTGCAAGCAGGTGTTCAAGGGTGTGTGGTGAGGGATGCGGGGATGTCTGCGCGCACACCCAGACCCACAGAGTGGACAAGCCACACTGGCGTTTCGACGTGATGCTGCGAGAGAACACGCAAGCGGTTCAGATCTACGCCTGCTTACCGGCCGGCCGTCCACCTCCTCTTCGTGATCAAAGCGCGTGCGGGAAGCCTGCCTCTTCCGCACCGACTTGCGGGTCACCTGCGCCGCGAGGGTGCGGGCGCGGCTGCAAGGGGCCAAGAGAGGGATGCGCGAGTGGGTTGCGTGCGTGAACGTGTCGGATGCGATATCCCAGACATGGCTGGGATCTCGCATCCGATCCCAGCCATGTCGATTCTTCCTGCGTCGCAGGGGATGCCTGGGGGAAGGCTTTATCAACCCGGATCCCATAACAGGCCCCACCTGCCCTCGCCACCGCCGCTGCCAGTGTCGCTTTTCCCGAAGGCGCGTCGGGCGACATGATTGAGCGATGCGCGGATCAGCTCCACTGGCCTGCACATGCCGGCGTACTCACGGTCAGCGTGTCCAGTTGCGGGCCGCAATATGAAACGATCTTCAGTACTTGCCTGTGGACGCCTCTCGATTTGTAGTAGATGCCGCAGGCATTGCAGAGCAGCTCGCCTGCCTCCCTCCGCCACAGGGGCGTGCGCGTGGTCTTGCAGTTGAAGCACGCCTGAGTCGGTGACGGTACACAGCGTAAAAACCACAGACATACGACCAAAGCTATCTGAGCTTCTGGTGTTGTATGCCGCTGTCACATCGAGCCATCGGGGGGCGCTGGCCCGTGCGGACCCACAGGGAGATGCGATGTGAGGCCTGGACAAACTATCCGAGGCCCTCCTGATTCGCATCGCAGGCGCAGAGGCCAGCCCCCGATACTACCGAGGTGCTCGCTCTCTGTCTGATTCGCTGCATCTCCATCGATGCAGCGGCCCAACTTTCTCCCACTCTCTTCCTCACGCATGGTCCCGCTACCCGCTGCGACAGCGGGGACGGTCCGCCCATACGATATAATAATAATAATAGAATAGCACATTGCGCGGAAAGTAGCAGGCGTCGAGGTTCCGCGAGCCGACGGTCAGCCTGCTGGGCCGTTGCTGGCCCGCGCTCTCCTGGACCGGGCCTCAGGCCACGCCAATCAAGCCCCAAAATGCCCAGTCCAAGCTCACGGCGGCGATGAGTGACGGAGGGCCCCCCAGGACCGACATTTAAACACCGAGTTACCTTGTCGGCCGGCCGCGCGTCCTCGCTACCCGAAGGTAGTGCTTCTAAAGGAGGTGCTGCTGGCTCCTGCTGCGCAGAGGTCTCGGTCATCGTCGCGGGAAAGGGACCACTCCTCCTCTCGGTCCTTGCGGGGCAGCCACGTTGTGTACAGTCGCGCGGCGTGCCAGGACACAATGCTACTGGTCAGGTAGGGAAGCGCAGCGGCTGTGTTGCGGCTCCGTCTCGCGCTCGTTGTGGTCAAAGAGATGCTGGGGAAGTGTTGGAGATATGTGGGGCTGGAGTGTGGTCGTATTTATATTCTGTATGCGTCTATCGTTAGGTGCTGCAGAGGCGGTGGGGAGAGCGATGGGGCTGAGCGATGGGGCGTCCTGTCTGACTCGAGACTCCCGCACGACAGTAAAAAAACGCTGCTTCGCATCTTCATAACATACGCGATCCGTCTTGCTTTATTTACTGATTTTGCCGGGAGGCTTGCGTGCGCCGCGCAACTCGCAGCGAGGGCAGTTGACCCCACGTTTCGGTGCCCCGCCTTCCTGAGATGCGGCTAGACCAAAACTCCTAGAATCGGCAGCGACCACGAGCTTGACTAGCATTTTGCTCCTATTAGCGAGCTTTCACACGTTATTACTGCTCAACCATTACGATTGTTGCTAACATCGAGGCAATATCTGCAAATGATATGACGTTGATTGATTCACAGACGCCAGAGAGCAAGCAGCGGAGGTTCGCCTAACCCGTTCTCTTTGAGGAAAGTACAAGGCGGCGCTAGTTGGCATGTACCAGGCACAATACACAAAACATATGTGTTTTATTACCTTGCAAAGGATGCAAGGAGGAGCGAGTATGAAAAGGCTTACGACCTATCTCTTGCGGCATGCGGGCAGCGCCCCGCCTTGCCTTGTCCCTGCAAATTCATTTGTAAAGGATGTGATGACTCGATATGGCTGTACAAGCAATTACTTATATGATCGCGCAAGGCCGCGACCCCGATGCAGCCGCCCAACGTGTCGCTTACGGGAGTCTTCGCCGCCGATAGTACCCCACCCCTTGCATCGGATGGCTAAGCAGATCCAGTACCCTCCCGTGTGTGGCGTACAAAACGATCAAGGTCATTGCCGTGTGTGTTGCCTTGCAGCGTTCAGGTTTTCCTTGCATGTGCACCCTGCCCGCGTGCGTGGGAGAGGGGGGCTGGGGCTCCAGGGACTCTCACGCTGTCGTCGAGGTAGTATTGGTAAAATAAAGCAAGGGTTACCTTGTTCGCGGAAGGTTGTGGCTGAGCACGGTCGTGGGGGCTCCAAACAAGGAGCCTTCGGGTGCGGTGGCCCTGGCGGTTTCGCCTGGCCATGTCCAGCCTCACACCGTGCCACGCAGAGGGCTACAATTGGGCTACAGCCGCAGACCGTCCGTGCCTTGTATCAATGTGTGGCGTCCAGTGGCACTTCCGCAATGCTGGTGCTGCAGCGAAGCGGGCCTAATCCAACGGAAGAGGGGTGGGTGCAAGGTGGCGGCGCCCGATGCACGCAATATGGCTGGATCGGGATGGCACTGGATCGGGCAGCCATATTGCCCGATCCAGTGCCGTAAAGACCTGGTGCTGGATCTGGTACTTGCATCTGCCCCGGCGGCGGCCCTTCCCGCCACCTGTACCACCCTCGGACGCCGCCAGCGCTGCCACCCAGCGAACAGCGTACGTTGCACCCGATCAGGATCCAAGGGTTCATGCCTGTATGTACATGCTAAGCGGCTGTTGCACCAGGCACTCAAACCGTAACGGCGCGCCCCGCACAAAGGATCACACCATCCAACCGCGTCTCGTACACACACCATTGGCATGTACGGCAGTCTGCCATACTCCGTATACAGAAGTAACGGCAACGGCAGGCGGCCAGGGGGCCACCTGAAGCGCAGGGTCCCGTCTACCGCCATCCGCACGCGCTGCGCGGCGCTCACGAGCCCGTCTGGCAGACAGAATGCCCCCCCAGTTCCCCTCAGTCAGATGGAATGCCAAGCGCGCGCAGCCCGTCACGCAATCGCTGCCATTGCAGCCCCAGAAAACGCCCCACAGCGCTACCTCCAGGGAGCGAGGACGCGGGGCCGACCCACGTGGCAGTCGCGCGCACTTCGAGCGTGCCAGTGCTGTGCTCCCCTCCGTCACAAAGAATACTCCGACGCACCCCCACTCCGTCCCCGCATCCCCCCCCGCTCACCCCCGTCATCGATCTCCGCACGCAGCGCGTCCGAGACCACCCCACTGCCGTCACCGCCCCAGCGCCGCCGCTCCTGACACCCCCGCTTCCCCCGGCGACTCAGCCGTCCCCTGGCGCGGCAGCACCGCCCACAGCTTCCCCTCGTGCCCATAGCTCTGCGCCTCGCCGTGCAGCGCCTCCACCAGCACCTCCAGCGACGGGATCAGCCAGGGGCCAGGCCGGCTGAAGACGCGCACGCCGTCCGTGATCACCACGCGCGCGGCGCGCACCGCCGCCGCGGCAGCGGCGCCGCCGGCCGCCGCTGCCGCCTCCGCTAGCTGCGCCAGCGACTGCTGCGCCAGGCGGGTGGAGGCTGCCAGGTCGAGGCCGCACAGGGCGAAGACCAGCACGTCTGGCCGGGCCTCTGGAGGGCGGGATGGGGGTGGGGGTTAGTTGGCATAAGCCGGATGCTGACCATCGAGCAGGGGAACGTCGACCCGTAAGTACGAATGCGGGATTGGGGAGATGGGTGTGTGTAGCGCAGAGGCCGAGAGCTCGAGACGAGGCGATGGAGGTGGCGGGTGGTCGTTCCAGGGGTGGGCCCGCGTGGCGAGGGGCGAAGTAACCGGCCTCGCGCCTCGGCCGTTCACGGGGGCGGTCGTGTAGTCGAGGCCGGGGCCATGGCCGGGGCCGAGGGACGCTGCGGTTTAAGACTCCTATGCTCGGGGGCTAAGCAGGCGCAATGTGACAGTGACGCGGCAGTGCTGCCTTGCCAGGCTGGCCGGAGAACGTGCCGGCTGCTGTCCCGTGCGTCCGGGAAAGGCTGGCGAAGGTGCTGCAGCCATGCTGCGGCCCTGACTGATGAGATGGACCTTGCT
>LSYV01000031.1:894744-911841 GCA_001584585.1 Gonium pectorale | reverse complement strand
CCTTTCCGCTTCTACGCTACGCTACGTGCGGAAACCGTCGTGTTTCCCAGAGCCGTGGAGCGGTGCGTAGTTGCCTCTCCCCCCCCCCGCCCCCCCTGCCGGCCCGCTCAGTCACTGCGGCCTGCCGCGCGTGTGGTGCCCACCTTCAATAACCCCCCTTGCTGACGGGACCGGAACGCCAACGGCCCCTGATTGGCCCATGTGGCTTGCTTCCCGAGTGCTTCCTAGCGTCCTTGCACCGCGCGCCCCCGGGCCCTGTGTGCAGCCCCTGCACCACTCCCCCTCGCGACCCCCCCCCCCACCCGCCACTCACTTGCGGGAATGAAGGCGGCTGGCTGCCAGCCCGCCCTCATCACGCTCATGCCCCCAACCCTCCCCCAAGCCAAGTTCCGTGTCCTGGTTTGGACGGGTCAACGATTCTCTGCTCGACGGTCATCAGTCGGCTGTTGCCCACGGACTGAAGAACCCCCCTCTCGCCCCCCGCCCCCCACATTCGTCTGTGACGACCCGCCTCCCTCCCCCCCCCCCCGCCCTTCTCCCCACACAGGAAACAAGGTGGTCCGCTGCGAGCGGCTGGCCTACACGCTGCCCGAGTCGGGGCGGGAGCTCATCCGCGACTTCACCTACGACTTCCAGCCGGGGGCCAAGCTGGGCATCGTGGGTGAGCGGTGTGGCGATGTGCTGCGATACGTGGCGGCGCGGGATGGGCGCTCGGCGGGCTGAAGGGGTGGGCGGGTGGAGGATGCGGGGGAGGAGGGGGGGACCTGGGTGGGGTAGGTATGGGGCTTCAGACGCAGACCTGGGGCCGGAATGCACTGGCCTCCAGCTGCAGTCTCCCGTCCGGCGTGCAAGCCACTCTGGGGCGTTGGGATACGGAATGGGAAATGGGTCGCGTCGCGGACACCGAATCGCATACTCAGTAGGAGGAGGAGGAACGGCGGTCGTGGTGGAGTTGAAGGCAACGTGCAAGACTGCCATGTCAGCGACGAGCGATCCGTACCGTGGCATACCTTCGCGGTTGTAGTCCCTGATAGATTGCTGACACAGAGAAGGGGAGGCGGCGGAGACCCCATGCCCACCCGCCCAACCTAACACGCGGACAGACTGGCAGAGGGGGCTGGGACGCGGGTGCGAGCGGCCTTTGTATGGAAGCACTAGGCAAGGACAGAGGCAACGAGGAACGGGGGTGTGGCAAATGTGTTCCGGCGGCGTAATCGTCCGCGTTGGCCGCTCGGTCTTTGGCGGGAGGGGCTTGGCGCGCGCCGTCAGCTGCGGCTGCGGCCCTGCCACAGTGACAGAGACCTCGTAGCGGCCGCATTCTCCTACTCCACTCCATCCCCTCCCCCCGTACGAGTGTGGTCCGCTCGATGAATGCCTTCCAACCCTACGCCCACCCACCCCCATCTGCCCACCCACCCACCTCCGCACCTCTCCACCCCCCCGCCTGCAGGTCGCAACGGCGCGGGCAAGACGACGCTGCTTGACCTCATAGCGGGTGAGCCGCGTGCGGTGCGGGGTGGGATGTGCGGGGTGGGGTGGAGGAGGTGTCGGCTTGTTGGGAACAGACGCGGCGGCGGCAGGCGCATGGGAAGTTGCAGACTACCGGGACGGGGTGGGGTGTCTCAAAGCCATGCGAAAGCGCCCCGATGGGGACATCCACCGCTTCCAATGCTCTACACCCCGAGCCTTACGCCGCCCTCCCTCCCGTCCCCACCCCTCCAGGCCTCAAGTCCCCCACCAGTGGGCGGTGGGAGATGGGGGAGACCTCCGTGGTGGGCTACCTCACGCAGTCGCCGCCGCCCATCCGGGACGACCTGCGGATCATCGGTGGGTTGGGTGGGAGGGGGGCGAGGGATGGGGGGGTCAGTGGGTTGGAAGACGCTTTCAGTAGGCAAGCCTCGTCCCGCCCGTCGAAACAAACTGACAGCTGAGGGTCGAAGGGGGGCTTTCCACGTCGCACAAGGCGCGGCCGTCCCCCCGGGGCGGGGTCGGGGGGCGGGGATTGTGAGGCTCCGAGTGGGTGAGACGGCGGCGGTGGCAAAGGCGAGGACGAGGTCCTGGGCATACCTCGCGAGGGCTGGCGGGTAGAGCCGGGGGACAGCGCGGGGCACAGCGCTGGGGGCAGCACCGTCGTACATGCGGCACGGCCGTACTTCCATGCGTACGGCACTGCCGTGCGCGGGTGCGTTCTTGGCTGTGCAGGTAGCGCGGGGCAAAGCTCGCCGTCCTTGCCGTCGCCCTCAAACCGCCCGGGGCCCCCCCTTGGCGCTCGCAGACTACATCCGCGAGATCGCCGACAACCGAAAGGCAAAGATCGTGGCGGCGGGGGGCGTGCTGGAGCAGATGGACACACCAGAGGTGCTGCTGGAGAAGGTACGGATGGCGTTTCCATACTTGGTCGTACGGTGCTGCCGCGCGTAAGCCCGCGCCGCCATGGGGCCCGCTGTTTCCTCATCGGCCTGCCCTGCCTCGTCGCCCCGCGGCGACCACTCCCCGCGGCGAATGGGCATGACCCTCCAGCGCTTCCATCCGCCTGCCCACCGCCCCCAAACTCTTCCCCTTCACCTCTTCCCCTAGCCCCTCCATGCCAGACTCTTCAGCGCTTTTGATGGCCCCGCCCAGCCCAGCTGTTTGCCCCCTCGCCCCCACCCCCCTGCCCCCTCGCAGCTGGGCTTCCCCCGCCCCCGCCAGTTCCAGAAGGTGTCCTCCCTCAGCGGCGGAGAGCGGCGGCGGCTGCACCTGGCGTCAGTGCTGGTGGAGCGGCCCAACGTGCTCATCCTGGACGGTGCGTGTGCGTGTGTGCGCTGAAATGGAACCGAGTCGTGTGTGTGTGGTGGTGGGGGTGGGGTGGGGGTCGGGGGGGGCTGGTGGTGTGCAGGAGATGGCGCAACACGTCCGCACTACGGTCGTGAAGGGTGGGAACATTGGGGGGGGACAAGCGGGCTGGTGGGTGGAAAAGGTGGGAAAGCGTCGTCACTGGAGGAGGTTGGGGCGGATGTGGCCGAGCCGCGGATGTGTACCGGGGATGTGTCCCTACGTACGGACCAATGCAGAACCCCGCACCCGCACCCGCACCCGCACCCGCCCGCCCGCCAACCCGCCTGCTCGTCTTCCCTCCCCCCCCCCACACCCGCCGGCCCCCGCAGAGCCCACCAACGACCTGGACCTGTCCACCGTGGAGGTGCTGGAGGAGCAGCTGCGCTCCTTCCGCGGCGTGCTGCTGACTGTCTCCCACGACCGCGCCTTCATGGACAACGTGGCGGAGCGGCTGCTGGTGCTGGCGGGCGACGGACTGGTGCGCCTGTTCGACGGCAACTACACGGGTGAGCGCTGCTGGTTTGGTTTGAGTGGTCTGGGGGGGGGGTCTGGGCGGGTGGGGGGTTGAGGAGGAAGGCGGTGAGGATGAGACGCCGGCCGTGAGCACAGCGGATGAATGGTAGTGGAGGTATGTGCGGGGGTCTGTTGCCTGGGACGGCCGCCGCGGAATCCATGGCAGTCACGGCGTGCCCTCCGCTTCCCTTGCGCTTAAACACGTTTCTCTCGACTCTGCCATGGCACGGAACTCTGGCCGGCGCTGAAGTGCCAGCGCTGTTCAGTGCCGAGACCCCCGCCGCTCCTTGATACGGCGCTGGCACGCACCTGACCAGACGTGATTCCCGGCCTGCACCTCGGCCTGCGCCCCGGCCCCTCAGCCCCTCGCGCCCCCGTCCCCTCCCATTCCCTACCTGCCCGTGCTCATTACCTCACCCTTCCTGAATAGCCAAGCTCGCACTTCCTCTTTCCCCACCCCACAACCTTTCACAGAGTACCTCGAGCTCATGGACGAGGAGGAGGCGGCCAAGGCGGCCGAGCAGCGGGCGGCCAGCGGCAGCGCAGCAAGCGTCAGCGGCGCCAGCGTCGCGAGTGTCAGCAGCGTGGACAGCGACGGAGAGGCGGCGGAGGGGGCGGCGGCGACGACGACGGAGGGGAGAGGCGGCAAGGGCAAGGGGCGGAAGGGCAAACAGCAGCAGCAGCAACAGGCGGCGGCAGAGCCCAAGGCGGAGGCGGCTGCGCCCAAGAAGCCCCGCAAAATGGGGTACTACGAACAGCAGGAGTACAATGTGCGTGGGTGTGGGGGTCATTGTGTGGAGGCAGGGCCTGGGGATGTGGGGGGTTTACAGTTTCCTCCCGGCACTTTTCAACGGCATTCACGCCGCGACGGGCCTGTATCTATGGGTGTCTATCGGCGTCTACCGGTATCGATCGGTGTCTTCGAGCTGGTGAAGGTGCCCAAGTCGGCGTCCCGCACCTAGCCGAGAGGTCCCCCGCGCTCTTGCCCCCTCGCCCTGACCGCGCCCTTGCGAAGCGTCCGGCGCAACCGCCCCAACTGCGTTCCGACCGCCCAAACCGCCAACCGCAGAAACTGACCAAGGAGATTGACGACCTGAACGCCAAGCGCGACAAGCTGAACGAGCTGGTTATGTCGCTCGCGCAGAGCGGCACCGACCTGGCGGCGCTGGAGAAGGCCAGCGTGGAGATGGGCGCCGTGCAGGACGCCATCGACGCCAAGAGTGAGCGGTGGCTAGAGCTGGCGGAGCTGGCGGGCGACATCTGATGGGCTGGCGGGCGGTGGCTGGCAGAGCCGGCTGGGCGAGCGGGAGTTTCGGAGCGGCTCGGAGCGGGTCTCGGGGGTTTGGGGAATGAGGGTGGGGTTTTGCTTGGGGCTTCTTTTACAGAGGCCGGGGTTAAGGGGGGTGCTGTGGATGGTGCGGTAGGGCCGCGGGAGGAGCGGCTGCGAGGCGGCGCGCGTTGGGAGCGTTGGCGGTGCTTTGATGAAGGCGGATGGCGGACGCCGGGGGTGAGGGCCTGCTACAGGCGCGAGGCCAGAGGGGCCCGGGGGAGGGCTGCGGGCGAGGGTTCGGTTGGCGGCCGCATGCGTGTGAGGCGTACGTGCGTTGTGTAGCACTGCGGGGGGACGCCCGGCCCCTGTCCCCGCCCTCCATCGCTCGCGAACGCTTGGTTAGGGGCCATGTGGCCGTGTGACGTGGCGGAGACCGCGGCGCTGCGTGTGACTGGCCACCCTGGCCACCCGGCGGCGGCGTTTTCCCGTTGACTGGCAATTTTTCCCCAGCCGCGTCACCACCTGTAATCATGCACGGTCTCTTGCAGCCTCCTCTTGAATGCGCCTAGGCTGACATCATCCACCATCAGTCCGTAAAAAGAAATCAGAGATAGGGTAGGCCACCTCAACCGTCATACGCAACCGGAGGTACGGCGATCCTGTGTCTACTCCCCCCCGCCACCGCTCGCGGCACGCGGCATACGTTACCCACCCGGCACGATTCCGGCAGGCCCCGCCGCAGCCCCGGTGCCCTGACTCCACCGGAGCCACACGATCGCGTGACCTATCCCTGCCCTGGACCCGGGAGTGCCCACATGGGACAACAGGAAAGGCCACGCCAGGGCTCCACCGCACCGCCGGAGGCTCCAGTCCGGGCCTCCGGCCGCTGCAGCCGCCACCGCCGCCGCTGACCGCAATCCCATCCGCATCCGCGCCCTGGCCTCCCCACAAAGGGTCACCCCACACCCATACTTTCAACGCTAAGTACCCCAACTCCCGCCCTGCAAACGTGCTTTGTGGGCCCCCCCCTCCCCCCGCCTGGGCCGCCGGCTCCCCCCCTCCCGCGGTTGTCACATACGCGGCCCCACGGTGGTGCTGCCCACGCCCTCCCAGCGCAGGTTGCATTCGTCCGCCCCGTCGATGCCGATCGTGTCGCAGTCCTGCGGGGGCCGGACAGGGGCCGGACGGGGGCCGGACAGAGGTGGGCAGGGGCGGACATGGGGCAGGCTGGTAGGGCTAGGAGGTTGGGCACGGGGGCTAAGGGCTGAGTGGACGGCGGGAAGGGTTGGGTGCTTGGGTCACGCCTTGCATGAGCTTTGCCACGATGTGATGCAATGTAGTGTGTAGCAGCTCTGAGTGCGGATGAAGGCGGCACGTCGGTGAGAGTAAAGGCGGGGTCTGGCCGATGCGTGCGTGGAGTGGGTGTGGTGCCAGGGGAGGGTCTGCCGGCGCGCAGGGCAGAGCAGGGCGGGCAGGCGCCATAGGGCCGACGGACGGCGAGGGCCTGCCGCACCGCCGGTCCTGCGGCACCCGGCCAGCTGCCCGAGCGCCACAACGCTTGCGCCTCGCCGTGGCGCCTCGCCATGAGCCACATACGCCCAGGAGCCGGCACCAAGCTACCAACCTCGCTTCGAGGCCCCCGGACCCCACCCCCAGGCGCGCACCCATACAGCAGACCGCACCACAACCCCCCCTGGATACGTTGGCCCCGCGCCGCAGGCCCACCCAGGAGCCGGCTCCGTCGTCCCAGTGGTTGAAGCGCCGCCCCGCGGGGTCCTCGCCGCGCCGCGCCCGCACCGCCCGCAGCTGCCGCAGCCGCTCCGCGTCCAGGCCCGCGCGCTTGGCGGCCGCGCGCCTGCTTGAGTCGCCCAGCACCATCAACGGGGGGCCGCCATTGCCGTCCTCGCCCTCTCCCACCGCCACCGCTGCCGCCGCCCCTGCTGTGACGGGCCATGCCTCAGGAGGAGCACCAGCACCCCCACCACCTCCGCTGTCAGCACCCCACCAGCCCGTCCGTGGCGGCTGCGGCGGCGGCTGCCAGCTCGGTGGCCGTTGCGCCCCCGTTGCCGCCGGCTGTGGCTGCCACTGCGTTGTGTAGCCACCGCCGCCATGGCTTGGGTCCGGAGGGTGCCGCTGGTGAGGGGGCCCGTGGCAGGGCCCCGAGCGCGCATCGGCGGCCGTCGGGCGCGGCTGCCCGGTGCCTGCGCCCGCGAGCAGGATGCCGCGCAGTAGCTGGTCGTTCTGCCGGCCAGCGCCCTGCTGCTGCTGCTGGGCAGGCCGTTGAGGTAGATCTTGTGCTTGCCTTGCGTCGGCGCGTGGCGCCATCGGCTGCAGCAGCAGCTCGCGCAGGATGCCGCTGCCCCCGGGGTCATCTCCTGCCAGCCCTGCACCATTAAGTTCTCCGCGACTTCGGCCTGGCGCCGGGCCTGGGCCGCCTCCAGCGGCTGCGCCGCACAGCTGCGCGCGGGATGCAGTTCTGGCATGGACCGCCGCGGCGGCCCCACGGTGTGTGTCGGAGGCAGCTGCATGAGCACCCGCTGCGCCCGGGGCATCCACAGCCCAGCCTGCCGGCTGCGAGGGATCGACGCCGCAGGCCGCAACCGCCTTCGGCATGGCCGGGTGTTGTTGTCTTTGTGGGCGCCATGCCATGGGCGCGGCTGAGGCCGTAGGGGCTTCGTCTACGCGCTGTGTGGCAGCAGATGCGCCCCCTTTCAGTCCGGGTCGACAGCCGATGGTGCTGTCCATGCGCGGCCCATCGCAGGCGACAGCTCGGGACGACGGCGGCTGTTGCTGCCCAGCCTGCCGCTGCCTCGCAGGCGCCGCTGCTGCACCGCTACGCCCAAGCAAGGTCAATAGGCTGCTGCCAGCGCCGGCTGTGGCGGGTTTTGTTCCCGTAGGCTCTTGTTGTTGCCTGCGACGTGCGAGAGGTTGGGCCGTGCTGGAGTGTTCGCTGCGAGCGCGTCAGGGTGGGAAACGGGTGAAAACAGCCCCACCTGCTCGCTGATTCGCCATCCTGGCGTCGGCGCACATAGCCCTTGATTTCCCGCTGCATGGAGCCATACGATCGAGAGCCCTCAACTGCCCGTGAACCCCTGAACGTGCATTTTCATTTCTTGTGCGGACAACGCTGGCGCAAACCAGACTGTAGTGCGCTTGAATCCCATATTGGATCAACGGATTCACAAACTACTGCCGCGACGTGTGCGAAGCCCGTGTCACATGCATCGAGGGAAACAATAACGTGCAGACTTTCTATATGAACTGTTAATGATAAACACGGGTCATGTAGGCCAAACACGGGCCATTCCCCAAGAACCCGGCCCTGTTTGACCTACCCGAATATTACAGGATGGAAGGTTCAGCACAGCCGCACAGGCGAAAGTATCGGCCGCTGGACGTGCGGACATGGTTCGAGGGCTTCCTCCGGCTCATCGGCTGGATCCTGGTCATCGTGCTTGCTGTGGTCACGGGCGGGACATTCATGGG
Source organism: Gonium pectorale (assembly GCA_001584585.1). Lineage (NCBI taxonomy): Eukaryota > Viridiplantae > Chlorophyta > Chlorophyceae > Chlamydomonadales > Volvocaceae > Gonium > Gonium pectorale. Next base: position 903,755 of record LSYV01000031.1, on the reverse strand, counting down.
GTATGAGGTGCGGACGGCCGCTGCTGCTCAGACCACAAGGCGCGCGCAAAAACCAGCTGATTCAATGCCCTCAACCCGCAATGGCACCCACACCCATTCGCAGCTGAAAATACTTAACCGACACGACACGGATTTCCGCGACCTGTACTTTGACCAACGCATCACCAGCGATCTTAACAAGTGGGTGGGGCGATGGGGGCTGACTGAGGAAGTCGGGGACGTATGCAGGGTCGGCTGGTAGGCACTAGTTAGGCATGCTACTCTACCTGATACACCTATCACATAAATTTATTTGCATGATCTGCATCCGGTCATCCACCCAGGAGGCCCGGACAGCCGTGCTTTCTGGCAAGGCCTGCGTTCCGTACACTCTACACCAACCATCAGCTCGAACACACTCTCCAGTCCCATCCCCGCTCCCTCCCCTCTTTCCTTCTCCCCCCCCATCTCTCCCTGCCGCCACCTGCCCTGATCCCCCTTGCCAAACGTGAGGCCCCCGCTCCCGGCATCCACGACCGCCGTAGCCCTTCCCCTCACCCCGCCCGCCCCCTGCCCGCCCCACGCCTGCTTCCCTAGCACACCCGCCACCACACCGCTGCCTTGCGTTGGCCTCAACCAAGCTCCTCCTTTCGACTCCATCCGTCTCCCGTCCCGGCCCGCCCCTTCCCACTTCCTCTGCCTACCAATCCTCTGGCCCCTTCCCCTGCGCGCCCACTTCCCTCCCCCTTTCCCTTGCCCGTTTCCCTTCTTCATAACCCCCTCCCCTGCGCGCAAGCAGCCGTTACCACAAGAACTTCCTGCTGGCTGACGGCTGCTGCAACCCCGACCCCGTCATCTTCCCCTACACCTGCGACGAGTCGTTGGCCGACACTCTGTACGACGGGCCGCCGTACTGCAAGCCGCTTGTCGTGATCGAGTGCTCGGACGTGCGCAGCGCGGCATGCAACTCGGTGAGACTCCACAACCCCCCCCCACACACACACCCCACACGCGCATGTACAACACACGCATGAAGCGATCAGTCTGTTAGTGTAGCCCCTTTGTCCCAAGTCGTTGAGACCCTACCCCGGTCGCAACCTGCTACCACCCCCGCAAAGCGCCCCTTCCGTGTCTGGAACGCGGGAGCTGGGGAGCAGGAAGGTGCCCACCGGCGCTCCCCCAGTAGGAGTGCTTCTGTCATCCCCAATGCCCCATCCAAAGGCCATCCCTCGCGGGGAGGCTGCAAGACGGGCGTGAGGCGAGGCGTACTGCCTTCACAAGCATCCCAGCATCCCCTTGCAGCCTCTTGGTCCTAGCCCCCACCCGCCCTTCCTCGCCCCGCCCTTCCTCGCCCGCCCTTCCTCGCCCCGCCCGCCGCTCCCGGCCCGGCCCCGGCCCCCGCCGCTGCCCCCAGACGCGCGAGGTGCTGTACGATGCGGCGGGGCTGCCGCTCACTGCCGGCCTGCCGTACACTGACTGCGTGCGCGCCGGCCGCGTGCGAGTGGGCGCCACGGTGGTGGCTGCGGGCCGGCCCATCACGCTGGTGGCCTACTACCAGTCGCGCCCCACCGGCGCAGCGCTGGTCATCCAGAGCCCCTTCAGGTGCGGCTACGGTGCGATGTGGGGCGGCGGAGGCGAGGAGTCCAACGCGGCAGCGAGGGGCACGTCGGAGATGGGACCGCCCTAGGTGGGGAAGGAGGAGGAAACAGTCGCATGTGTCAGTGCGGGGCGAAAACGTGTTTGGGTGGGGGTGGCGAAGAGCGGGGAATTACCTAACGGTGGCGGCAGTCCAGGACTGCGGTTTGGTTAAGGCCAGGCGGCGATGAGGGGACCTGGTAGGCTTGTCGTGTGCACGGCCCTAGTCTGCGGCAGAATGCTGACCGGGGCCGTGCCCGTCCCGCCCAACGGTGCGTCCCACCTGCGCCCCGCGCTCCCCCCCCTGCCCTGCCCTGCCCTGCGCATTGCGGGCTGACCGGGACCGTGCGTGTTACGCCCACCGATGCGTCCCACCTGTGCCCCGTGTTCCCCGCAGCATCAACGCCAGCCAGGTTCGCGAGTTCGTGGCGGCGGTGGCCACCTCCGTGGGGGCCTCCGAAGCCAACTACGTGCAGCCCAGGTGCGTGCGTGTGTGAGCTTGCGCGTGGGCGGGAGGGGGTGTCGGGGTTAGAGGCAGGTGAGCAGCTGGGAATGAGACTGCTGCGGATCCCCCTACCCGCTCCCTAAGACTTCACCCTTCCCTCCCTCCTGCTTGCCCCCCACCCACCCACCACCATTGCGCCCCCGCCCCCAGCACGCGGCTTAGCTCGGCCGTCACGCTGGGCGGCTCCCCCGTATCCGCCTCCCTGGAGCTGCTGCGGGGCGGCGCCCGCGGCCTGCGCGCCCCGCCGCCCTGGAAACTCGGTGTCCAACCTGTGGCCCTGGCCCGGCATGAACGCCCGGTGCAAGAACAGCTCCGTGGCGAACAATTACTACATTAGCGGTGGGCGAGAGGGGGAGGGGCTAGAGGCTGGGCTGGGCGGGAGAGGGGGGCCAGGAGGGTGGGAGGCGGCGAGCCTGGGGGAGCTCCGGGCCCCTGCGTGGACGTGCCCAGCGACAAGTCGGATGCGCTCCCGTGCAGAAGCCACTCCTGGCCTTTACCTCCACACCAATACTGAATCATCTTTGCCTGCTCATGTCCCCTCGCTCCTCCCCTAACTTGGCTCCCACGAGCCGACTCGTTCTGTTGGCTGCAGCCTATCTTTTACCATGCCTCTCCGCTCGACTCACCTTCAGAAAAGACGGAGAAAACCTCCTGCTTGCGGTTGCTTTGACCATGTCGAATTCCACTGCAATGCCCTCCCCCCGGCCCCTTCTCCGTTCCGTCCCGCAGGCACCGCGGACGTGGCCATCCCGCTCTTCTCGCTGGCCTCCCCCGACGACGGCGTCATCCCGCTGGCGGTGGCCGGCTCGGAGCTGCTGCTGGCCGCCTGGCGGGTGGCTCCCCTGCAGCCCAGCGACCCCGACGTGGTGGGCGGGCTCGTCGCGGCGGGGCAGGCGCAGGTGGATGTGGGCTTCCTGTCTGAGGTGCAGGTGCGCCGGGCTGGGGAAGGATGGGCAGGGCGGGCTTGGCTGGGTGGGGATGATGACGGGGGCGATTACGCATGGGCGGGGCCGGCCTGGCGGCCGCCATACCGGAGGGCAGGTGAGGGACTTGTGTGGGGACGGGCGAGGCGGGGCCACCCGGCTTGGCAGCGCACTGCCGCGTACCCAGGCCACCCACAAGAACGCACCGCCGGTGCGCCGGTGTGGGTGGCCTGCAGGCCACTGTGGGGCAGGTGCCGCTGCTGGGCGCGTGCGGCGGCTGGCAGCTGAGCACGGACCCCGCCGACCTGAAGTTGAGCTACAGCTCGGTGTGGACCGGCAAGCTGGCGGAGCTGCAGGCGGGCATGCTGCTGGGGCCCTTCAGACAGGTGCGGTGCGCGGCACCCGCATGCGGCGGCACGGGTGAGGCAGTGATGCACGTCAGTACGAGCCAGGACGGAGGCGCATGCTTTGTTGTGCAGCATGTGTTGTGCAGTGTGAAGCAGTGATGCACGACAGAACGAGCCAGTACGGCGCGCATGCTTTCTTGGCGCTGTCGGCTGCCGCAACGGTGGAGGCTGCGAGGCACGGAAAGATGGAAAGGAAGAGGGACCCGACAGGACTGCCATGCTCATCACGGCGACGCTGTGGCGCCCCCCATGGGAGGGTACGTGCCACCCGCGACGTACATCATGCGGCTGGATGATGCCTCGCCCCCTCCCCCACCTACCACCACACACACACACACACACAGACGGTCAAGGTGGGCATCCGGGACGTGGGCGGCCCCCGCCGCATCGCGCTGCCCTCGTACGGCGGCATGTGGTATATCTTCAATGCCTTCTGCATGGCGTGTATATGGCTCTTCAGCAACAGCCTCATACTCTTCGTCATCATCCTGGTCTGGGTGAGTACAGAAACATCGCCATCGCCAATGTTTACCAATGTAACCCCCGTACCTGCGCGCGGCTGTCTGCTGGCTTGCTGGCGCCTTACGCGCATGCCTGATGGATGTATCGGTACTGCTGTTCAACCAGCACCCTTCGCACGGCTGTCTGCTGGCAGCACATGCCTGCTTGCACTAGTCGATAGATATGTAATTTCCCCTTCGGTGACTTACATTCGCGCAGTGGAACATCAGGAGCAACAAGGGCCTGCCGCCAATCATCTACCGGTACATGAAGAGGTACCGCGGTTGGTGAGCCAGGCCATCGCAGCCGCTCCCGGCACCCGGGCTCAGGAGCGCGGGCCGCCACCCCGGTGGCGCTGGGCGTCCCACGCTGTAAGCAAAAACCGTCATCCAACTTCCAGCCTTCCGACCCAGCACTCTACTGCACATTCTGACTTTGCAAGGAGGGCTGCACTCGAATCGGGTTAGAGCGATTCAACCAGACGGTTAGGCCGCATAGGCGCAACCACGGCAGTACCCCAAGCGAATCCGAGCGGGCGCGAACATCCCTCCATAGGGACCGTCCCCGCGAGTGCTCCTCTGTTCACCGCCCAGCATTCCTCACACATGGCACCAGCCCACCGGGCTGGGAAAAACTGCTGTGAGGTCCCCAACCCGCCACAAGCCCGCCCAATTTACGTGCGCACAGGCAGTGTAGCGCATGCGCATTCAACAGCCTGAACTCTGCAAGCGCACGGTCAATAGGGCAGGCCGTACCCCGACCCCCTATCTCGTTCCCGCCTCCATGCAAGCACGCACGGCAATAGCCGGCCAGCGGAACCAGCGTCGGCTGCTGGCTCCGACCCCGGTGTTGATGCACCCCGGCGACCCCGGCGTTATCATGCAACGCTGCGATGCTGCCGCCGCTGCTGCCCCCGTGCTGCTGCTGCTGCCACGTAGCCGCTCCTCAGCCGAGTGTTTACTCGGTGATGGTGATCTTCAGCTCCTGCTCCTCGGGGGCAGGCGCCTGCTCCTCCTTCTTGCCAAAGATGAGGTCCTGATAAGGGTATGTGAGTGCGAGTGTGAGTGTGAAAACTGTGTGGCTCCTCGTCTATGGGCGCCAGTGCCATGGATGTACGCTATGCGCCATAATTGTGTGGGGTGCCTGGGAGACGATGCAGGAACGTGGAGTAATGTGCGCCCGGGGAAGACAGGAATGTTGCATCACATTGGTAGCGTGTACCTGAACTGGGGGCTGATGGGCACCCGCAGGGAGAATGCAAGGGTCGTGGCATGAAAACCCGGCTCTTGTTCACCAGCAGGGCTGCACTAACCCCGCTGAGCCCGCCCGCTCAGCCAGCCCGCGCGCACCTCCATGCCGGGGCGGATGAACACGATGCGGCCGCCCTCCTCGTACACGGGGTACTTGGGCTGCTTCTTGGAGGCCGCCAGCTTCTCAGGGTTCTTCATGGCACGGGGGTTGGAGGCCACGGGCACCTTGCCCTGGTTCTCAGCCAGGTAAGCCTTGCGCTGCGGCCGAGCGTCCTCGAACGGCAGCTTCCACAGGTCGATACCAGCCTCAGCGGCCATGGCACCCAGGCCGTTCTTCTCCAGCGTCTTAATGGCCTTGGTGCAAATGCGGAGCCGCACCCAGCGCTGGCCCTCCTCCCAGAACACCTTCTTGTTCTGCAGGTTGGGCTCCTGCCACTTGCGGCTCTTCTTGTTCGAGAAGCAAACCGAGTTGGCCTTGTTGCGCTTCTTGCCGGTCAGGTCGCAGACCTTCTTAGCGTCCACCGTAAGCACGCGCTGCGCGCGAGCCTGCATAGTGGCAGGCTTGAAGGCCAGCGACTGGCCGGCCAGAGTGCTCCGCATGCTGAGCGACATAGCTGCGACCTGCGGCACCGACCAAGCGAATGAGGACCACAATTCACCGCTGCGCGGCGACCAGAGGCAGGATTGTCGCAACTGCACGTATGTTTATGGGTCTATCCTTTCACATAAGCTGGCTGCGGCTGGGACAAGGCGCCGCTCGCACCTGGGCTGCTATGGAGCCGCCACAAGAAAGACAGCGACTAGAGCTGCCGGTCTAATGCCAGCCAAAGCGAAGTCACAGGGTAACGGGCGGACTCAGTCGATGCGCCAGACACAAGCAGAGCCATTCGGTACAGCATGGCCCGTACAACTCATTTAGAAGGCTGCCAGGCTTCCAACACTACTTCCAACATTCATGAAGCAAGCAACTTTTATTTCAGCTCTTAGTCCACCGCCGGCGACCCCAGGGCCATGCACATCGTGGTGTGTTTCGACGCGTTGACGACAGGAACATGTTACAATGAGATGTAGGCTGCCATGGGCAAGGGTCCCTTCCGTGCTGGGCGCTGGCTGCTCGTGACCAAACCACGCCTGCGTAGGCACGTTGGCACGCAGGATGAGACTGCTTATATAAGCCACGTCTCATAACATGACAGACAGAAACGTTAGGGGGAAACGGAGCGCAAGGAGCTCCAGCTGCTGAGGAGTCTGAACGCTCCAATGCTGAGGCCCCCTCCTTGCGGGCCTTAGGCTGGCCCTCCACGCTCGAGCACTGAGCGCCCCCATGTACTCTGGGCCCACGCAGGCCGTCCACTTGAGCACCCGTTAACCTGCCTACGTAACACGCAAGGGACCGCACGCCATACATGCGCTGCGGCCCCTCTCCCATCGGGGATGCGGGTGTCGGGCATCACGTTCGGGAGCGCAGTCGCGCAAGCTTCCCCAGCTACGGAATCACAGCATTGCCGCGAGGATGGAGACGGCCCATGCACCGCCCGTTGACGCTTCTGTGGCGTTGCGGCGGAAACGTCTCACCAACCCGTTGCGACCAAACTCTCGTCCGCACGCCCCTGGCAAGTGCCAGCTCCTGCCGCCCCAGCCAGGGCCGCTGCTGCACCGCACCGCTCCAACGCAAGCGCTCCCCCTCGCAGGCGATCCGGCGCCGCCGACGCAACGCACCCCCTGCGCGCACATACACGCCCACTCGCCCAGACCCACGCCCAGGCCACGCGCTTGCTCCGCCCCCTCGGCCCCTGGAGCTACCGCGCCAATTCCACTCCCTCCCCGAAGGCACGGGCAACTTTCCCATATGGCCCTCGAATCCCTGCTCCCCAGCTCCACACTCTGTGCGTCTGGTTAGCCCCCCTTGCTTTGCACTATGACGGGGGCCCTCTCGCCTCACGTTCGCGGTCACACCATACATGCCGTATCTACTTCCCGTGTCGCCCAGGCGATGTAGTGCAGCAAGCCGCCCGGGACACCCCAGTTCCGCTCCAGCCGGACAGCGGGCGCCGTCCGCGGCTCCCCCACCGATCACACGGTGGGGGTTGAAGGGAAAGGGGAATGAACAACGGCGAGCTGGGCGCCAGCAACGTATGTCCCGTATGGCGGGGGTCGCCGATCACGGTGGGGTGTGAGGGGGGGGGGTCGCCTCACAGCAGCCGCGTCGCCAGCGCCCGCTGCTCGTCCTCCTCCCGCAGCATCTGCCGCACAGTCGCCACCACCGCCTCCGCCAGCCGTGCGGCGGCGGCGGCCGCCGCCGCCGCGCCGCCACCCCCGCCGCCGCCGCCCCTGCCCTCCCCGTGCCCCGCGCCCGTGACCCGCCGCTCCATCAGGCGGCTGATGGCGCCGCGCAGCTGCTTCACCAGCACGGCGGTCTGCGCCCGGCAGGCGATGCGGATGCCGCCGCCGCTGCCGCCGCCACCGCCGCCAGAGCCGCCGCCTCCGCCCAGCAGCACAGCCCCCTCGGTGTGCAGCACCGTGATGGGTCCGCCGAAGAGCAGCAGGCTGAGCGGCGACACGGCGGTTACGTCGCGCAGGAAGAGGCGCGAGGTCTTGACCTGTAGTTGCCAACGGAAGGGGGGCCGGAGCGGGGCGAGAAGAAATGGATGGGAAACACCGACCGCGCCCCCACCTGCTCCGCCCCTCACCTCGCCCAGCACATCCTGGACCCCTGGGGGGCCTGCCTCCCGGTGACAAAGCGCACTCCCCTCCGTCCCTGCCCCTACCCCCTGTCCCCTCTCCCATCTCCCCACCAACCCCACCAACCCCACCAACCCCACCAACCCCACCAACCCCACCAACCCCACCAACCCCACCTTCTCCAGGTACACCAGGTAGGGGTGGCTCATCTGCGGGCTGCACACCCCCGCCACGCAGCTGCTGGGGTGCAGCCACACCTCGTCACCGCAGCCCGCGCCGGGCGCGCCGTCCAGCCAGCGCGGCGGGGCGGTGGGGCTCGAGTCCTCCGCCATGACGGCCACCGAGGGGCTCAGCGCGGCGCACAGCACGGCCTTGACCTGCCGGGCGGTGGGGGGTGGCGAAGAGGGGAAACGGGCGTTAAGGGGCGTCGAAGTCGGAGTCGGAGACTCCGAAACGGGCATGGCGACTGCAATCGCAGCGCCAGGGTGGCCCCGCTCGCGTCGGAAGGTGAGCGGGGCCTACATGGGCGCGGGGCGCCGGGGTGCTTGGGGGCTCCAGGAGGGCGCCCTCGGGCCGGGAGGGCGCATGCGCTCCAGCGCCGGCGGCTCGTGGGCGCCTCAGGGCCGGTCGCTTTCTCCCTCGCCTCCCTCGCCTACCACCCTCTTTCCACCCTAGGCCCAAGCTGCCAACTCCCCTCTCAAGGGGACCTGCTGCCGTTACGATCCCACGCCCCAACTGCTCCCCCCTCCCCCAGCTTCCCAGGCTCTTTACACTCATACCCTCCCCTCCGGGTGGATACCCAACCCGTCTTCTCAGCCCCCGAGGAACGCACCACGAGCGGGTCCCGCGCGAACTTGTTCCAGGGCGCCGTCGGGTCGTCCAGCCACGCCGCCGCCGCCGCCATCGCCGCCTTACCGCCGCCACCGCCGCCGCCATCGCCATCCCCGCCTCCGCCGCCCCTTCCCTCGCTTCCCGCCGGCGTGACCAGCCGCGCGTCCGCCAGCATGGCCGCCAGCTGGCAGCGCATCTCCGCCAGCTGCTCCAGGGTGGGCACGTGGAGGCAGTGGCGGCGGGCGGCCAGCGCCGCGGCCTTGGGGCCGCCGCCGTGCTTTGGGGAGCGGCCAGCTGC
>LSYV01000031.1:864985-882233 GCA_001584585.1 Gonium pectorale | reverse complement strand
CGCCCCCACGCCCCCGGCCCTCACCGGCGCGTGGGGGCGGCTTCCCGGAGGTGGCTGGCTTCTTCGCCCGCCCTTCGCCGCCTTTCCCGACCGGCGGCCGCACCCGTCGGCGGCGGCAGCGACGGCGGCGGCCCGCAGCAGCGCCGACGCCGGCGCCGCGGGCGCCTCGTCCTGCGCCGCGCCGGCGTCATCCCCGAACAGGTCCGGCAGCGCAAAGGCGGGCTCCTCCTCCCGCGCCGCCGCCTTCTTCGCGGTTCCGGAGCCGGATTCAGCGGTCGCGGAGGTGGCAGCAGCGGCCGCCGGCTGCAAGGAGGGAGGCGGACGGGATCAGGCACGATGGCGGCAGCGGGTGGGCGACAGGGCCGGCCACACCAGGGCTGCAGGCACACCGCCGTACGACGGAGCGTCTTGGCTTCTCCCGTTTGTCGTACAGCGGCGGCGGGGCGGGGGCGCCACACGCAGCGCAAGCCGGAGGAGGCGGATGCCGGAAGGGCCCATCAGCCGCCTCGCCTGGGCACCTACACCCCCTGTCGCCCCCTCCCACCTCCCCCGCCAAGCCGGAGCGCCCCACCCCACTTGCCATCCCCCGCCCACCTCCGCCTCGCCGCCAAACAGGTCGACGGACGGCTCCGCCTCGCCCGCGTCCCCGGCCTCGCCGCCGGCCTCTCCAGCCCCGGCCCCGCGTTGTTGCTGATCTGGCTCCTGCTCCTCCTCCTGTTCCTCCTCCTCCTGTTCCACCTCCTCCTCGCCCCCGCTGCCCTCAACTTCTTGCCCTGATGCTTCGCCCTGCTCGCCGCCGCCCGGCTGCTCTCCACCGGCGGCCAATCCTGGCTCCAAAGCCGGCTCGGCTGTGGCGGTTATCTCCGTGCCATTTCCCACCGCTTGCACAGCGTCTTCGGCTGCGGTGTCCGGCGTCTCCTCCACCTCCTCCCAGCTCTCCGGCACCTCCTCGGGCTCCGGAGGCGGCGCACGGCGGGGGGGCGGCGCCGCCGCTGGCGGCACCGCCGTCGCCGCAGCCGTTGTCGCCGCCGGCGTCGTCGCCACGGCAGTGGCGGCGCCTCCGGGTAACGACTTTGGGTGCGGTGCTGCTGCGGCTGCGGCAGCCCCCGGCTGCGAGCCGCCAGCGGTGACGGCGGCGGCAAGCGCCCGTCGCGCTGTGGCAGTCACGGTGGGGTTTGCGAAAGGCGCGGTGTGGTGCCGTTAGTCTGTGCAAGCGGTCCACCCGAGCGGCCCACCGCAAATGCACAGCCAACCAAGCAGCCATGCACCGAAGCTGTGGCAGGAGCGGTGACAGGCGTGATGCGATTCAACGCAAGGAATTGGGTTTGAAATCAGTTTATTGGTACGGCACCGTGCACCGCGTCGTACGTCAAGCGTTGCGGACGACCCCGCACCCACCTTTGCCCTTGCCCTTGACCTTCTTCTCTCGCTTGAGCCGCTCCCTGCCGGACCCATCCTCGCCCTCGTCCTCCCCGTCGCTGCCCTCGCTGGAGCTGGGCTGCTCGGACGCCTTGACCTTCCCCTTGCCCTTGTCGGCCTTCTTGTCTTTGGCCACCTTCTCCTTGTCGGCCTTCTTCTCCTTCTCCTTGCTCTTGGTCTTGCTGCCCTTTTCGCCGCCTTTGTCCTTGTCTTTTCTGTCCTTATCTTTGTCCTTATCTTTGTCCTTGCCCGCTTTGACCGCTTTGGCGTCGGGAGCGGCCGCCTTGGCAGCGCCCGCTGCGCCCGCCTTGGCAACCTTGCCGCCAGCTGCAGCAGCGGCTAGCGGCTGCGGCGGCGTGCCCCCCGCCACGATGGCCTCCAGCTGCGCCTCCGTGACGCCCATGGCGACCATCTCCTGCTTGATGTCCCGCAGCATCAGCCCCGCGTCCTTCTGACGCGCCTTGTCGCCTGCCCGAGGAACGAATGGTGATGGCGGTGGTAAAGGTGGTGGCGTAGGTGGGCAGTCGCCAGTGGGTTCATGTGAAGGTGGCTGGCAACACAGGGCCACAGGGCCACACACGCCAACAGCACCTCACAAGCCGTTACGTGCTCGCGCGCACACACACACACACATGCGTTGTTCCTTTTCAACACACACACACACACACACAAGAAGACCGCTTGATGTTGAGCAGACCGTCACGCATACATAACACACAAGAAAACCGATTACGGGCAGGCGTATGCGTCGCTGGCTGGTGGGGCAGGAAGGCGCTGACGCCCGGATGATCGCACCCGCCGCGGCCAGCCTCGCGGCCCCCCAGCCCCCGGCATCCTCCCACGTCCCACGTCTGAGCACGCACCTCCCCGGCCCATGCGCCCCCCGTGTGCCCCCCGAGTGCCCCCGTGTGCCGGTGGGCAGTCGCCAGCGGGTAAAGGCAGGTACTAAAGGAAGGAACCCCTACCCCTGCGCCCCTGCACAAGCCGGCGGCCGCCCCGCACCCACCCACCCAACTACACAGCCTCAGGCCTCCCTGCGTAGGACGCCAGCCCTGCCAAGTGGCAGCCCCGTGACCCACGAACGCACCCACCCACCCACCCACCCGTGGCCTTGGCCCTGGCCGCCACCTCCTTGGTTCTGCTCCACTCCTCCGCCAGCTGCCGCCGCCGCTCCTCGGGGCTCAGCCGGCCGCGCGCCCGCTCCGCCCGGCGGCGCGCCACCTCGCGCGGGTCGCCCCACATCTCCAGCTCAAAGTCGGCGAGCGAGGAGGACGACGAGGAGGAGGCGCGGCGGGCAGGGCCGGCCTGCGGGGACGGGGAGTAAGGAGGGGGGCGGGGGATGGGGTTGAGGACGGGGCCGCGCCGAAACAGGAGTGCCGAGAGGTGCTTTACGATACGGAGATCGCAGCGGGCTCCAACGTAGTTGTCGTCGATACCAAGGGGATGGGGAGTGCCAGGTGCAGATGCGGCTGGGCTGCGCCCGCCGTGCTTGCATTTCCACGCGCGCCGACAGGAACGGTGGGCCGATATTGACTTCACACGCCGTCTCTGCCCGTCCCGCCTATATGCGTTGCTCGTCGCCAGTCCCGCTACGGCGCTCACACAACTCTTCCCGACCTGCATTTCCCACCCTATGCATGCCCCCACAGCCTACGCGCGAGCCCCGCCGGGCGCACGCTCCCGCCACACGACGCGCTATCGCCGCTGCCCCTCCGGTCCCGGTCAGCCCCGCCCGCGCCGCACCTCGCCGCCGGCGGGGCCCTCCTCGTCCCCGCTGCTGGCCTGCTCAGTCATGTAGCGGAGGATCCACTCCTTCATGGCCCCAGCGCCGGCGCCGCCGCCTCCCTCCTGTCCGCCGCCACCGTCGCCTTCGGGCGCTCCCTCCTCGCCCTCCTGCCCCTCCTCCGCGCCCTCGCCACCGCTGGCGCTGCCAGAGTCCCAGGCGGCGTCGGCGGCGCCGGCAGCCGAGCCGTCCTCCCACGACTGCTGCGGATCTGACCCCGCCGCCGCCTGCTGTCCCTGCTGCGCGACGGACAGGATTCGAACCGGCGCTCCGCCGGCGCCGGCGCCGCCGCCCGCCGCCCGGAAGCGCGGCGGCAGCTCGGCCGGCGGCAGGAAGAGGCACAACCAGTCAAGAGCCAACTCCAGGCTGGGCGCGGGGCTCTGCCGGGGCGGGATGGGGGCAGGATCAGAGGTGATGGAGGTGTGCTGGTCGACATGCCGAGTTACCGGGGTGCCTGGTGACAAGTGGAGGGCGCGCAGCTGCCCGGCCGGGCGTGAAATAGTCCAGAGCGTGGGCTTGGACCCTTCAATTCCTATAATGCGAGCAGCGGCTCGCAGCGACCGCTCACCCAACCTCCATAAGCTGCATCCCCTGGCGCCACCATCCGCAACCCCATTGGCCAGCGCCCTACACACGCGCCTCCGGCTTCTCATCCCCTGCCTGCCCGTCAGGCTCCCCGTTCACAAAGGGCCGCGCCCCTCCTCCCGACCCACCTCCCATGCTATAAAGTCACGTGTGCGTCCACGTGAGGGCAGCCCCGCGTCCTTCCGGGCCTGTGGTCCACGTCGGCTGCCAGGCCCTCCTCCTCCCCTCCTCGCCCCGTTCCGGGCCCCATGTTGCGACCCGTTCCCCATGCACTCCAGTATCCCCCACCGGACCTCCTGCGCCCTCACATCTCACCCTGGGAAGCTCCGCCGCCACGCGCTTTATGTGCTCCGCCCCGAAACCAGCGGCCGCCAGCTGGTCCCACAGGGCGCTGAACGCCGCCAGCGTGCGAGCGTCGGGGGCCACCGAGCCGGGGGCGGCGGCGGGGGCGGCGGAGGCGTTGCCAGGGGCCCTGGCGGCGCCCGCGGGCCCGTGGGCGTGGCCCCCCCGGGAGGCGGCGGCGCCAGCGTGCTGCAACTCCTGGCGGTGGAGCTCCTGTGGGATGCGGGTGAGCAGCAGCGGGGCAACAAGCGGAGCAGCGGCGGGAGGGGAGGGTTATACGGCGCGATAGAGGGGCTACAGTGCGGGCGGATCTCACAAGGTGTGGTGGGCGGGAGAGGACGAGGGAGATGCACAGGGATCGGGGGAGGCACCGGAGCGTGTCGAATCCGGCGCCAAGCTCCCCGGGCCCCGCCTTGCCGCGCCGCGCCGCGCCCCTGCCCAGCCCCCTTGCCTGCAGCAGCGAACGTATCTGCGCCTCTACGCCGTTTGAGACGCTGCCGACTGCCTTCTTCTGGACGACCACGGTGGCCATGGCCCCGCCTTCCACGACGATGGCGCCCCCGCCGCCTCCTGCTCTCCCGCTGCGGCGGCCATCGGCGCCGCTGCTTCCCTTGCTGACATTGGCGCTTTGCCCATGGCGCTTCACCCCGGGCTTAGGGGCCATCCCGCGCCCACGCGTCCGTACACGCCCTGTGCGGTGCGGTGCGTCTTTGAGCGGTGCTTTTCAAAGGCTTCAACCAGATCTACCAAATGATAAGCTCGAGCCGATTGTAGCCAACACCGGCTGCTGCCAATGAAAGGCAGATGGCAACGCGAGAGAAGCAACGTTGTTATTGCCAAATAATATCTATTCTAGGTTTAAAGCATAACTATATGGTGTGAGCTATCGAGGCGGATGCAGTAGAGGGTTGTTAAGAGGGATAGTACTTCGCACCAGGGTTTGAGTCAGGAGGACTAGCTCCGATGCGAAATCGGATCCCCTGGAAGTGTTATTGCATGACACCTGGATGAAGGCTAAGCGTGACGGACATGGCATCCTGCGCTATCTGCGACAACCTCGCCCAGTTCCGTTGCGGCAAATGCCGCGTGGAGCGGTACTGCAGTCGAGAATGTGGGTTGTTTGGCACCCACGCGGCTGAAGTGGCTACCTCGCTCGCCTCATCCCTACCCAACATCCCCTGTCTTCGCCTCTTCCCTGCAGGTCAGCGGGACCACTGGCCGCACCACAAAACCCGGTGTGCCGAGCTGGCAGCCGAGGCCGCGGCAGCGGCCGCTGCGGCCGCAGCGGCTGCTGCTGCAACAGCAGCTGCGGCACCGGCAGAAGCATCTGCAGAGACGCCGGGGACAGCCTCCCCTGGGCCTTCTGGGCCTACTGGGACAACAGCCGGTAGCCCCTCCACCAGCGGCGCTGGACCGCTGGACTCCACCCCAGCACCACGGCCACCCGCTCCCCTGCCTCCCCCCACGCCGCAGCCCGCCCCGCCGGAAGCCATCCGCCCGCCGTCCCTGCGCGGGCCCAATCCGCGGGCTGCCCGCCTTCTGATGGATGCAGCCCCCGGGATTCAGTCAGCAGGCGCCGTACAGGGCCCGGGCCTGGGCTTGCCGGTGCCGCGACCCGTGGGTCCGGAGCCGGAGCCGGCCGCCACCCCTCAGAGTGCGGCGGCCGCGGAGGACACGGGCCGGCATCCGTCCACGGAAGTGGGGGCAGTGGCTGAGGCAGCGGGCATCGGCAGCGTCAGGATGGGCAGTGGGGGCGGTGCGGCCCCGCCGCTGCCTGCCGCTGCGTCGCCGCCGCTGCGGCAGGCCGCAGGGGAGCAGGCGCTGCACCCTCGGCCGCCCATGACGCCGCGGCCGCCAGCTGCCGCACCCCCGGGAACGGCAGTGGCGGGTTCGCCCGGGCATGGGTGGCCCCGGGGGCCGAGGTCACTGCGGGAAGCCGGTGGCGCCAACGGCACCGCCGTGGGCGGCGGCGGCGGCGGCAGCGGCGGCGGGAGCATCCTGGACCGCCTGTCGCCGCCAACGCCGCCACCGGCGGCGCCGCCAGCGCAGCGGCCCGGCCTTGCCGCTCCGGCGGCCGAGCCGCCGACCCGCTCAGCAGCGGCCGCGGCGCCGGACCGCACCGCCGCCACTCTCGACCCTCCCGCACCGTCTACGCCCAATTCCACGTCCGCCGCCGCCGGCGGCGGGGCGGCGCCCTGGCCCTGGGCCCAGGCGCTCACCCTCGACGCTGCCGCCGCCGCTGCCGCCGCGTCGGGCTCTCGAGGGGCCTGCCGCGGCTTCGCGGACCTCCCGCCCGAGCTTCTGCTGGAGGTGCTCAAGGCGCTGCCCGCGCGCAGCCTGGCGGCGGCCTCCCTGGTGTGCCGGGCCTGGCGGCGCGCCGCCCGGGAGCCATGGCTGTGGGTGCGCCAGCTCTGCGCCGCGGGCTACCCGCTCCCCGTCGCCGCATACATAACCTCCGCCTCTGCCACCGCCGTGCCCACGTCCCCAACCGTGCCGGTTGCCGGGCGGGATCCGGGGGCTGCAGCGAGCACGGAGGAGGCTGTTGACGCAGCGGCGGAGGCAGCGGAGGCTGGGGCGGAAGGAGGAGGCCCGGACGCGGCCCGGGCGGTGGCGGGCGTCCGGGGCATCCGCGCCGTGCGGGCGGTGCGGGCCGCGGGCGGCTCCAGCCACGAGGACTTCCTGGGGGGCCTCAGGGCGGGCTTCCTGGACCGACTGCAGCAGCAGGCGGCGACGGCGGCTGGCAGCGCCGGCGGCGGCGCCACCGCGGCCTTGCGACTGTCAGCCCCGGCCGCCGCAGCCGCAGCCGGTGGCGGCGGACACCGCCACCACCAACCGCCAACCGCCGTCGACCTCAAGGCGCTGTACGGCCGCACGATACAGATCGAGTCCAACTGGCGGGCGGCGCGCTACGCGGAGAGCTCGCTGCGCGAGCACGGCAGCAACGTCGAGTGCCTGGCCTTCCAGGACGTGGAGCCGTGGGGCAGCGTGCTGCTGAGCGCCGCCTGGGACGGCGGCGTGCGGCTGTTTGCGCTGGGGCCGCCCGGCGGGCCGCCGCAGCAGGCTCGCTGCGTGCGGCGGTACCGCGGGCACACGGGCTGGGTGACCTGCATGGCGGCGGGGCGGCACCAGGTGGTCACGGGTGAGCGCGCGCGTGTGTACGTGTGTGTGGTGGGGGGGGGAAGAGGGTTGGAAGGCATTCTCAGTAGAAAAGCCTGTGGGGGGGGGGTGAGTGGGATGGGTGGGTGGGTAGCGGAGATGGGGAACGGGCCGCAACGCCTGACGCCGCATCGCCATAAGGGTCGGTTATCCTGTAGGCGGTCTTGGCGTAGTTGTGGGATGGGGTAGTGATGGGTGACCGCGCGCGCGCGTGTGTGTGTATTATCTATTATGTATGCGTAACGGTATGCTCAAAACAGTTCTACGACAAGACAGCGCGCGTGTGTATGTGTGGTGTGAGGGGTTGTGGGCGGGTTGTAGGTGGGGGGCTGGAGAGGGCGCGGGTCTGTTGCCGCGAGAGCACGGAGGCTTTGCGGCCTGGGATGGGGCTGTGGGAGGAAACACCTGTACGGCGCTGTTCGGCGAGCCGCAAACCCGGCAGGTTTGAACTCGTGCGCAAGGTCATGATTGGGATTGATCTCCAGCTGCACTTGCCCCCGACCCCCCACTGCCGCCGAAACCCGGCGCCGCCGACGCGCGCTCTCGCCCCGGCCCCCGCACCGCAGCGTCCACGGACCGGCGCGTGGCGGCGTGGCGCTACCACGTGGAGTCCACCGACCCGTGGGTCACCCTGGAGCACCCGCAGGAGGTCACGCTCGTGCGCTTCGCCTACGCGCCGCCGCCGCCCGCCACCACCCACTACCTGCCACACCACCATTGCCACTCCCCCGCCGCCCCCCGGGCCGCCGGGCCGGCTCTCTCGCGGGCGGGAGGCGCCGCCGCCGCCGCCTCTGCCCCAACAGACGACCGTGGGTGCATGGAGCCTCCCTGTACACACGTACGGCAATCTCACGGCTCCGTGTACGGCGCGGACGACGCGCTCGCGGCGCAGTGGCCGTACGATCCGTCGTACGAGGACTGGGTGGTCACGGGCTGCGTGGACGGCGCGCTGCGCCTCTGGCACCTGCCCTCCAAGCAGCTGCTGCGCCTCTTCGCGGGCCACTCGGACGTGGTGTGGGGAGCTCACGTGCTACACGGCGGCAGCGTGCTCGTCTCCGCCGGCCGCGACGGGACCGCCAAGCTCTGGCAGCTGCCGCACCTGTCGGAGGCGGCGGCGGACTGTGACGCGTCTCGGATCGGCGGGGGCGGGGCCGGGGCCGGCGGCGGAGGTTTTGGAGGTGGTGGCGGCGGTGGGGAGGTTGGGTTTGGGGGCTGGGGAGCGGCGGGGGGCCAGGCGGGCCAGGGTTTCAAGACGGTGGAGCCCATGGCGACGCTGTGCGGCCACACGTCTGCCGTACTGTGCATGGACGTCCACCGCGCGCCGCCCGGAGTGGTGCCGCCGGCGCAGGCGCAGTGCGCCGCCGGCGCTCCCAGCGTGCCCGGCGTCAGCTTTGGCGGCGGCGGCGGTGGCGGCGGCGACGGCCGGCCGGCGGAGTCCCGTGCGGTCCACGCGGAGATGACGTCGACGCTGGCCCGCCTGCTCAGCACGAGTCTCGTGGCGCCGCCGTCATCATCGGGTCTCCTCGCTTCCGGCGGCAGCGCAGGCGGAGGAAGGGCTGGGTCATCGGGTCTCCTTGGTGCGCGATGGCCAGAGCCGCCGATGCCGCTGCCGCCGTCGCCGTCGGCGGCGGCAGCAGGGGCGGCGGCGGAGGCGCCGGTGTGGCTGGTCGCCACCGGCGGCGCCGACGCCGTGGTCCGCGTGTGGGACCTCTCCTCCGCGCGCTGCCTCTCCACTCTGCGGGGCCACACCGTGGGCGTCCTGTCCCTCCGCTTCGGCCACCTGCCCCGCCACCCAGACGGCCGCCGCGACGGCGCCCTGCTGCCGCCGGACCTGGACGTCAGCGGCGCGGCGCCGCCGCCGTCGCGCCCCGACCTGGCGCTGCCGCCGGGCCTGTACGGCTCAACTGCCGGCGGTGCACCCGGCGCGCTGCCGCCGTCGCAGCGGCTGGTGCTGGTGAGCGGCTCGGTGCGCGACGTGCGGGTGTGGGACCCGCTGAGCGGCGCGGCGCTGGCGGTGCTGTCGGACCACAGCGGGCCGGTGACGGCGCTGGCGCTGGTGCACGGGGCGCTGGTCACCCTGGCCATGAACGGTGCGGGCTTGGCGAGGGGGGCTTGAGCCTGGGGCGGGGCGGGGTCAGGCTGCGGGGCCTCGTGGCGAGGGGCTGAGGTCAGGTCTCGAGGTCTGCAAGGCCATGGGGTAGGGATTGCAATGAGCGGGCAGTCCAGGCACGTGCAATGGCGTGTTATGGGGGCCGCGGTTATCGGGGCCGTGGACTGGAAGGCCGTGGGATGGGGAAAAACCAGAAAGCGGGCCTTCATGCAACTGCTGTGGGGTGTAATGGGGACCTGGGGATGCGCCTCCGGTTCGCCCCTGCTGACCGACCTCACCCCCCTCCTGCCACCCGCCGGCCGACCGCCCCATCCATCTTGATGCTGCCCGGCCGGCTACGCAGATGGCCTCATTGTGTACAAGTGCAACGGCCTCGATACGCCGGGGGGAGAGGCCGAGGCGGCAAAGGCAGCGGCGGCCGCCACTGGCGGCGCCAGTGACGCTGCCGGCAGTGGGGACTACGATATCGGCGACGGCGACGGTAATTCCCGCAACGGCACCGGGGCTGGTGGCGGCGGCGGCGGCGGCGGCCTGCCGGCGCCGGTCCGGCTGCGGCGGCTGGTGGCGTCCCAGCGGAGCCCCCTGGAGCTGGTTGTGTGCATGCAGGTGCGGCCCACCCGGTCTTCCGCATCACGCATCCCCCACATATAGTATCCGTCGTAAGTCGGACGCCGGCCAGTCATCATTCAACGTACATCCTCGAAACCCCGCGCCCTGAGGCCCGTCCGCCCAACGCCCGCCCCCCTCCCGCACACACGCACACACACCCGCGCGCGCGCCCCCCGCACAGGACGCGCCGCACCACTCGTTCGCTGCGGCGCTGGCGGCCCACCTGGAGGGCCTGGCGGTGGGCAGCGGCACCGGCGACATCACGTACCTGGACTTCAGGCCGCGGCCCGCGCCCCTGCCGCGGGCGCTCCGCCCGCAGCAGCCGCAGCAGCCGCAGCCCGGAGGCGGCTCCCCCTTCACGCTGCGCTTCTGACGCCCAGTCGCGGATCACGAACAGTCGCGGGTCACGTGCAGGCGCACGTGTGGGTCGCGTGGGGCGAGCAGGCGCACGTGCGTACGGCGTCGCGTGTCGTGCATGTGCACATGTGGGGGCCGTGAAGCCCGTTGCAGAACGGATGCGCGGTCCCCAGTTTCCAGCCCCCGTCGGGGCTGCGGGCGTGGGGGTGGCACTGCGGGCGCGGCGTCCCGGGTTCGAGCCAGGATGAGCCGAAACAGCAACGGCCTCGAAGCCGTGGGCGCACGGCCCTGCAACCGCACAGACACGGAGCAGCCGTCCGGAAAGGGATGAGGCAGCTGGCCGCACATTCTTTGGCTGCAAACGCCTGTTGCATTGCATACCTCGTAGTTACGAATGCGTGTCAAAACCCTGCGGGCAGAACGAACATTCATGTGCCACCCCATTGTGTGTTTGCCAAAAGGGCAATGGATGGCGCCGTGGCTGGCGAATCGAAAGTGCGGGCCGCAGGGCATGGGGCCGCTAGGCCCCATGTGTGTATGGCGTATTGGCTAGCTGCTGGGGAAGCGTATGATGGTTTGGGGCCTGGTTGTGGGCTAGGATAGGTGTACACGGGAATTAGAGCTTGACACAGATCTCAAAAGCGGAGCGCGTTACGGCTGGCTCCAGCATTCCGGCGGCCGCAGGCGGTTGCGCTTACCTATACTAAATGCACGCTAGGGGTTGGGATGGCGGTTGCTGTTGGGCCTGGATCGGGTGCCCATCTCGCATGGCCGGGTGCAGATGTCAGCGAGCATGACTCGTATACATAGGGCTATGTTGACAAGGGCAGTCGAAGAGGTCGCTCGGGAGTCGAGCCTGTCAAGGTGTGAGGCCTGTGTGCCGAAGATATATGGCCGCTGGGCCGCTTGACATGAGTGGCAACAAAATCGTGCATTTAGCGGTCTACTTCCGTCGTCAGAGCTTTGGCGGTTGCCGCGCACGGCCGGTGGCCAAGTCACTGACGCTGCATTTCACAATCATAGCTAATGAGTCGACACGGATACGAGCAGGCACGGGATACAAGTGGGCAGAGGAGGCCATCGGAAAAGGAGGCGGCGAGCCCTTCGCCGCCAGCAACCAGAACGCTGCCCGATCAACTAACAGCCAACCAATCAAAGAATCAACCAACAACCGGGCTGCCGAAAGCAGAAGCAGAGAAGGCCACCTCCACGGACATACCGGTACGCAGCTGAAGGCGCAACGTATCCAGTAGGGCGACTGGTCACAAGGCATGGCAGCAGAAGGCGACGAACAAGCGGGCTCTCCCATTTCTCTTTTTTTGCTCTCCCATTCGGGCCAACGGGATGAGTGTGGGCGGTAGGTCCCGACACGGCGGTGTGTGAGGAGCCGGAGTTGTAGGGAGCACGATGGTAACTTGGTAACACGGGCATGGACGCGACGCGACGCGACGCGGGCAGCCGCCGGGGCATTGACGTTGTGCTGCCGCTGCTGCAGCGCTCCGGCGAGGGCGAGGCGGCGACCGGTGAGGGCGTGCCAGTGTGGCCAGTGCACGGGCCTTATGGTCGCTGTGGCCCCGACGGCTCCGCAGCAGGCTGGATCCGCTGCCGCTGCGCACATGCAGGGCACATGTGGGCACGACGGAGGAAAGCACCGCTGGAAACGCACTTCCAGATGGAAAGCGCTGGCCAGTTATTACCTGATTGGGGTGGCAGGGAAATTGCGTTTCGCACTGATCGCGTGATCGCCGCAAATGCGTGTCATCCACCTTCGGGGGTCTGCGGGGGTGCTCAGCTGGACAGAGTGGATCGAGCGGCCGCTGGGTGTTGTCGGGATGAATAATGGCGGGCGCTTCCGGATGGCCACGGTCAAGGGCCAAGGGTCAAGGGTATAGGAAGCGTCTTCAGCGGGTCGCGCTGGGGTGCTGCGTTGGCGGAGGAAGACGGGAAGGATGGGGTGGTCCGCTGGGTGTGGCCTGAACGGTCGGCGTGTCCGGGTGGCTAGGAGTGCATGGTCGTGTGCGGCGGGTCGTTGAAACTAGTCGCACATGGTCGCACCGGGCGGCCTACCGGGTCATCGTCGGCTTACTGTTATAGAACGCCCGTCATCATAACGATTCGCTTATATATGAGGGACATGGGGAGATTTACGGCGGCGAGATGGATTGGTATCGCTCGTAGGCGAGGGCGGGCGCGCGACGCGAATAGGGTTTACATGGCTAGGTGTGCCTGGGTGTGACAAAAGTGTCTCTTTCCAACGCCCGACGCCGTCAGACCGTATCTACCAAGTCAACCGGCGATTTGAGCGCTCCATCAGTGCGTGTCACCTCATACACGGTCTGATAAAGGTCCCAGTCTCTCAGACACCAGCCAAGAAACCTTCTGTATCGGCAATCTGAACCGATTCGCGAACAAACTACAAAACTTATTGATCCAATCTGGTCGAAACGAGCAGCGGAGCGGCCTGCTCAAAATATGTGCCCGTTCATGGATCCACCTTTTTGTATGGGCCTCCGTTGCAAGCTCCGGGCAGCTATTCTCAGCAATGAATTCGTAATTTATCATCCCCGTTTGCCTAGGTGCGCCCTGAGCATCACGGCTAGACCCGACGCGCACAGCGCTACAGACTGAACCAAGCCTCGGCCACCAGCTAACCTGACCCCAGTACTCAATTATGAAATCCTTTGCAAACTTCAGTGTGCCTCGAGGAATATTTCCAATCCGCGCTTTCACGTCGTGACGCTCACGCCGCAAATCCGCACGCACCGGCCCCGCATACATTATTAACAATGAGACAGCTCTATAATAGCATGTAATGCGTCCAGAAGGCGTGGCATTGTTAGCGGCCTGGCGCACCGGTTGGCTGCTGGTGTCC
The DNA here is from genome assembly GCA_001584585.1 of Gonium pectorale. Taxonomy (NCBI): domain Eukaryota; kingdom Viridiplantae; phylum Chlorophyta; class Chlorophyceae; order Chlamydomonadales; family Volvocaceae; genus Gonium; species Gonium pectorale. Next base: position 869,000 of record LSYV01000031.1, on the reverse strand, counting down.
TTCCTCTGGCGCCTGTGGTGCCCCTCCTCCACCACGCTCCACCGCTGATTATGCATTCAGCATGCGTGGACCCAATTGATGGCCATGTGGGGCTTTTGCGCTGGAGAAGGACACTGGCGACCTTGGGCCAGGTGCGAAGGACCTCGGAAACGCGCTTCAGATGCCAGATGGAGTCCATAAAAGGAGTGTTCTCTGTGCTGGCTGCTGGTTTTGGCGGCGCTGGGCTGGCTGGCCGGCGTTTGGCGAGGCAAGACCATTGGCTTGCGTGCTTCAGAATATAAATCGGGCCGGGAATGGGTCAGGAGGCTTTGGAGGCTTCATCCGAGTCCTTGTGTCTGGTGTGCAGGCCGCGGGCGCGTCCGCAGGCGAGCCGCAAACGCATGACGCACCACCAGAGGGCTGTGGCGCGCTTCCCAGCCTCGCGCCGGACGACAAGCGCTTCCTGGATGAGGCCTTTAACAGCTGGCTGCGCCAGGAGGGCTGCGCGGGCGGAGGGCTGGAGCTCCACCAACCCTTCGCTGTTCCCACACCGCCCGCAGCCCCGACATCCTGGATGAGGGATTACCCAGATGGGGCAGCGGAGTGGGTGGACTGCGCTCGGGCGGGGAGCGCTCCGCCGGCGGCCGGCGCTGCGGAACCGGCGACGCCCTGCTGGTGGCTGAAGGCGGAGGACTTGCCGACTGCACATGGAGCCACCGCCAACACCGCAGCAAGCTGGTTTCATTGCCCGCAGTACATGCCTACGCCACACGGCGCCGCGCCTTGGGAGCGAGAAGGAAACGGCGCCTCGACCGAAGCCCACGAAATGTTTGTGGGCATGCCGCTAACCGGCGGCCTTACGGTTGGCCCAAGGTCAGTAGTAGGCGATGCAGCTGCTCCCGGGGCCAGCGGCGCGGCCGGCGACGGGGTCTCAACGTACCACCCTTCCGCGGCGTGGAGCCACGGCGTCGCCAGCAATAGTGCATTACAGGCCGCTTCTGTAGCTGGTTTCGGACCCACGGTGGCTGCCCAAAACGAAACGCATTTCGCCGCCGCCACCGCCCCTTCGTCAACAGCAGCGGGATCAACCCGCGGCCGGGACTTCGGCATCCCCAGGGAGTGCTTCTACCCCTCGGCCCTGCCTCAGCCGCCGCCGACAGGATGGGCTGCGCCGTCACTGCCGAGCCATGGCGCACTCGCCTTGACCATGGGCGCCGACAGCGCCGCCGTCGCCGCACAGGCACAGCCGTTGCCGTCCGGCCGCCATCCTCCGTTAGCACACGCACATCCGGGTTCAGGCGCCGAGTTGGACTGTTGGGCCATTTGGAGCGGCGAGCTGTGCCTGCCAGCAGAGCCATCCGGCGACGACTGCGTCGCGAGAGCGGACGCAAGTTGCGGTTCCGGAGCTCTCCGGCCGACGTTGCAGCTCGGTGACGCCAACTTTGGCCGGATGGCCAGCAGCGCCGTTGCCAACACCTGGCCATGGCACTGGTGCTGTGCCGGCGGCCCGGGCGGCATTTGTGACGTTGGCGCAGGTGGCGGAGCTGACGGCAGCGACTGCAGCGGTGGAACCGGCGGCGGTGGCAGCGGCCCCTGTCTGGCTGCTGCAGCTTGGGGCTCGTTATCATTCACGAGCGGCGGGGCTCCTGCGCGGGCCCCGTCCGGCCCTCTCCCCAGCAGGCCTTCCCTTCAGGCGGCGCTAGATGCTCGGGCTAACGGCACGCTCGCGGCCGGGCAGGGCACTGCGGTGGCGGGCCCTCTGTCCCTTGCTAGCCGAGCCAGTGAACTCGCCGCCCTACTTGCGTGTCCCCGGCCCAGCCCTTTGCCGAGTACGCCGCATCCACCACCGCTGCCGCCGCGGACGACTAAGTGGTGCGACGGCGAAGCCGAGGTGTGGCGGGAACTCTTCGGGAACTACGGACAGCCAGTGCAGGCGCGGGCGCAGGCGGCAGGCCTCGCGGCCGGCCACGATGCCGCGACCCCGCCTTCATCCAGCCAGGCAGTCAACCCAATACCCAAATAATGGGCACGCGGATCGATGCAGCGTTTCGAGTAGGCAGGCAGGGAGTGACTTGGGCACGCGATGTTGCGGGATGCGTGGGCGGGTTCATCAGATCTGCATCCGTGCTCCATCAACCAGCGGTTAGTAACCGGTGGCAGCAGAGGCTGCTGCCGGCAAGGGGTCAGGAAACCCAGGTTAGAGCCAGATTGCAGGATTCATGATTGTTGCGCGATGCCGTCCGGCGCTTTCATACAATTCCTAGCGGGTAGCGCGCGTAGAGGCAGCGCTGATCCGCAATTAGCACGCTTGGCCGCGACACGTGGAAGCCGGGTGTTGCCTCTCTTTTCAATGGATGTGCCCCTCACACCAACACTATATTGCTGATACTAAGCTCGGATGTGGAAATTATTGCTGTAGAGCCTCAAGCCGCGTGCTTACGGCTGTTTGATTCTCGTAGGCTTACTACGCGTGCCGCCTGTAGCTTGATTTTGGGGGCGGGACGAACGTCACGTGTCTTGCTCTGTACCTGCCCTATTGGAAACTCGGGCGTGTATGGCCGTATAGGCGGGCTCCCTCTTTCTCTGTAGGTTTCTCTTTTTTCTTGCTGTACTGACCCATGGGTCGCAAACAGCAGCACGACGGTCCCTTGTATCATGGTCATGGATGGTTGTGGAGTCAGGCCTTGTGATACCCATCTAATGATTGAAGACATGCACCTGTTCACGCGTGTGTGTGCGTGTGTGCCATGGGCCGTTGCGATGTCCTACGCAGCAGACGGTTGTCAACTCTCCAATTCCAATGGACGGGGTGGTACCGCACATCTGCTTGGGATCTGTGGTTCCGTACGGGCGAAAATGTTCTTTATGCACGCATTCTCTGATTCATTCTCGTTTTGGACTTGGCAACGGACAGTGCTTATCCTCAACGTCGGTAGCAGCAGTGTATGGGTATTGCTAACAAAGAGAACCAGAAACAGGCTAACAGGCCGATGGCTGTCTGCAGTCGCCGATCGGGGTACGCCGTCCGCGCGGCGAACGATGCAGCTGACGGATGTGAGCTGCGGTGATATCTGCGACCGTGAGGCCGGTACCGGCTCGACCGGCTCTTGCGTGCGTGCGTGCACCTTGCTCCACCCGAAGACGACCGGCCTCCTGCGCAGTGAACGTGGATGGTGCGTGAAAAAGCACGCGTCGCGTGCGTGGCGTGTGGAAAGCCAGAGTCTCAGCGAGCGAGGCAGGGAGCAGGTGTGTAGCAGGGGCTTGGACGCCAGCACGCGACGCGGGCAGCCACCGGGGCTCTGGTCGGCGTTGCGCTGCCGCCGCACTGCGGTGCTCCGGCAAGTACTGCGGTGCAGGGGCGGCACGTGACTGCGATGTGGCGCGCGCCCGATGCGGCGTTGTTGGGGGCAAAAAAAGAGAAATCTGCAGGGGAAGGGGCAGGGGGCCCGCCTCTACGGTCATACACACCCGAAGGCGCGACGTTTTTGGGCGGAGCCCCCGCCGCGAAGCGGCTTGGGGGGGCGGAGCCCCCTGGGATTGGTGGCGGTCTCCGTCCGTCCGTCCGTCCGTCCGTCCGCACCAAACTCCATCCCACGCATAACCAATTATTGCAGTCTCATACTAATAGTATTCCTTATATGTGTGTAGAATTCCATAGCCGTTGCTTAGCATTTGGCGATGGTCAACGCGTCCATCGGCCGGTCAGCATTGGAAAGCTGCCCCACCCAAACAACGTCAACTGCGCCGGAAAATAGCCACAAAAATACCTTGAGATATGCACATACCGCTGCTGGGCGTCCGGCCTCTGATTTCCTTGCTGGCGCTCCAATTCTCGCAACCATGTCTACTCATGGACCCGGCTCGGTCAAGACTAAACCCGCACAGGCCAAGCGGGACTTCTCTAACGAGCTTTGGTGCCCACTTGCGGACAGACACTGGGGTTCATGCCGGGTTGACATGGTTGTGTCTCTCTTTGTCGCCCCGCTACCCCTTAGGGCGTGTGCGTGCGGGCGCGGGTTATGTCGAACCGGTTGCC
>LSYV01000031.1:846372-864965 GCA_001584585.1 Gonium pectorale | reverse complement strand
AATTCCATAGCCGTTGCTTAGCATTTGGCGATGGTCAACGCGTCCATCGGCCGGTCAGCATTGGAAAGCTGCCCCACCCAAACAACGTCAACTGCGCCGGAAAATAGCCACAAAAATACCTTGAGATATGCACATACCGCTGCTGGGCGTCCGGCCTCTGATTTCCTTGCTGGCGCTCCAATTCTCGCAACCATGTCTACTCATGGACCCGGCTCGGTCAAGACTAAACCCGCACAGGCCAAGCGGGACTTCTCTAACGAGCTTTGGTGCCCACTTGCGGACAGACACTGGGGTTCATGCCGGGTTGACATGGTTGTGTCTCTCTTTGTCGCCCCGCTACCCCTTAGGGCGTGTGCGTGCGGGCGCGGGTTATGTCGAACCGGTTGCCCCTGCCCATGCATCCGCTACGGTACACATACACGCTTCACCCTTCATGACCTAACTCCCCGGTACGGTCTCACGGGGCTCCGCCCTTTTCCAAGCTTCACTGAAGCTTTTCCCCTACTTGTCAGTAGGGCGGGCGGGCGAGACGCCGGTCCCGCAGTAGGATGCTGCACGGATGCATAATGATGGAGGGGAGCACCAGTGGGGATGCCTTACGTTGATGCGTTACGTACTTGATTGGGGTGACCCCAAGTGGCGTGTCTATCTCACAGATCGATCGTGAATGTGCGCCAAGCGGGGCTCTGCGTGTGTGGCTATATGCGACAATGTGAGGCTGGGCGAAGAGGATCGATGCGAGCGATCGAAGGGTGGTTGGGGCCGGCGGGCCGCTGTGTGCGGTGAGAATGTTTGCGGGCGTGTCTGGGTGCATGGGAAGGGTGGCATTGACCGTTGGCGTACGGGTGGTTTCACGTACGGCTGGGTCGGTGTTGTCGCGGGAGGTGACGGCGCGCGGCGCGGGAAGGGTTTGCGTGGCTAAGGGGTCTCAGGGCGTGACACGAGTACGTTTCAAACGCCCGACTTCTTCGGATACTTCTTACAAATTTTATATGTGGAAATGACGAAGCACTGCCAGCAACGACGTGCATCTGAGACAGGCCGCCAAAATAGTTGCATTGGCAACCCGAGGACCTGCTGTAACATGTTACCATTGTATCAAATAAAATTGCATTATAGCGAGCAGCGGGGCAGGTCGGTCTGCGACTGCGGAAATATGTGCCCGTTCACGGATCCACCTATTTGCGAGGGCGCCGGGTGCAGGCTGCAGACAGCAATTCTCCATTATTAATGGCTAATATACTGTTCCAGTGTAAGATGATGCGCCCTGGGCATCACGGCTAGACCCGACAGCGCTACAGACTGGGTCGAGCCTCGGCAGCCTCGGCAGCTAGCTATCCATGCCTCAGTTATAACGCCTATATCCATTTGCAATCTTGATTGTGCCTGGAGTAGGCTTTCCAATCCGCGCTCCCACGTCGTAACGCTCGCCCCGCGGGCCCCGCATTCAGTTCAAAGAATGCCGGGAACACGTTTCCGCTAGCTTGTAATGCGCCCGGCAAGCGCGGCGTTGTTGGCAGCCTGGATCTCAACCCTGTCTCTGGCGCCCGTGGTGCCCCTCCTCCACCGCTGACTATGCATTCAGCATGCGTGGACCCAATTAATGGCCATGTGGGGCTTTTGCGCTGGAGAAGGACACTGGCGAGCTTGGGCCAGGTGCGAAGGACTTCGGAAACGCGCTTCAGATGCCAGATGGAGTCCATAAAAGGAGTGTTCTCTGTGCTGGCTGCTGGTTTTGGCGGCGCTGGGCTGGCTGGCCGGCGTTTGGCGAGGCAAGACCATTGGCTTGCGTGCTTCAGAATATAAACCGGGCCGGGAATGGGTCAGGAGGCTTTGGAGGCTTCATCCGAGTCCTTGTGTCTGGTGTGCAGGCCGCGGGCGCGTCCGCCAGCGAGCCGCAAACGCATGACGCACCACCAGAGGGCTGTGGCGCGCTTCCCAGCCTCGCGCCGGACGACAAGCGCTTCCTGGATGAGGCCTTTAACAGCTGGCTGCGCCAGGAGGGCTGCGCGGGCGGAGGGCTGGAGCTCCACCAAGCCTTCACTGTTCCCACACCGCCCGCAGCCCCGACATCCTGGATGAGGGAATACCCAGATGGGGCAGCGGAGTGGGTGGACTGCGCTCGGGCGGGGAGCGCTCCGCCGGCGGCCGGCGCTGCGGAACCGGCGACGCCCTGCTGGTGGCTGAAGGCGGAGGACTTGCCGACTGCACATGGAGCCACCGCCAACACCGCAGCAAGCTGGTTTCATTGCCCGCAGTACATGCCTACACCACACGGCGCCGCGCCTTGGGAGCGAGGAGGAAACGGTGTCTTGACCGAAGCCCACGAGATGCTCGTGGGCATGCCGGTAACCGGCCGCGTTACTGTTGGCTCAAGGTCAGCAGTAGGCGATCCAGCCGCTCCCTGGGCCAGCGGCGGGGCCGGCGGCGGGACCTCAAGATACCACCCCTCCGCAAGGTGGAGCCCCGGCATCGCCAGCAATAGTGCATTACAGGCCGGTTTTGGACCCACGGAGGCGATAACCGGAACCCCTTTCGCCGCTGCCGCAACCTCTTTTCCGACAGCAGCGCGCTCAACCCACGGGTGGGACTCCGACAGCACCAGGGAGTGCTTCTACCCCTCGCCTCTGCCCCTGGCGCCTCCGGCAGGATGGGCTGCGCCGTCACTGCCGAGCCATGGCGCGCCCGCCTTGTCCATGAGCGCCGACAGCGCCGCCATCGCCACACAGGCACAGCCGTTGCCGTCCGGCCGCCATCCTCCATTAGCTCACGCACATCCGGGTTCCGGTGCCGAATTGGACTGTTGGGCCGTTTGGAGCGGCGAGCTGTGCCTGCCAGCAGAGCCATCCGGCGACGACTGGATCGCGGGGGCGGACGCAAGTTGCGGTTCCGGAGCGCTCCGGCCGACGTGGCAGCTCGGTGGCACCGCCTTCGCGCTTCCGGGCGCGCAGGAGCTCCTGGCGCCTGCCGGAGACGCCGGCTTGGCCATGGCGGGCAGCAGCATTCCTGCCAACATCGGGCCATGGGATTGGTGCTGTTCCGGCGGCGCGGGTGGCATTGGTGACATTGGCGCCGGTGGTGGAGCGCACGACAGCGACTGCAGCGGCGGCTGCGGTGACGGCCCCTGTCGGGCTGCTGCAGCTTGGGACTCGTCATCGTTCACGAGCGGCGGGGCTCCTGCGCGGGCCCCGTCCGGCCCTCTACCCAGCAGGCCTTCCCTTCGGGCGGCGCTAGATGCTCGGGCTGACGGCACGCTCGCGGCGGGGCAGGGCACTGCGGCGGCGGGCCCTCTGTTCCTTGCCAGCAGAGCTAGTGAACACGCCACCCTACTCGCGTGTTCCCGGCCCAGCCCTTTGCTGAGTCCGCCTCAGCCACCACCGCTGCCGCCGCGGACGACCAAGTGGTGCGACGGCGAAGCCGAGGTGTGGCGGGAGGTCTTCGGAAACTACGGACCGCCAGTGCAGGCGCGGGCGCAGGCGGCCGCAATGGCGGCGGGCCGCAATGCCGCGACCCCGCCCTCACCGAGCTAGAAGTCGCCCCAAATAATGGGCACGGGGATGCAGCATCAATCGATACCACATCTCGCGCTGGCAACGCGTGCCTTGTGCACGCCATTGATGGCTGACTTCGCACGAGGCGTGGGCAGGCGAGACCTCTCGCTCGGGTCCGTGCTGCTTCAGCTAGCAGGCTGACCAATGGCAGCAGAGGCTGCTGCCGGTAAGGGGTCAGGAAACGCAGGTTAGAGCCAGATCGCAGGATTCATGCTTGTTGCAGGATGGCGTCCGACGCGCTTTTATACAATTCCTAGCTACGAGATCGCTCTGCCCAACGGACTGGGCAGCATGGCGTCGTTCGCGCGATGCCGCCGTTTGGCCAACTGCAGTCTGCTGCCGTGGTGTTGGTCGAGGATCTTCGGCAATATTCAGTCTGGCAGGTTTTGTTTAGAACGCTTTGATTACAGGTAGGCGGCATTGTATGGCCGGCTACCTGCGGGATGCCTCAAGGGGCCTGAAGCACGGCTAAACCTCAGCGGCTCGTCATTGTTCACCCTGTTGTATTGAGGTGACGGTGCGTCGCGGAGTCCATGCAAAAATGGCAGGAGGTTGCAGCAGGTTCGAATGAGCGTTGCCGACACCTGAGGCAACGCTACCCCGCACAAGCAGAAGGTACGGAGCAGGTCGTAACGCCGTTTCTTAACACTGCTTGACCTCGCGAAAGCTGGCCAAGCATCAGCACGCTCGGGAGGACCGAGCGAGACCGAGCGCGCTAATGCCATCCCATCTCATCCCAATTCATCATTTTTGTAGCTTCGATTCACAGAGACTCGTGAGAGCTACTAGCCGGATGTATGTTGCCTTCGCTTTCATCTGGCGTATGTGTCTTTCGCATGACCACTTGCTGGTGTCGAGCTCGGTTGCTGAATGTGTTATTGCTGAGCCTCAAGCCGTGTGCCAACGGCTGTCTCTCGCCTGCCTTAAGGCTTGTTACGCGTGCCGCCTGTGCCTTGCATTACTGACCCACGGGTCGCAACCAGCACGACGGTCCCTTCAATCGTGGTCAGAAACGTGGCGGAGGCAGGCTTCGTGATCCCCATTATGAATTAAGGCGTGCACCTGATCTTTCATGGTGTACGCGTGCGGCACGTGCCGTTTTCCGTTGGTGAGCAGCTCTATAGTTAGCAGCTCTATCTACGGGGGAGATGCCGCACATCTGTTTGCTATCTGTGGTTTCGGGCAATGTTCTTCATGCATGTACTTTCTATTGCTTTTCGTTAAACTGCGCAACAGTGTCTAATCGCAACCGTCGGCAGCCGTAAATTGTGGTTTCAGAGTTGCTCGTGACCGACCGGCGTTGGTAGCGCTGTCGCGCACGGCGCTGGGAGACGTGTGGTGGCGGCAGGAGGCCTGGCTGGGGGCGGCGGGCGCTTAGAGAGTCCAGCTGGCCGCCGCGGCTCCTGCGCGTGTGCGGCAGCCCATTCTGCGACAACTTTGGCGGCGGCGCGGAGGCGGAGCTGGGGCTGAGCAAGTGCGCCGGCTTCCGGGCTGTGCGGTACTGCAGCGGGGCCTGCCAGCGGGCGCACTGGGGCGGCGGCCACAAGACCGAGTGCGGCGGACTGCGGGCGCCGGCGGCTCAGGGCCAGTACCTGGTGCTGCCGGGGGAGATGATGGGATAATGTGTCTTTACCGCATGCGGTGACTTGGCAGCAGCCATTGCGTGCATGGCTACCTGTCCAGATTCGTGGGAGTACGGATTAGTGCGATGACAATATGGGATGGGGACGGGCCTGACTGCGTTTTGTCCTAATTTCGTGAACGGTACGGCAGACCCGAGCCAGCGCATCGCGTGTCGTACTTCGGTCGTACACTGCCATGAGCGATGAGAGTGTCCAGAGTGCCGCAGGGGCGTGGATACCGAGGAGTGTCGCGGATCCGTCAGGCCGCTGCAGTGTGCTCGGTTTGTTGGAAGGCTCTGCTACGGCGTGATTCGCAGGGGCTGTGTGACGAACGGGTGGGTGCAGTCAACCATGTGCGAGTGGAAAAGGTACAAATCTGCAAAGAAAGAGGGCGCCCACCTCTACGGCCATACACACCCGAAGGCGCGACGTTTCCGGTAGGGTGGGCGGGTACAGAGCAAGACATGTGAAGTTCGTCCCGTTCGTGAGGACCCAGTGCCTGCTAAGGGGCTGATGGGGTTAGCCTGCGCCTCTCTGGCGCTATCTTTCCTTGCCCACTGTAATGAGTCCGGTACCTGAGATACTCTGCGCGCCCTCATTGTCGCGTCTCCCTTATTTTGGAACTCAAAACGCTCCCGTGCCGCGGTTGTGAACGTAGACCCTCGCACGATACCCAAGCAGCTTACCTTCTGCCGCTGTAGAGCTGCAGTGTTGCCGCCACCCCGCACGGCCACCTCCTGTGTATGTGTGAAGATGGCCCGTGCATGTCCTATGTGTGCAAGTTGCATGGGTTTTGTGCGGTACAGGGTCCATCATCACATGATCATGACCGCTCCACCTCGAGCACAGCGCTTCGCAGCCCGCAACTCTTCCCTGAACACGCATGCTCCGCCCTGCGGAACGCCCAGGGCACTTCCTGTTGCACACAGTCCGCGAGTTTGGCCATGGAGAATCAACGAGCTACAAAAACGTCGCCGCCACAGCCCGGCCGAAAGAAATCCCACCCTGCATGCCCGCATGCTATGCAATCATTCTTCCACTTTTAAGGGATCAACACGAACCCTCGCTCGCCCTCTGCACAAGGCTGGCACCCTCATGAGCAAGCCGTGGCAAATCGTCGAATGATATCGTCATGCCTGTTGCCGCTGCGAGAAGCTAAGTGCGGCACGCCAAGGCGGCGAGCTGGCAGGATTGCAGGCGACGTTGCGCCCATCTCGCGGCGGCGCAGACCCCACACGCTCACGCCGTTCCTTAGCTCGACCTCCAGCCGCCAACATGCACCTCCGACGACTAATGGCGCCACGCCACGCCATGCCAACGGGCACGCCATTCAGCCTGTGCCCCTTCTCCCTCAATCCTCTGCGGCTCCTCTCGTCTCCTCTCGTCTCGCTCCACTCCGCTCCAAAGTGCTCCCGGCCTCCTGCGAGCTGCATCCTCCGCCTTCACCCCGCTAACCAATGGTGCCTCGCCCCTCCACCTACTCACGGCTCTGCAGTCCGCTCATAATCGATGCCAGACAGCGCCGGCAAAGTAGCCGAGCCGTGATCTTACACTAGCATGCCCACAAGCTTCCTCACGATGCTTCATGCAGCATCATCGGGTCAGACCCCCACACTACTAGCAACACATATCGCCTCTCGCCCACAACGGAGCCGCTATTGGTCTACGCATGGCCCACTCGCTGGCGCAGTGCATTAGCAGAGTGAAGCCGGCGACCATCCCGGGGAGCAGCATCACTTCTGGTCCTCACATCCTCTAGCGCCGCGTGCAGGATACATGCGACTAATGTGGCCCTCCCTACGGCGTCAGCACCTGATTCTGCCGAAGGCGCTTGGCGTACTTGCGCCGGAACTCCTGAAGGGCGGGGCGGGGACACGGTGGGGAGGAGGCGGGATAGTGGCCTGGATTGGCGGACCACGTAACGTGTAAGGGGCGGTCTGCCCGACGACGACGGGCTATCAGGATTGGGCGCGCATGGGTTGGCAGCCGACGCAGGATCAACCCGCTGATACCGTTTCCCAATACTACCGTCTACCGCCTCACTCCCAAACACTACTGCCGTCGGGCCCAGCAGCTGCAGTGTGGCTGAACCGGTAAGCTACTGCAGTGTCCTGACCTAGCGGCCGCCCGCCCCGCCCCGCAGAGCTGTGCGCCATGCGTGATGCCCCACATGCCCACACGCCCTCTCCCCGCAAGCGCCCACAGAATGCCGCCCTTCGGCGGCGCAGGCAGCGCCTTCAGCGCCGCCGGTCCGGCGGGTGCCGCCAACCCGTTCGCCAACTTCGCCACCCACCCGCGCACCCTCCCACCTGCAGCTTGGGCCGCACCACGAAGCTGCAGTAGCCGGCGTTGGGGTTCCGCGCGTAGTAGCGCTGGTGCACTGCCTCGGCCTTGTAGAAGGTCTACGGGCGGGCCAGCGCGCATGGGCAGAAGGGAAGTTGAGATAGACGGCATCCTGACTGTAGGCGTATAAGCTTACAACCAGGGCGCATTCCCTTTGGTTTCCCAGCTGGGCAGACGGCCAGCAGCCGGGGAAATGCAGAAGAGGATGCCCGCCGTCAGAATGAATGGGATGGAGCATGGAGGCTACCATAGAAGCCTCGAACCCGTGTCGGGGCACTTGCCCGACGACCCGCACGCCCCTTGGGTGGGGATAAATGTGACGGAAAGCAAGCAGCACATACCGGTATGTTGCATGACACTTGCGCGCGCAAATGGGCCCGCGGTTGCTCCTTCGGCTTTCCTCACCTTCAGCGGCGCCACCTCCGTCACCGCGCGCTTCGCAAACCAGCCACCCTTGTTGGCCTCCGCCAGCACCTGCAGGAGGGTGCAGCAGCAGCGGCCGCGGCAGCAGCAGCAGCCGCATTGAACTTGGTCTGGTAGAACCCACGGCCTGACGCCAGCGGGCGAGTGCCGTGCCGTCGATGGTCGCACGATGCCCTAACGCCGGGTGATACACCGCCCCCGCAGCCTTTACATACCAGGAAAACACCTGCTTTCTGGGGTCTTGTCTTGTCGGCAAATGACCATATGTACGAGGTGCGACTGCGGCCATGATAGCAGGCACGTAGGCAAAGCCCGGGTTGGCCGGGCGTGCGCAGTGCGTTGAACTGCCCGCCCCGACGCCCCTGCGGCACGCCCCTCACCTCGTCAGCCACCGCCTTCTGCTGCTCGTCGTGATAGAGGATGACGGAGCGGTACTGCGGGCCGACGTCGTTGCCTTGGCGGTTCGGGGTGGTTGGATCGTGGATCGACATGAAGATCTGCACGGAATTCAATAGGGTAAATTTCGGGGCGATTGAAGGCGGTTCACAGCGGGACGAGCGAAGGGCCACAACAGAACGGGGCGGCCAGCGGGGGGCAATGGAGGGGCCTGGTTGCGGCTCCGCAGCTGCGCATCACAGGCTGTACAGCTCACGGACAGCCCGAGCGTTGCGCTCGAGAACGGCAGCTATTCATGGCACGCGCACAGAGCAGTCAGTTCGGGCACTGTGGCCTCTCCCTCTCCCTCTGGCATACGATGCACATACGAGCCAAGTGCAGTCGGCCGTTCGCACAGCGTCGGCTTCGGCATCAAGCGGTACGGTAATGCGCTGTCCCCGTGCCCCGCCCATAAGTGTGGAAACCCGCGCCCCTGCCCCAGACTTGCCTGCAGGATGTCCCTGTACGACAGCACGGATGCGTCGTACACCACCTGCACCACCTCAGCGTGCCCCGTCTTCTTGCCGCACACCTGGGTGCGGCCGGTGCAGGGGATTGGTTGGTGTCGAGAGAGCACAGAGGCCAGTGCGCGGCGCGAGGATGCGCTCTGCGGTATCATTGCACAACAACGGCACCTGCGCCGGCGATGTGGTCTTGAGGACGAAGCAGCGCGGGCTATATCGTAACACCATTAACAGCCTCTCGGCGGCGTTGGCAACGTGCTTGCATGGCCACGGGCAAACACGGGCTCATACATCAACTTTGGCCGCGCGCTGATCAACGTGGACCCTGCAACAACGGTGCCGGGGTCTCAATGGTGGTGGTGGCCCGTTCCTCACGCCCATCCCTCTCCCCGCGTCTCTGCACGCATCCCAGTGACCCCGACCCCCAAACCCAGGGGCCCAGTGACCCCGCCCCCGAAGCAAAGGACCCCGCTGTGACACCGTGGCCATAACACACACGACCCCAAAGCCACATGCTGGCATGTGGGCCCTATGCTACCTGTTGGTAGGTGGGATTGGGCACGTGGCCTCCCGCGTAGCCGCTGGTCGCCGAGATGACACCCTGAGGGCACATCAAGGGTGGCTCAGCACTAGCGACGGCCTGGACCGGCGGGTGAGTACCGGTACTTGAACTTGAAGCGGGGCCCGATAGCACATGCATCGAGCGCCGTGTGCCATGTGAATGTTAACCCGTCCGTGTTTGCCAATCGGCGCCAACTCCATCAGAAGTTACCAGCACTCTTAAGGGTGTTTTACCCTCTCTGCTATGGCGGGTCGGGAGCCAATCGGGAGCAACCCCTCTCTGGGGAGCCTGTAATCTGTATGTGTATCAGGCGTGGCCCGCCGACCGGAGCGACCCAGATCGCCAAGCGTCCCGCCCAGATCATGTGTGACAACAGCTAAACTGCCGGAAAGGCCATGCGTCCGATGGACCAGCCGTCCCAGCCACGCAACATAGCGACGACAACCCACCTCCAGCTCCGCAAAGCACGCCTCTATGCACCAGAAGCAACCGCCGCCCACGGTCGCGACCTCTGTGAAGGGACACGGTCGCGGGGCGAAAACGGCATGGGTATGTCTGGCGGGGAGGGGGAGGCAAGCATGGAAGCGAGAGTAAGGCTGGGAGGGCTGGGCGAGGGTGACGGTGAGGACCGGGGCAAGCACCAGTATGTGCGGCGGTTGCGGTATGGAGCTGACCCGGTGCAAGGTGGGGCGTGTGGCTTCTGCTAGTACAGGGGCAAGCTACGAACCGCGGCTTCGCCGCAAGGCAACGGCAACGACCCCAACAGGCCAGCTGTGCGACGCCCGCCCGCGGACTGCACCGGCAAGGACCCACAGACCTGGGTCACTGTTCCCCTTCCGGTGCGTTTGAAGCAGACATATGAGCCCATACGCTCTACGCTGTTCCCATATCCTATGCCTCCCGAATGCATTGCCCTCCACACTTGCAACGCGGCCATGCCGCGATGCATGCTGGCCAAGCCTGTTCGCTGCTCACTCCTAAGGCGCCAACCCCCTCCCGGTGTCCCTGCCGCAAACGCGCCTGTCCGGGGTCCGGAGCTGCCGTCCCCTGATCCAGATGAGGACGCGACGCCCTGCCCTGCAGCAGCTCCGGCGGTGGCAGGCGCAGGTGGGGAAGGCGGCGTGGCCAGAGGCCCACCTGGGCTGCCCACGCCCGCAGGGCTAGCGCTCTTTTCTCCCTGTTGGTGATCAGCGCGGGATATTGCATTGGCATTAATATGCAAAGAACCACGCGTTTGCTACCTCCTGGCCCCTCGTCTGTGGCCCGCTGCCGTCGTGTCCACACAAAACCCCTACTCCAAGCCTACCCGCTTCCGACCGAAGAGCTCGCCAAAGACCCAGGTTAGCAACTCTGGCGTCCGGTCTATGTCCATGATGTTCGTTACGGCCGTGTTCGTCTCGCCGGACAACTCCTCCTGGAAGGTCTTCCCGTCGTTCAAGGTCGAAACCGCTTCCGAGGCGTCGCGCAGCCCCATTGTGACGGTGATACGCTGCGTGACTTGCCGCCAGGCGCCGTCGCGGCTTATCCCGTTGTAGCGAAGCTGGCTGAGACGACCATGATGCGTGCATCGCGGGCCCGTAAACCGGCTAGGCTTCAGCATTGTGTAGATTTGATATGCCTAAACAGGTGCACTTCGTGCGCAGTTGATACGTGTTGCAGTGCTTACAACCACAGACTGTCAATAATCGCAATAATCACTGTAAAGTGAATGGCTGAGAGTAATGTCGAGGAGAACACAGGAGTCAGTGGAGTATTTGAAGGCGGGAGATGACCTATGATGGCCGTACGGCGTGCCAGGTCGTGTACAGCATGTACATGCAGTACGGTAAGGCATGATGCGCCTGGTGCCTTGGGAGCCGGGTGAGACGGCTACGGCGGCACGCGGGCTGGCCCGACATGTACGCAACACTTCGTTGCAGGTGTGTTTAGAGAGAGCGAGGATAGCACGGGATAGCGGAGGTCACGCGTGGTCACGTCAAGGTGCGTCGCCATGCGATTTTCCGGTCAAATATTCTCAGATAACAGCTACTCTGCATCATTGACCTTGAAAGTGGATGCCGTACACTTTCGGGTCAGGGGATTCCAGCTTCAGTACAAGCCTTTATGAAAGCCAATATGAGCGGCCCAGAGCGTCCTGGTGCCACAGGGTGCAACGCCCCTGGGCGCCCATAGCAACCGCACGCGTGGCCGTCCGGAAAGGCCCACAGACGCGCCAGACGCCGGAAAGCCTCCTTGCCCATAGACAATATCACAGTCTTGGCCATGTCCATGCTCCTTCCCATCGAAAGAGAGGGGACACTACGACTTCAGGAGGTGCAGTCAGCAAACGGGAATCGTACCCCTGTGCCGACCTCTGCACCACACCCATACACGTCGACACTACAGGAATGAGCCCTATGCGCCCAGGACTGTTCCTATAGAGTGCACGTATGATATTGAACACTATTATAAAGGAAGGGCGGGCCTTTGGGTGCGGACTCAGCCTGCTGGCACACGAACCCTGGAGTGGGACCCGGATGCTCGCGCATGCCCGGGAAGGATGTGACGAAGGCTCCATCTACAGGTGCTGCAGATGCACCCTGCAGCACCTGGGCAGGGTTTCGGTGGTTCTCATCACGGGAGGGCTGCATGTCCCTCCCGTTGTCTGCGCCCTTTCTCGCCTCTCCACCTGTAATCTTTCCACAGAAAAAAAAACCCTCTCGTCACAAGCGCTCATCTGGCGTACCGTGCCCGGGATCCTCTCCGTATTCGTCCGTGTCGGGGCCCGAACGACTGAAGAGAGGGGCCACTGGGTTCAGCCTGCTGCTGATGGTCCTGTCAGGGTTTTGCATTTGCCCCCGCCAATGGCACGGCCCGGGCACGTGTGGGCATGATGACATACGTACGGGCAAAGTATACGACCTGCAGCTGAGGCAGGAGATTCTTGTCCTTGGTGCCTCTGCACAGTCAGATGTCAACATCGATGCCAGCATGTTTAGTCACTGAGAGACCCCGGATGCGTTCCAAGCATTCAAACATGCAGTGACGAGCGAGTCGCCATCGCCAAACTTCAGCAGATATTATGGTAGCTGTATAGCTGCTATCCACTATAATGCCTTCAAATACTGCACCTCGCTCGAGGGCCCGTCGCACCAAAGTGCCGGTCCGGGAAGGGCCACTTCCCAAGCTCCGCCAGCTGGGCGAGCGGGCTCTAAACGAAGGGGGCCGCACGATATTTACAGCCACGGACCTAGCGGAAGCAGAGGATGACCTGCTCGGCTGGAGAGCCCGAGTCGACTCGGGGGACCATCCCTTACCGAGTATTCGTCCTAATGCGTGGGCTGCCGTGAGCGACGAGGGACTGGCGGCTCTGCACGCATTCTACGTCCTCACGCTGCGACGATCGTGCTCTGCGGTGGAGCCCGACGTCAGCGCCTCGCTGCGGGGATCATACTCGCGGCTGCGGGCCAAGCTCAGCTCGGAGCTCGGCCAGGTCCTCGAGCACGCAGGCTGGCTCTCCACAGGGGCGCTTCGCCTGACGGGGCTTGCGATGCTGCGCTCCCACGCCCTGCGCGTGCAGTCGTGCCTTCTCTCGGCCGCCGCTGCGCAACTGGAGCCCCCGCCGGCCCAGGGCCCCCATGGCCGGCCGGCCCGTCGCCCGCGCCGCATCGTGCAGGCGGCAGCCGACGCACTAACGGAGGCGCGGGCGCTGCTGTCCATGCTGCAGCAGCAGGCGGAGGACGAGTTGCTGGCAAGTCAGGGCTCCTCTGCGCGGGCCCACCCTCTGACGAATGAGCTCCGCAAGGAGATACTGTCCTCGGGCATCCTGGACCACTGGTCCCGCCTGCTGCTGCTGCTGGCCGCGTGCGAGGGCTGGCAGGACGAGGCGGCCAAGCAGCTGCACGCAATGACCGACATCCTCAGCGGCCTCGACCGGTGCGCGCTGGGCAGCGAGTGGCATCGCGAGCTGCTCCTCTCCAGCCCCTGCCTGACCTACCTGCTCGCGTCGCACGTGGTGGGACTGTGTGCCGCCCTGGACGGGGGGCCCACCTACGGCATGCCGGGGCCGGCAGCCCTGGAGCAGGATGACGAGGAGCAAGAGGGCGGAGCGGCAGCGGCGGCGCCGTTGTTCACGACGACCGGCCGGCGCCTGCGGCGGCGCGGGGCTTCCGAGGGCGCTGACACGGCGCTGGCGCGCTGGGCGCTGAGCGCTTGGGACAATATGGTAGACTCGGAGCTGCATGGCGTCGCCGTCGCTGCCAAGACTCTAAAAGGCCACGATGCGCGGCCCATAGAGGCACCTACTTCCTGCTGGTCATCGCTGCGCTCCTGGCACCGCTGGCTGCTGTGGAGGGCCCAGGAAGGTGGCGGAGGGGTCCCGGCCGCGGCGCTCAGGCTTGCAGAACGGGGCTGCAGACATGCTGCCATACCGCCGCTGCACGCCGGCGCCACCTTTGACCTGTGCATGCGCCTGGCGGCGGCGGCGAAGACAATCATGGAGGCGGCGGTGACGGCCCCGTCGGCTGGACTGGACCTCAACCATGTGCTGCCCGGGCACATTGTGTCCGCTGTGTCAGCGGCCGGCATCGCCCTGGATGCGCTATGCTGCATGTACACGCAGTGGGATATGGGATTCATGAGACCAGAGGCAGCCGTCGACGATGCGACGGCCGCTCGCATGCGGTGCTGGTGGTGCGCGCTGGTGGCCGTTGTGGATGCGGCGGAGGCCAGGGCGGGGCGGGGGGCCCGCAACCCGCTCCGTTTCGCGTGGTCCCGTCTGGTGATCGACCTGACCAAGGGCGCCAAAGCGGGACTTGAAGGTGCGCCCCGAGGAATGAGGTTACTTGAGGCGCTTTGCATGACGTCCGGAGCGCGTGGCCGACGGACCGTGGAAGGACCCGGTTCCATGAACCAGTGTGACTTGCGTGTTCTGTCTTTCCAAGCAACGTAGGACGACCATATATACGCCGTGTAATGCAGTGTGCCATGCGCAACGGTACCTGATGCTTTGCCCTCCTGCTGCCTACGCGGTGTCCCGCCAGGCACCCTGCCGTCCGCCCCCTCGCCCTGGATGTCGGCGGCTCTGGAGTCGGGCTTCCTGTCCCGCATGCCCACCATGGTCGGCGTGATGACGGACATCAAGGAGGACGTAATGCAGTACGTGGGCCTGCCCGGCCGCAACGCCGGGACCGAGTGGGCCTGGGCGCAGATCCTCGCCTTCGGCTCGCCGCGCGACACCGCCCCGCTCGTGGACCTCGTGGCCGCACGGCTCCAGGCCGCGGCCGATGCCCTCCCGCGTGGGGCTGACGCGCCCCCCGACCGGAGCTCGGAATCTCTGCGTGCGCTGGAGGAGGCGCTGCAAGACGCCCGGGCGATGTTCCGGCTAGCATTGCGGGGATTCCCGTCAGCCGCCGTGGCCTTGGGCGAGGGCTGTGGGGGTGACGGCAGGGCTGGCCATCGGGCGGGGCCGGCGGAGGCCCACCCGGCCGGCGGCTTAGGCAGCGGCGCGAGCAGCTCTGCCAGCACTGCCGCTGGTGACGGGGCTGCGGTGGACCCTGCTGCCAGGGCCAAAGTCTTGGGCCTATTGCTGTCGTACATGTGTACAGAACTCCTGCTGCGCGTGCATGGCGCGCAGCTGCAGTACTTAACCGCCTGTATCAAGGCAAGATCGGTCCCAAGCGAGTCAGTCCTACGCTTGTTAGAGGACATGCTCGGGTGGCCGGTCCTGGTGGCAGCAGCGCTCAAGCGCACGCGGGACACGCAGCCCGCAGGCCAGGGCACGGGCCCTCCGGGGGCTGGCACCTGCGCTGACAGCGCGGAAGCTGAGGAGTGGAAACAGCTGCTGCTCGGAACAGACCCGCTGTGGCTGATCATCGGGGTTGTTGTGCCGTTCTGCAACACGAAAGGCAAACGCAACTTCGGAGGCCTGCAGCGCGCGCTGCAGCGCACAGTGGGCTACCTGTCCGCCCTGGCGCCCAAGGAGCTCGCGGAAGTCGTGCTGTCGTGGGACCAGGGAGGCCCGCTTGGGAGCTTGTTCCCGCCGAGCACTGCGACCGGAGCGCAGGGCGAGGCCGATATCGCCCGACGGCTGCTGGCGCTGCGGCTGGGGGCGGAGGGTCGCGCGGCCGCTACGGGCGGCGACAAGGTGGAGTTGATGGCGCGGCGGCTGCGGGAGGCGCCCTGGCTGGCGCCGCCGCCGGATGACGTGGAGGCGTGGGTGGCAGCCGCTGAGCTGCTGCCGCCGCCCAGCCGCAGCACGGTGCTGGTGCTGGGGGTGGTGTAGGGACCATCATTTTTGCGCAATGTGGAGAGCATTGCGACGTTACGGCTTGAGCTACTGTTAGGGGCTGGCCTGGGTACGCTGGCGGCGCTTGTATGGAGCCTTGCCACGTGGTGGTGCTACCCATGGGCTGCCTCAGCTGCCCCGACGGACCAACTCCTTAATGCACGCCCGTGTTATGTACTTATGTTATCTTTATTATTGAGCCTTGCCCAGACGATGCACGACATGCCCTGATGGAACCGCAGTCCAGTCCAGCCGGCATCCGCCGCAGGTAGCAGTGACAGGAGGCAGGGTCTAAGGCAGCCCCGCGTTTGCCACAGCAGTGGTCAAGGACCAAAGCCTTTTGGTGTGCAGCGCAGCAGGCCGGTTAGGTTGGGGTGGCACTGCCTGCGTGACCTGCGCCTCTCTACGCGGTTGCGCCGTTGGTGCTGCCACTATCTACTGTGTGATACATGGGATAAAGTGTGGAGAGCCGAGGATTGTGGCATGCAGATTTGCGGGGGCCGCCGCCGGCATTGCGTGCTTTTCTGACCAACGTGGCTACCCTCCACATCACGCCCTGAACCTTTGCCAAGCCGGGGCCATGTGCACCAGGCGTGCAGTCAGGGCGATACATATGCTTAGGCTGTCATTCCTGGTTCTAGTTCCGCCCCATTCGCTTGAAGGTGCCCTCCGCCTCCGCTCGTTAGGGGCGGGGGCTGCTGCCGCGGGCCCTCCGCCCAGCAGTGTTGAAATGGAACGACGCATACGACGAGCGTAAGCGCGAAAGTGGTGGTGCCCAGCCAGCAGTGTGTGCGCGGTGAGGGCTCAAGACTCTGGCACCTTGCCCTGGCCCGTGTTCTGCCTCATAGTAGATATGAGCCGCGTTGGCATGTGGGCCAGGCATTGACGTGGCATTTCCTTCATGGGCTACGCCCTTTCTTGCGGGTTTGCCGTGGGTGCCAGTGACTAGCGTAGGCTTGAGACGAGCGTTCGATTGAGAGCGCGGCAGTAGGGTGCATGTAACCACAGCTGTGTCGTGTGAACTTGCAGCAGCCGAGAGGGCCACAGCCGAGAGGGCCCCGACGAAGGTGACATGTCGCCAGTGCGCAAGTTGACCCATGGGCCGCCTAAGCGCTTACAGGCGCTGGTCATCGTTCGGCTATGTAGATATGTTCGTATTGGTCTTGATGCTTACGTTCCTCCCATGTGCGCTAGCTGTGGGCAGCAGTGAGGCCGGCCTGCATCACGACAGCGTTGTAATGCCAGCAGGTTACGGTATGCAAGAGCTATGCACTCGGCCCCTGTAGGTACAAAGAGGACTAGCAAGTCAGCAGGCCACATGGCTTATACAAAGCGTATCGCAAATCAGCAGCAAGCGCTAGTGTATGGACCAGCTCCGTCTTAACGCACGCCTACACTTGCGCCCCGAGTCTCACTAACATTGTTCGGATATTGCAGACTCCCGTTCGTACATTTTCGTACATACGTCAGGACTTGAACATGTACAATATCCTTAGCACAGTCCCAAACGTGTACAACAAAACGCTGCCGTTGGTCGTCACCCGGAGAACTACCGTAGCGGAATCCGTGGCGGAGCACACAGGCACTCCATGTCCAGTCCCGAAGTCGAAGTGCATGCGGGCTGGGACAGGCTAGGACGAGGACGTAAGCGCATGTGTATGCGACGTGGCGGCAGAGGTTGCGTGTACGGAACATGATACCGTAGCGCTCGAGGCGCGCAGTCAGCAATACCGGTACGAGCACCCTCTCCGGAGTCTCCGCCCGCGCACGGTGTGTACGGTGGGCGGGACGAACGTCACATGTCTTGTGTATGACCGTAGAGGCGGGCTCCCTCTTTCTCTGCAGATGTTGCTTTTTACGGTGCCTGGTACGTACAGAGCCATTGTGCAATGCACCTTCGACGCCCGCGTACAGGTTGCCGGCGGCACCGAAGTGTTGCTATGGACGCTTCCAACCAGTTCATCCAACCCCATGTCCTGACTGTGTCTGCAGCCGCTTGTTCTGGGGGCCGGTCAGGCCGCAGGATCAGTGATTTGGCCTCGGGCAAGACTTATTCGCGGGATTGAAGGATTGGGGATTGTGCGCTGGGGATGTGTTACTAGGGTTGCGTTACGCCGTGTACATGTTCTACGGTTCGTGTCCTAGTACGACATGTATGGACCTTGGATGTCCTTGGCTTCCCGTGGATGGTGCACGGCGCCCCCGGCACTGTAGTGCATATCTGATCAACTTCACTTTGAGGTCAAGCTTGCCTGGCTTCTCACAGACTGATAGGATACTGATCTATTATTAACCTGGTAAGAGGTAACCGCCAGGGGCAGGGGCCCCCCTGCGCCGCCCCGTCCTTGCGCGTCCCACGCCTCCCACGCCAGTGCAGCGGAAATCCTGGCCGGCGTGCCCACGTCCACTGGGCGCAGCGCCCACCAACCCTGCGCGGTATTGCCGACGGTCATGAAAAAAGCGTAACCTGCACAGAAAGAGGGATGCGTGCGGCAGTTGCACCCGCGTCAGCGCTGCGCACGCAAGCATGTACAACCGGACTGGAAGCGCAAGCTACACAGCTGGCACTTGACGTACAGGGCCTGCATTTCAACCACCGCCGCCGGCAACAGCCCGCGCCCAGGGTTTTGAAGGCAGTCCTGCGCTGATGCACGACGGGCGCCTGATGATTTGACGGCTCAGATTGGTGCACATGTTGATTTTACCGTCACATGCCTTCGTAGGATGCGTTCGCTTGGTTTACCGTCGTGTTGCGATGCTTCCATATTCGTCAGTGCCTTGCATTGGCGTGTACTATTATCGGCGTTTGGTCTGTTTCTGGTTCCGGTTGGTGGATTCAGATCACCGTACCGTCGCGTGTATTTGAGGCGAGCCAGCGCCTGGTGTCGCTGTCTCGTCTCACTCTTGGGCACCTGTCCCTTGAGTGGC
>LSYV01000031.1:790524-846088 GCA_001584585.1 Gonium pectorale | reverse complement strand
GGAAGCGCAAGCTACACAGCTGGCACTTGACGTACAGGGCCTGCATTTCAACCACCGCCGCCGGCAACAGCCCGCGCCCAGGGTTTTGAAGGCAGTCCTGCGCTGATGCACGACGGGCGCCTGATGATTTGACGGCTCAGATTGGTGCACATGTTGATTTTACCGTCACATGCCTTCGTAGGATGCGTTCGCTTGGTTTACCGTCGTGTTGCGATGCTTCCATATTCGTCAGTGCCTTGCATTGGCGTGTACTATTATCGGCGTTTGGTCTGTTTCTGGTTCCGGTTGGTGGATTCAGATCACCGTACCGTCGCGTGTATTTGAGGCGAGCCAGCGCCTGGTGTCGCTGTCTCGTCTCACTCTTGGGCACCTGTCCCTTGAGTGGCAATGAGACCCCGTGCGCTTAGGGTGACCGTCTAGGCGTATGGTTACATGTAAGGTTGATGCCATTTTCCTCGCTTCCGTGACACCGTGACCAGCCAGCGCAGTCGCTTTCTCTGCATTTCCGCGCTCCGCGATAGCCGTGTGCAACTTAGCGCCGCAGGCTAGACCTTAGCCGTTCGCTAGCGCGCGCGACACCCCAAGTCACGGGCATGCACGTGAAACGCACGTTGTGCAGTAAACTAGCACGACAGATTTTCCCTAACAGCGGCGGCGACGCTGCTTGATGTTCCTATGGCAACCGACGGCTCAAGCTGTTGAGAGCTGGTAGAAACTGCCAGCTGGCGGTATCGTGCCTGGGCCGCTGGGCGGCGTGCGTGAGCAACACCTGGAGGATCGGCGAGCACCTTTCAGCTCACCTGTTAGCTCGCCAGTGCGCCGCATGCGCTGCACTCAAAGACTTTAGGCTGTCGCTCCAACATGGCAGCGTGTGGGGTATTCTGAATTTCTCAGAGGCGAGCGCTGTCTGTGCTTTCGCGCGGGTGTGAGCTGTGAGGCCCCGGCCGCTCATTCGACTTATTGCCCCAGGGCCCAAAATCGTGTGCGACATCGCGGACCTGCCGGGGCGGTGCACTGTGGTGTCCAGCCATGAATAGTGGCGACCCCCCTCGCCTCCTGCTGTTGTCGGAACTGGTACGCGCAAGGGTAGAAAGTCCAGAGATGACCGCCATCTGCAGGCTACAGAAGGGCTTCCTACAGCAGCTTTTCAATGTACAGATTACAGATTACAGGCTCCCCAGAGGGGCTGCAGGCCACACGAGCCGATTGGCTTCCGACCCGCCATAGCAGAGTGGGTGAAACACCCGTTGTCTTAGCCGTGAGGCCCAGAACACGAAACACAAAGAGCGCAACGTGACACAGACACCAACTTGGCGCTGTGGGACACGTATGCAAACTTGGCAATTGCAGACAAGAACCTGAGCGGTTCGTGGGTTTAGTGTGTATTGTTGTGAGAGAAATCACACCCTAAAACCCTAAAACCCCGTACGGCAACAACCATAAAAGTATGCTCCTCAGGGCCGAAGCCCTACGCACTATCCAAAGTGCCCAAAATCGTACAGCATCCAGCCCCCGGACTCCATGTACTCAGTTGCCGATGTGAAGCCTGGCTCCGACTTACGACAAGTCCGCGTGGTGTGTACGATGTCTTCGTGCCGCGGAAGGACGCGGCCATGAATGCCGCACAGAGGTACGCGTTCACACCGCGTAACCGTCCACACGCAACCCGAATGTGCCCATCCGCCTTCGTGTCAAACGCTAGCGCCCCGTACCCGAGCACATCCAACGACCAAGCAGGCGCAACAGCCGCTGCCATCTAGGCCGCGAGCGACACGAGGGGCGCGCGTCCTGGGTCTGACACACGGTCCAGGCTCACGCAGTAGTTCCAATAACATAAGCCTTCAATAGTCGGTGCGCATGCTCCTGCTGCGCGCGCAGCCGTAAGTTGTTGCACTAGCAGCCTCACCAATGCGTACCCGCACCCATCTACGTAGCAGCACCAAACCGTGCAGTACTAACCGCACCAGCTGTCCGAGTGCACTGATGCTGAGCAACGGACAGACAGACCACATAGCCGAGCCCACAGGCTGGCGCAACAGACCGGCTGAGTCTCCCCGACGCATAGCATTCAGACTCTAGCAACGGGCTGCAGCACCGCTCGGCGGATCGGACTGGTCCGCTTCTATCGTGGTCCGTTGTCGTTCACATGTGTGCCCATCAGCACCAGCACGCCCGTGACGTGGACGCCTCACGGCACGCTCCTTACTCGCCCCGCACAGCACCGCACCCCCCTCTCCGCTAGCCCTAATCGCTGCAGTACGCCAGCAGGTAGCCCCCGTCCCACCCCTCCCCACCTCCCCCAGGCGCCCCGTTTCAGCCCTTCAACCCGGTGCAAGCCGCGCCCCTGCGGGCCCTCCCATGCCGGGCCCCCGCTCCTCAAGCGGCCGCCAGCGTCCGCTCCATCAGGCTAGGCGGAACCAGCTGAGCTGCGTCCTTCACGAGCTGGTGCAGGGGCCCCGCTTCGACTTTCACCTCGCTGCTGTGCAGCACGTCCAGGGGGCACGCGCTGGACCTCAACTCCTCCAGCCTGCCAGCTGTACCATCCGCAAGCAACCCCTCCAGCAGACCGAAGACGATGCCGCCATCGGGCACGTAGCCCTCGGGCCCGAGCACCTTGCGCAGCGCCTCACCGACGGTCAGCCCCTGGCCCGACGGCGGCGGCGCCGCGCCGCAGGCTGCCGCCGCCGCGGCCGCCGCCGCCACGCTCGCGGCAGCACCGGGTGACGAGAGGGCCTCCGCCAGCTCCGCCGGCGCGAACAGCACGATGGCCGTGACCGGTTGAAAGACCTCGGCCGCAGCCTGCGCGCACAACTCACCTCCCGCCAGCATGCCCCCTGCCAGCATGCCCAGCCAGGCGCCCAGCACGTCCGGGATGTGCTCCAGCAGCAGCCTCCGCCACTCATCGGCCTCGCCCCCCGCCTCGGCCTCCTCCAGTGCTGCAGCTCCATGCTGCGGGCCGCCGCCAGCCCCGCCCGCTGCGGCACCATTCCCGGCCTCGCCACGCTGCAGCTCGTCACGCAACCTGACAAGCTTCAGCGCCGTCGCTGTCAGCGCCACCCAAACGCCGCAGTACCTTAAAACGCGGGACGCGATGCCGTCGGCCAGGCCCGCCTTCTGCGGGTTGCAGCAGAGCGCGACCATCGCCCGCCGTACGTGCGGTAGCAGGTGTACGAGGACGTACGACAACATAAGATTCCGACGCGGCGAGCCGGCTGCGGCGGAGGCGGTGGCGGCAGTGGCGCCTACCCCGTCCGCAAACGGGCTGGCGGCGGCCAAGGCGGGTCCGCCCAATAAGCCCGGAAATGTCGTCCTGCCGATGCTGACGGCAAAGTCCAACGCCGCGCACAGGTTCTGCACGGCGGTGCCTGCATCCGCCCCGCCCTCCGACGAGCCGACGGGGGGCGGCATGGCGCGCACTGCACGCTGGAGCAGCTCCGCCGCCGAGTCCACCACCGCCGCCGTGTCGCGCACCGGCCCGAACGCCAGCAGTTCCCACCAGGCCCACACCGCGTCCTTGCTCGTCGGCTTGAGCAGGGCCCCAAGGGGCTTGGGCCCGCCCGGAAGGCTCCTCAGCATGATGCTGAGCCGGGGCAGGTAGCCGGCCTGCAGCGCCGCTGCGACGCTGGCTGAGGGCTGCGCCTTCAGGTCTGGGACGCAGGAGCGGACGGGACCAAACGCGTTTGGTGATTTTGCGTTTGGTGCTGGTGGCTTTCAGTGGACGGCCGTTAAGGTGCAGAGTGGGGCCGACAGGCGTCGTAAGCAATGTGAGTCGCGGCGCAAAATGCGAAGAAAGCAGCGCGGAGGGCAGGGAGCAGCTCGCAGTACTACTCAGGCATGCCGCACCAGGCAGCGACAATTACGGTAGAGGTGACGCGCAGCGCCCAGCCGGCGGTGTTCGCACCGAAAGGCAGGGACGCGACGCAGCAGACGCGGTGTTACCACGCTCTGCTGTGCCCCCCGAGCCCCCGCGGGGCGACGCCCCCGCCCCAGCACCGAACCCTGCGCAGCGCTCACCTGCCCACGCCCCCTCCAGACACACGTCCTCCCGCGCCACCGCCAGGTAGCCCTCCAGGCCGTTCCACGCAGACCGGGGAACGCGGTCCGGCTCGCGGCCGCGGCTCAGGCCGTCGATGTAGGCGCACAGGGCGGCCCACCAGCGCCCCAGCTGGGCCGCCGTGGCGGGAGGGCACGTGTGGACCTTGCTGAACAAGGAGTCGCCGACTGCCCGGCGGCCGCACTGCAGGGCCCGGACCGCCACATCCTCCGCCTCAGACCCCCTCACGCGAAGGAGCGCCGCGTGCGATGAGGGGCCCTTGCGGGCCCGGGCTCCAGATGGTGGCCCGGAGGCCGCCGCTGCCCCTGCCGCCCCTGCCACGCCGCCGCCCGCGGACAGGGCCTCCGACGCCGCCGCCGCCAGGCGCATGCACAGCTCGAACGTGGCGGCGGTGTGCAACGGCGGCATCGCCGCCAGCCCGCCGCGCTGCCGCAGCGACGCGAGTAGCGGCTGCACTCTCGAGGGCAGCGCCCCGCTCCGCTGCCGCGCCTCCAGCCGCGCCGCGCAAAGACGGCAGAACTTGCGCAGGATCGCGGGGTCGCTTTGCTGACCCGAGCCGACCTGGCGGCGCAGGCGCTGCAACTGCTCGCGTATCCCCTCTGGGTCGTCCTCGGACGGCAGTATTGACGCCAGAACGCGCTCCATCGCCGAGCTCAAGTCCTCCGTCTCGGTGTCCAGCGTGTCGGACCAGAGCGAGAGCGCCCACTGCGCCAGCATCGTCCCGGCGCCCTCGGGCGACCCCCGCCGCCGTAGCCGCAGCCCCGTCGCCCCAAACAGCGGCGCCGCCGCTGCCGCTCCGCCCTCTTGCTCCTCGTCATCCTGCTCCAGGGCCGCTGGCCCCGGCATGCCGTAGGTGGGCCCCCCGTCCAGGGCGGCACACAGCCCCACCACGTGCGACGCGAGCAGGTAGGAGAGGCAGGGGCTGGAGAGGAGCATGCGGGCCTGGCTGCGAAGCCATCTGGGGTCCGTAAAGCAGTCCAGGCGTGCCAGCGGGTCTGCCATCATGAACAGCTGCCTGGCCGCCTCGTCCTGCCAGCCCTCGCACGCCGCCAGCAGCAGCAGCAGGCGAGACCAGGCGTCCAGTACCCCGCTCTCCTCCAACTCGAGCCCGAGCGCCTGCAAGATGGTGTCGTTGGTCCTGGTCACGATCCCCTCCTCCCCTTCATCATCGTCCACGTTCAGCACAGTGCTGAAGAAGCAGATGAGCTGACGGGTTTCGGCCAGGGCGTCCGCCGCTGCCTGCAGGCTCCGTCGGGAGCGCCGGGCTGGTCGCGGCCTGTTGGCGCCCTGCTGGGAGCCGGGGCCGGGGGCGGGGGACGGCTCCAGCTCCGCGGCCGCCTCGGAGAGGATCGCGGACTGGCACCGAAAGGTATGGGAGCGCAGGACGGCCAGAGCGAGCGGCTGGACGGCGCTGATTGTCATACGCTGGTCGTCATCTGGGTCCAGCTTGCCCAGCTCCGAGGTCAGCTTGGCCCGCAGGCTGGCCCAATTCGCCCGCATGCCGTCAGAGACGCCTGGAGATAACGTCGAGGACGAGCGGCGAAGCGCGAGTGCATACAGCGCCACGACGTTGGGCACGTCGGCCGGGCGCAGGGCGGGCCACACACCCAGCTTGAAACCCTCCTCTGCACCATTAATATGGCCAGCGACTTCGTCGACCACAGACTCCAGCTCGGCAGCGGAGATGCTCGCGCCATCGCCCTGCTGCAGCACCTTGAGCCCCATATGCCGTGATCGATTGAGCGGAATGGGCGGCGCCTTGGGGCCTGCGCCGCTGCGAGCTCTTGCAGAGGCTCGCATGGCTGGTTCGTCGCACTTCTGCACTGGTCCAGTAAGCAATATCCAAGAGCACTTAGGCTGATTCAAGCATGTGTAGCACAGTAAGAAGAACCTATGATGGCAGAGAAGCCGTACGAATGTACGGGGTTTACCCAGTCCAGGGCCAAGGTACGGGGGAAGACAAGGAATAGAGGGTCAGTAGGAATGGGCGCAGTCACTACCTCACCCAGACTGACGGTTGTGGCTACAACCGGCGGCTGAGCCCGACGGGCACGAAACCCAGCAGCGTTAGGGCACGAAGAAAGTACCTCTTTCTCTGCCACCCCTCTCTGGGAGAGCCTGTAGTCTGCATCTTTATCTGCAGATTTCTCAAAGTGCAACAGAGAAGGGAAGGCCACGAAACACACCAACAGGTTCACTCGGCGAGCGGGTCGCACTCCGCTCGTCCGCTCAAGTTGGAGTTTTCTTGGAGTGGCCCTGGCCATTCAGGGGACACAGTGCGAGCCCCCCTGGACCTACACGGACCCAACCATACGGCATGCCGCTTCGCTTGGCTTTATTACTACCTACTTTCTCCTTCGAACCGGACTGCCACACATGCACACAGGTTGACGAGCACAGCGCATTGAGGGTTTTCACGGCGAGGGGCGAACGGGACGACTTGAGTTCGCTATGCTCCCTGACGCTAAGAGCATAAAAAAGGGAAACCTGCACAGAAAGTGGCAGCATAGTGGGCTGACACCAGCTGTGCAAGGCGCCGCCATAAAGACCGCATTGTGGCTACGGAACGGGGGAATGGCGCGTCCTATAGTTTGTGTGCCTGGATTCATATGGGCCCGTGTGTATCCCTGCAGGGCTGGTTGTTGAGTACCAGATGCCCATCATGGCCCGTGGGCCCGTAGGACCTAGGGCCATAAGGTTATTCCTTGGAATGATTAACAGCGGAAGTAATAAGCGCAAGTAATAACACGAAACGCAGCTTCGTGCGATGAACGCTGTTCCAGGGGACAACACACCGCACGTCCGCCCAAAATAGAGAGATCTGCAGAGATGCAGCCCGCCTCTACCAGGGGAGAGGCCCGCCTCTCTCCGGGCCTCTACGGTCATACACGCAGGGTTCCTTCTCTTCTTGTGTGTGCCGTCGGTGTTTGGTCTTGGCCGCCGTGGTGCACTGTAGTTAGGGCAGGGTCTCGGTGGTTCTCATCACGGGAGGGCTGCATGTCCCTCCCGCTGTCTGCGCCCTTTCTCGCCTCTCCGCCTGTAACCTTTCCACAGAAAAAAACGCCCGAAGGCGCGACGTTTCCAATAGGGCGGGCGGGTACAGAGCAAGACATGTGACGTCAAGTGGCCCTGTGTAAACCCATTAAACCCATTATTAAGGGGAGACAGAGAAAGAAGTCAGACCTTCATAGACCCAACCACACGCGTGCGCCCTCCCCTGCGCGCGCCGCTGGCCATGCGCCTCTCATTTCAGTTGTTCCATGCTACCCTGCAAACAAGCTGATCGGCACAGCAGATTGAGTACGAGGTTTACCATTGCAAGGGGAGACTCAAGGAAGCATGCTCCCTAACACGAGAGGTTGTGTAGTGCCTTCGTTACATCTCTTGCCCCTCTTGCCCTTGCCCTTGCCCTTGCCCTCGCCTCGTGCCTCAAATTCCCACACCTGCCCCTCCTGCCACAACGCTTAAGGGGTGCTCCTGACCGCGGACAGGTCCTGTGCGCCCCATGTTAGAACTACTCCGGCCCCGCCACATACGTGCCTTGTAACTCGCCAGAATCGTGTCCCCTCGGACGTCGCCGAAAGGCCAAACCCTAGCAACCGCCAACGACCTTGAACCCACCCCTCGAACATAAGCAGTAAACTTGTACATACGCTGGACCGCACGCTGCACGATTGGTTAGATGGCGGGCCGAAAAAGAAACAAACTTGGCTTTTGAGCGCTCCCTCAACTACACGCCCCATTTGGAGGGTGCACTTTACCGTCATGCGTTTGTAGCTGAATGGCTCATATGGAGGCTCTGAGGGTCAAAGGAGCGCAGCGGCATGCTTCGGTGCGGCCGGCCGAGGTATGTTTCTCCAGCTCGTCTGGCAGACGATGTGCACGATAGTAATGCGATACCGACCGCGTTGTCTCGCTCTCGGTCATGGCCTTCCCGGCGTGCCCACCTACGCAGGCGACACATGCCCCCAGTGGCCCTTTTCCTCGCGTAATCCACGGGAGCATGGAAGCCTGTCTAACGACCGGGGCCGGTCTGCCGCAACCCCACCGCGCGTCCCGATGTGTCCACCTCTCCGCCCTGCCGGACCGCAGCCCAGGGTCCCAGCCCCTGCCTCAGCGGCCCGGCGGCGGCCCTCGTGCGACCAGCACCGACCTCCTGATCCAGCGGCTGGATAAGACGGAGAGCATTGGGGCAGTCCTGAAGGCGTTGCAAGATTTCCGCAACTCCGGGACCTCCTCACCCGCAGCGGGGCTGGTCTACCAGGCCATGCTGCGCGCGCTGGCGCGCTGCCTTGCGCCCGTCACAGCATCCCCAGGAGCCCCTCGGGGGGCGCCGCGTGGCGATGAGCTGGCTGACCTCCAGGTGTGGAAGAGGAAAGGAAGGCCCACGGCTCTTCCGTGTTCATGTGGGTTGGGGCTTGTCCACCTGCCGCGCCAGCAGCCGGCCCCTGCTAGACCCCATTGCATACCACTGGGCAAAAGGGCCGGTAGGCGGAGGCAGAAATGGGTTGGCAAACTGCTGCGCTCAGATGCTGGGCGCTGGCTTGCCCCTGCTATGCCCGGTATTAGGTATTAGGTTTGCTGTCTCAGGGGAATGGGAGGGAACGCACCGGTCTCAGAACTCTGCTGAATTGCGTGCTACGCATGTGGGTCTGTCACCGGCCGAACGGCACCCTGCCATCCCGCCGGTATCGGCGCCTAGACTGCACCCCCACCCAGGTGCAGGTGCAGGTGGGTTGCACTGCGCCGCGATTGGGTGTGGCGCATGGTGGGAGAACTCGCGCCGTTTGGATCCGCCTCGCGCCACCGCATGCACCCCCAGGTCTCACCTCGGCACGTGCCATGTTCGACAACCCAAGCCGGATTGTGCCGCTCCCGCGCAGGATGCCGTGCGGTTCCTGGTCGCCGAGCTGCACCCTCGGCGTCCGCTGCTGTCATTTCCCCAGCTGGCTGACATCACCGCCTCGTTGGAGGCGGTTCTGCCGCTGGCGGGCTGGCCTCTAAGGGACCCGGGCCTACTCGTTGACCTGCTGGCGCAGCTGCCGCGAGCCGCCGCCGCAGCCAACGCGCCGTCGCCCGCGCCGCTACGGGAGCTGTGCGACGCCTTTGGCAGCGCGCAGGTTCTGGCCCGCCGCTTGGCGGACGTGGGCGGCGGAGGCAGCAGCCGGTTGCCCAAGGATGTGTTGGAGGCGAAGTTGGAGGGCATGATGGCGGGGATGCGGGAGTTCCTCGCGTCCGAGGTCTTCGGCGGGAAGGACATGTCGCGGAGGTTGAAGCTATCAGACATGGCTGCGCTGGCGGCAGCCGTGCGGCTGGCCAACCTCTGCGGGCAGCCGGTGTCACAGGCCTTCGCGGACTCGCTGTGCTTCCACGTGAACCGAATGGTGGCTGCGGCGACAGGGTAAGCTGCGGCGGTTTATCAGGAGCTGCCGAGCTGCGGCCCGCTGCGGCGGGTCCACCGGTGCGGGCTTTAGGACCTTGGGCCCGGGCAGGGAGATGCGCTGCCTTGCCGCTTCTGACATCCCTCCCCACAGAACGCCATGGCATCTGGCGAACTAGCCCTGGTCCTCCTTACCTGTGCTGCCATCTGGGCAATGGCGTTTCTCCACCCGCAGTGCCAACGATGTGGAGCAGGAGGACAGCCCGGAGCCCGCTTCCTTGGCCCAGGGCAGCGTGGACAGGGACAGCGGCGGCCGGGGTGGCGGCCGCGCCGGCGCCGGCCGCGGAAGGGGCAGGGGCCGAGGCCGAGGCCGCGCCGGGGCCGTGATTACGGTTGCGAAGGCCGCCGGTGGAAGCGCGGCCGCCGCGTCGGATCTTGATGTCGTTTCACTCGCGGTGCTGTTGCGGGAGTGGAGCCGGCATCGTGTCAATGGCCCGGGACGCCCTGCGCCCGACGAGGGCTGGCTGGTCCGGATGGCCGGCGAGGTGCTACGAACGCAGGACGCCGCGGCCAGGACGCGGCGGGACGCGGCAGAGCTCGGCCTGACTGAGGCGCAGAGGCGGCTGGAGGCGGGGCAGCGGCAGCTGGAGGAGGCGCGTGGCGAGCTGCAGCGGGCGGAACGGAGGCAGCTGGAGGAGCGCGGGAAGAAGCCCGGCGGGGGCCGGGGGAGCGGCGGGGGCAGCGGGGCCCGTGGGCGCGGCCGCGGCCGCGCCGGCGAGGTGGCGTCACCGGCGGCGGAGTCCGCGAAGTCGGGCGCCAGGCCAGCACGACGGCGGGGCAGCAGCGACAACGAGGACGGAAGCGACGCGGATGCTGAGGCGGAGGTGGAGGCGGGCAAGCCTGGAGGCAGCGTCGCTGAGGGTGTCAGCGCAGAGGAGACAGTGGCGGTGGCTGCCGCTGCGGTCAGGCGCCTCACCACCATAGTGAAGGAGGGCGAAGCCGCAGCCACCAAGGCAGCGGGATATCTGGATGACCTGGGCCCGGCTCCGCCCGCGACGCAGCAGGCGGTGGACAGCGGGCTGCTGGTGGCGATGCTGGCGGAGCTGGGGCGCTGCGTGCGGGAGCGCGCGGGGCCGGAGCTGGGGCGGCGCGCGGAGGCGGTGGTGGCGCAGCGCCGAAAGGACCTGAAGCCGCAGGAGCTTGTGGCGGTGGGTCTGCATGTGCATAGCAGCTTTTAGGAGCCTGCCAGGTCAAGCAACCTCGCGCGGAACACACCTACGGTAGAACACATTCGTGTGCGGGTGCGTGGCACGGGGCACGGGGCATGTGAGTAAGCGTCAATAGCGCCCAGTGCCGCACAGTCAGCCTCGGGGCTTCGAGACTGCTTATCCGCCCGTAATCCCGGACAACCAAACGTACCCTCCTCTGGCGCCACGCTTTCCGCTTGCAGGCGCTCGGTGCGATGGCGGCGCTGGGCCACACGCCCATGCGCAGCCTGACCAGCTCTTGCCTCAGTGCCCTTGTGCCGCACCTCCCGCGCCTCAACACGACCGAGGCCTCCTCGCTGCTGGCCTCGCTCAAGGCCTTCGCCTACGTGCCCAGCCGCTCCGGGAGCGCTGGAGAGCCCAGCGGAGCCGCCATCATCAGCGGCGTCATCGGCCACGATTCCACCGCCTTCATCCTGCAGCTGCTGGGCACCTGCGACGCCTGGTCGGTGCCCGTGCCCAAGGACACCCTGGAGGGCCTTGAGAAGGTGGTGGAGCGCCGGGTGCGGCGGGCGGTGCCCCCCGACGTGATCTTGACAATGTCGGAGAGGTTCCAGGTGAGGGCTGGGGGGGGGGGAGCCGGGTGCGCGGGCTTGATTGGGTATTCCCGCCACACTGCGGCTGCCTGTGTTGGCGCTGGTTTGGTGCCCAGCAGTTGCGCCGCCACCACCGTAAAGCACTGAAGCCGTACGTGCGACCCTACTGTACCCTTCACAACGTTGCGCATCTGCAAGGCACGTGGTAGTCTGCAAAAGCATGGCCTAGCCTGGTTTTCCCCTCCTTCTGGTATCGGCATTCGCCGAAGCGGCGCTTTCTCCGTGCGCCACCTCAACCTCACCAGTCAGTCGCGCCTCCTAACTCTCCCACAAACTCGCATCGGCCCATGCCAGGTCTTGGCCGCCGTCGACCTGCGCGCCGGCGTCCTTTCCGACTCGGGTTCGGACGCGGACGCAGCTCTGATGTGGGACGCCCTGCTGGAGGGCGTGATCCTGCCCCTGGCGCGGATGAAGCAGAGCTTCGCCGCCGGCGACATGTTCACGGTCGCGCTGTCGCGCCTGGAGGCGGAGGGCTTCGCCGGCATGGACGAGCGCAAGGCGACGCTGCTCCTCAACGCCTTCGCCCACAGCCCCAGCAGCTGGGTGCTGGTGCCCGCTATGCGAAAGGCAAGCCACAAGCTCAACAGCGCGTGTTGTATCATTGCTGTAATGGGCTTGACTGCGTGGAAACACAGCATCCCAGCACATTCTCCCTGACCGGTGGCCCCTTCGCCTTGTTGCCCTCAGTCCCTGGTGGCGTTGCTGGAGCGGTCGTTGTCGCTGCCCTTCAGTCGCCCCTCTGAGCTGTCCAGCCTGCTGCTGGCCGCGGGCCGGGTGATGGGGCGGATGGCTCAGAAGATGCAGCGGCCAGCAAACGCGGACACAACGGTGCGTTTTGCTTTCGAGGGCTGTGGCGTTATGGAATCGGTTCTAGGGACGACGGAGGTAGCTACGGAGTGAAGTCGACAGATGGCACTTGGGGCCACAAGACGCCGCTGGAGGTCGTGGGGCTTTGATTGCCATTCTACGGGTGCCGGCACATTTAAGCATGTGCAACGATACTTGTTTTCCGCAGTCCTGCTTGCGCCTTCACTCATCCATCCTTGGGACCGCGCCCCGCCCCGCAGGACTTCATCGCTCCCAGCGTGGCCCCGCTGCTGCTACCCGCTATGGAGCGGCTGCTGCAGCTGCAGCCGTCGGCGACCCACCTGGCGTTCGCGGCGCAGGGCCTGTTTGTGGAGCTTGGGTGGCAGAGGCCCGGATCTGCAGATCTACTGGCGCGTATGCTGGAAGCCGCGGCGCCCAGCCTCGAGGGCATCGGGGCTAAGTCCTGCGGCTTCATGCTCGCCGCCTGCAACGCCTTGCGCCACCGCCCGCCCACTGCATGGCTGATTCAGATGTTCTCTGCAACCGAGGAGACACTGAACAGCCGGGATACCAGGGCCGAAGTCTTGGACTTGATCCTGAAAGGTCTCGCGCAGCTAGATGAGCAGGCCCAGACGGCGGTGGTAGAGGCGGGAGGCACCGTCGTCGTTGGCAGCAGCACCGAAGGCGGCAGTGCCACGCCGCCCGGCTCGGCAGCGGCTGCAGCGGCGAAGCTGCGCCGCACCGTATTTGATCCGCAGTACGTGGCGGCCAAGGAGGGGTTGCTGCTGGCGGTTGCGCGGGGCATGCTGAAGGACACGGCCCTCAAGGTAAGGCATACCGCCCTTCAAATGTGCCGTTGCATCTGCGCGCCGCCGCCAGGCGCCCGTGTTCTTGCGAACGCGTCCTCCACAGCCCCGAGGATTTGCGCCATTAGCAGCTCCTGCTTGGCACCGCTGTGCTGTTCGCCTCTTCCGGTTGCTGCCCCTGTTTGGAAAGCGTCCCCTTGAAGATGGCGTAACGAATCTGGCATGCACCCCCACGCCCTCACACCACGGCTCACGCCCTTCCTCACTGCCCCTACGGTTACACATTCCAGGCCCTGTCATCCCAGCCCGAGGCGTTTGTGACTGCGGGCCGGCAGCTGGCGGTGCTGGGGCTGCGGCCGCCGGCCGACTGGATGGAGGCCTACACGGCGGCGGTGCAGGGCCTGGTTCCGGAGCTCAAGGCGGCGGGGCTGGCGTACGCAGCGGAGGGCCTGGCGCTCATGCGCGCCGCGCCGCCCGCGTCCCTGGTGGTCAGCCTGCTGGTCAGCGCGGACCGCACCGGCCTCGCCCGCTTCGACCCGTTCCTGCTGGGGCTGTTGCTGGGCGGGGTGCATTCGCTGAGGCAGAACACGCTGCGCGCCGCGCGGGAGGAGGCGCGGGCGGCAGCGGCCAGCGGGGGCGAGGAGGGGAAGGGCCCGGCGCCCCTGTCCCAGGTGGCGCTGACGGCGTGGGGCCGCGCGCACGCCCTCTTTGTGACGGAGGCCCGCAAGGCGAACCCGCTGCCCAAGTACACGCCGGCGCAGCTGGTGCTGGTGGTAGGCGCCGTGGCGACGTATGAGCTGATGCGGCCGTACAGCGCCGTACAAAAGGCCGGTGGCGGCGGCGGTGGCGGCGGGAACGTGGCGGACCTGATCGGCCGTGTGGAGGAGGCGTGGCTGGAGGAGTGCTGCGCGGTGGGTGGTTTGGTGGATTGGTCGACGGGCTTTTCGCCGCCGTGCCGTGCGCGTCGAGCCCTGTCGCCATGCAACAGCCGAACCCCTTGGTGCACGGACTCTGATCATTCGGCCCCGACCACTACATTGCCCCACAGATGTCTCATGTCTGTGCGGAATGCATTTGCTTGCCCCTAGGCTGGAACTGTATTCATCCGCCACGTAAACCCCTTCCCCCTTGTACTTTGCACCCACGACCTTTGATCGGCCAGAGCCTGCTCGTGAGCCGTAAGACCAGCGCCCGCATCACCGGCTCCGTCGCGCTGCCGCCCGCCGCCCTGCTGGTCGACCTGCTGCGCCTCACCTCGCGGGTATTACGCGGATCCAACGGCGGCATCACATTCCTAGAAGGTGGCCCCCAACCGAAAACCGGCGCTGGCGGCGGCGCGGCAACCGACGGGGCCGGCGGCAGCGCGCGCGCCCAGGTGCTTCGGTACGTGCGCCTTTCCCTGACCGACATCGCGAGGGCCACGGGCCGCGGCACGACGGACGCGCTCGGCGGCCGTGCGGCGCTGAGCCTCGACGACTGGTCGGACCTGCTGCGTGCCGCCCTGGCCGCCGGCATAGCCCCCGCGCCGCCGG
Source organism: Gonium pectorale (assembly GCA_001584585.1). Lineage (NCBI taxonomy): Eukaryota > Viridiplantae > Chlorophyta > Chlorophyceae > Chlamydomonadales > Volvocaceae > Gonium > Gonium pectorale. The sequence continues at coordinate 831,648 of LSYV01000031.1, read as the reverse complement.
AGCTGACGGCCTACTCTGCCGGGCTCATCTCCTCGGTGACCAACCGCGTCCGACGCGCTGCGTCCGCGTCCCCCACGGTTGCCTCGGCCGGGGCGTCGGCGCCGCTCCGCAGCGCCTGGGCGGACCTGTCCGAGGGCCTGAACGCCGTGCTCTTGCCGGTACTGCCCTGGGTGCCCGGCGCGAAGCAGATGCAGATGCTGCGGGAGGGGCTGCTGGAGCAGCCGCCGGCGGTGCTGGCGGCGGCCAGCGGGGGCGCGCTGGCGGCGCTGTGCACGTGGTGCGGCCAGGTGGGGCCGGAGGTGGTGCCGGCCGAGTGGTGGCTGAGGGTGCGGGACGAGCTGGTCAGGAGGCTGCCGCCGCTGACGGCCACGGGTACGGTCCGTATCGCGTCTTCGGGGGTTCAGGGCCCGGTTCAGGGCCCGGACCTCGGTGCGGTGGAGCTAGCTGCCGCTTGCTACGGCCTCACGATGAATGGTCACGAGGTGCCGCCGGAGCTCCAAAACTGGCTCCGCCGGCTGCTCCCGGCGGCGAGCGTCGCCGCACCGGCGGCCATCACGACGGCTGGTGTTGGCGGCGAGAACGCTGGCGCGGACAGCGGCAGTAGCGGCCGCAGCGGCGGCCGCGACCCGGCGACCGCTGAGGCTCTGCGTGCACTGCAGGTGCTGTGGGCGGCGCACCGCTGCGGCTGCCTGGAGCTGGTGCCGGCCCGCGTGTGGAAGGCGGCGTACGGTGGCCTGGGGCCCCGGCGCACCGCGCTGAACGCACTGGCGCCCGCTCAGCTGGCTCAGCTGGTGGTGCTGAGGGCGGAGGGTCACAGGGCGGCAGGTGCAGCGGGGACAACGGCAAGCGCGGAGCGGCAGCTGCCCCAGTGGTTCGTCACAAGCTTGTTTAGCCGCCTGGAGGAGGCTCTCAAGCATCAAACCCCCCAGCAGACTCAACAACGACAGGGGTCTGGACGGGAGACTGGAGCTGAAGCCGGCGAGGGTCCCCGGAAGCTTCTGAGCCCAAACGTGGCCGCCTGGGCTGTTGCGTACTGCCTGCCGAGCAACAGCCGCGAATCGGCGCCGCCAGCGCTGGTGGAGGCTGCGCTGCCGGCGGTGGCGGAGACGCTGGCAGCGGCCGACGTGGCGGCGTTCCTGGGGGCAATGCAGGGCCGGCAGGGCTGGGCGCTGCCGCAGCCCACGCTGGAGCGGCTGGTGGCGCGGATGGCGGGGCGGCCAGCTGCCCAGAGCGCGGCTGAGGGCGACGAGGGCGCAGCGGGCATGCTGGTGGAGCTGCCGTCTCCCGCCGCGGTGCAGGTGCGAAAAACGTGTGCGTGTGCTGAACTTGCGAACATGTCCACGTCCATGGTTTCGCGGACTCCGCCATGACGCGCACCCGACACCTGCTCTTGTACCTTCGCGTGTACGCTACAGCCGCTGCTGGCGCCCAGCTCGCCGTTGTTCAATCCCTTTCCCCTTCAGCACTTCAGCTTCCTACAGCCTCCCTGCCTTTTTGCTGTCCATGTTGGTGCATTCGCGTGCTCGTGGGGGCACCCGCAAGCCCTTTTGCCTGTGGCCTGACAGCAAGGCGCACATGATGTTTGAGCGTTGCAAGTATTCTTCCCTCGACCGCTACCCTGTCATTACCCGATCCCCGGTCGGCGGTCGCCAATCCATCCCTCAGCTGCTCTGCGCCGTCCTGTCGACGATGCCGTCGGAGCCCTCGGCCCTGGAGGCTTTCCTGCCCGCGCTGTCCGCAATCCTGCCGTACGCAGAGTACGAATTGTACTGCATGGCACTTCCGGAGCGGCTGCACCGCGCCGTGCTGGCCACGGGCCTGGATGCGGGCCTGGCAGCCGTCTGCCTGGTGGACGTGCCCTCGGGCTGGGACACCGTGTGCCAATCCTCGGCCGCAGCCGCCGACGCCGTGGCCATCCTCCTGAAGCAGCTGTTGGACGAGCTGCCAGCGGAGCTCCCCGCCGCCCAGGCAGGCCGGGCCAAAGGCGATGGGCGGAGCCGCCCCGCCCGCAGCGGCACGGTGCCACTGGTGTCGCTGCCGGCAGCAGACTTGTCCGGCCTCGCCGCGGCAATCATCGCCGCCGGCGGTCCGCGCGTGCTGCCGCGCCCCGCCGCCGCGGTGCTGCTGCGGCTGCTGTCCGTCCCCGGCGTGGCCGAGCAGCTGCCGCTCGCCTCCCTGGAGGCCGCAGTGGAGCACGGCCTCCGCGACGCTGCGGTGCCCATGTCGGACGCCACCGCGGCGGCGCTGGACGCGCGGCTGGAGCTGTGCTCCGAATACAGCCCGTTGTCCACCCCTCCATTCATCCGCGCCCTGGCGCTCCGCCGCGCTGGCGCGTCAGCCGTCCGCTCGCACAGCGCCTTGCTGTCCATGCAGGATAAAATGCGCGGCCTGTCGCGGCGCTACACGCTGGCGCTGCTGGCTGAGCTCCAGGCGTCCGGCGTGCGGGAGCGGCTGGCGGAGGTGCAGCGGCCGGGCCTGGCGCGGGAGGATGAGGGCGGTGTTGATGCGGGGAGCGGCACCTCCGGCCGGCTGGTCGACATGCTGGGGCTGGGTGACGGCACGGACAAGCCGGATGATCCGGATGGGCCGTACGGCCGGCTGCTTCTCTGCGCCCTGCGCCACACGGCGCGCCTGGCGAGCAACGGCGAGCTGTCGCTCGGTGAAAGCGCCCGAGCGCTCAGGACGGCGGCGACGCTGCGCCGGCGGCTGGAAGGTGCGTGGTGGTGAAGCGTTCTGGAGTAGCGGCCTTCGTTGATCACACGCCTGATACCCAGCCCGCACTAGGCCAAAGGTGCGCGGGCTCTGAATACCTGGCTGCAGTTGTCGTGTTCCTTGCTGCTGTGGGGTAGCGCGGCTCGGTGACGCGCGCGCCTTGCACTCAGTACGGCCTTGACAGGACCACGAGCCGCCCGCTTGTCCCCAAAGACCCCAGCACCCGACAGCGCGGTCGAGCTGTCGACCCGGCCGCCCACCAATGTGCAGGTGCGACGTGCGTGGACTGGTACGCGTGTATGCACTTGATCGCGGACCGCACCGTGTCCATGAGGGAGCCCTCAGCCATCGAGGGCGTGGTGAAGAGCAACCCGAGCGAGCTGTGGGCCTTTCTGGAGGCCACGCACGAAGTGGGTGAGTGCATGCGGCCAGGAAAGCGGCGTTCGAGGCAGGGCTCGGCGAGGAGGAAAGATGCAGTGCGGAGGACCAAAGGGATTCGAGGACGCGTGGTACCGTAGAGGATGATGCCGCCTGACGGAATTGCAGGATATCATGCCCGACCAGCAACCGGCTCCGCAGTGGGGTGTGTCTCCTTTTATTGACGCTGTTGTGTCCTCAGCGCTGCTGCCCCTGGTGCGTCCCCAGGCGGCCAAAACTTCAACAGCCTCATGCATCGGACCGTCATGCGGCGGCTGGCAGAGGACGCTGCCGCAGAAGGACCAGAGGGAATGGCGCCGAACGCGACCAGCGAGGCTCGTGTCGCTCGCCGCCGCGAGGCGCAGCGTATGGCCTGCACGCTGGCTTGCCTCAATGTCGGCGCCTTTGGGCCTTATTTCCTGTCCGGCCCGACAGCCTTGGTTCTGTACTACGCGTCTGTGGGTCTCGTGGAGCAGCATATGAGGGCGTTGCAGGAGGCTTTGAACAAAGACCGCAAGGAGAGGAAGCGGGAGGACAGCGCGAAGGCGGAGCGCGGGTGGCTGCAAAAGCTGTTCGGTGCCGGGAAGGACGAGTCTGATGAGGACGGGTACGGCCCGTCCGTGCCGCTGCCGGACGATCCGCGGCTTCTCACTGCCCGGCAGCTGGGGCTCCTGTACGGCATGCTGGCGCTGCGCGGAACCGCCAGTAGCGACGGGCAAGAAGTCGCGCTGTCTGCGGTCCGCGTACCGGTGCGTTTGCTGTCGGGGTGCGGCGGGAGGCCAGGGTTGGTACCTGTGGGCTTACTGCGGAGGGGCAGCCGCTGCGCAGGAGCACAGCCTGCAGGCTTGCGCCCCAGCTGCAAAGTGGGCTGCCTTCGTGGTTGGTCCATGGGTGTCCCTCCCGCGGCCGCTTGCCGACAGCAGTCCGCGCTGCCACCTGCCCGTCCAGCATGTCCTGAAGCCAAGCTTGCATGTGCGCCTCCTGCAGCGCACCCCACACAGCGCCCGCCACACCGCCTTCGACCGGGCGCAATGTCGTATGTAGCCCAACGCGGGGACCGGCCCCTACGGCATCCACGGCCCCACGCTGCCGGCTCGGAACTGCTGGCTTGGCCCTGCGTCTTACAAATGACGGGGGAGTGCTGCTCAATACCAGCCCCTTCCGTTTCCCCGCATGTTTTACGAACTCCCCCATCACGCCGTGCGCTGCTCCCCACCTGCTGCTGCACCTGCCTGCCAGGTGGGGCGTACCTACGGAATTGAGCTGGCGCGCCTGGCCTCCCGCCGGGACCTACCGCCCCTGGAGCACCTCACCGCGGTGCTGGACGCCCTGGAGCCCGTGATCCTGTCCAACCCGGACGGGCAGATCATATCGCCCAACCTGTACGACACAGAGCTGGGGCACCCGGAGGTGGCCCTTGTGCCGGCGCTACGGCGCATTATGGCCGACGGCAGCGTGGCGTTTCCCGAGGGGCTCGTCCCGTGGGACGACCTGCCGCTGCTGCGTTCGCCCGCGGACGTCAGCGAGGAGCTGCTGCTGGAGAGCCTCTTCGCGCGCGGGATGCAGCCGCTGGGTGTGGAGGGTGGGAGGGACAAGGAGGAGGAGAAGAAGCCGCAGGAGGCAGGACCGGCCCACGGCCAAGCGGCGCAGGCACAGGACAAGGAAGCGGAGAAGGCTGCCTTTGTCGCTGGGGCCGCGAAGCGGCTGCGGCAGAAGCTGGAGTCTGTGGACCAGGTGGGGGCAGGCGACTTCGACGGCGGCCTAGGGCTGCGCGTGGCGCTGCCGCTGGCGCTGCGGCCGCCGCCCGGCCGGCGCCACGGCATGCCGGGCGACGCCGCCGGCGACGCGGCCCGGGAGGCGTACGTTCGCTCCATCGCGCCGTGGATCGTGGCCGCGCGGCGGGTGGCGCGGCTCGTGGTGGTGACGGTACGGGAGGAGGAGCTGCGCGAGGCCGTGGGTATGGGCATCTTGCTGGTCGGCGACGGCAGGTGGGCTACCGCCATGGGCTTCGTGGTAGACCCGGCTAGGACCTCGGGCAGGCTGGTCGCGAAGCTCATCGTCCGGACCGCGGAGGCGGAGCAGGAGGCGCTGCAGGCCGGTGCGGCGTCGGCGACGGCGTCGGCGGTGCCCAATTGGGTCGCCGCGCTGCCAGGCGGCGCAGGCCTGCAGGGGCTGGTGCGCGGCGTGGAGACGGCACGGCGCACCGTGGACTTCATAGGGTCGCTGAAGGTGTCTGGCAGCACTATGAGCCAGATACGGATCCGGACCTGGGCCGGCGGCGAGGACTATGATGAGCCGGCGAAGCCTACGGCACCAGTGACAGCGATGCCCGGTAACGCCACTGGCAGCAGCCGCAGCGGCAGCCCCGACGGTGGCAAGGGCCCTGCCGAAGACCTAATGAAAGCTTTTGGGGCGGCAGGGCCAGGGGCGGATGGTATGGAACGGGTAACAGGCCAGGTCCCGGACCCATCGGCTGATGCTGGGGAGAGCGGAGGCGGTGCGTCGCCTGCGCCCGCGAAAGCTCGTAACTTCGGAGGCAGCGCTGGTGAGGGGGCTGAAGGCGCGTCACTGGTCACCTCCGCAATGGCGTCGCCGCCGTACGCGCCGGCGCCGCCGGCTTCACCAGGCGCCCAGCCGGCAGCAGTCCTGCAGCCTCCGCAGCCGAGGGCAGAGGCGCGGCCTCAGACACAGCAGCAGTCGAGCAGCACCGCAGGGTCTTCCTCCGCTCCGCTGAACCCGTTTGACGTGACGGCGGACTTCAAGCGCAAAATGGAGAGCCTCGGCTTCGAGGTCCCGGAGCAGGCGCGCGCAACTCCCGCCGCCCAGGGCAGCAGCAGCGCAGCGAGTGACCGCGGCGGCGGTGACGATGGGACGCGGGCGCCACCCGTCGGCGGCCCCTCCAGGACGCCAACGCAAGAGCAGCAGCAGCGACAGCGGGCCGAGGCGCAGCAGGCAGCGCAGCAGGCCGAGGCGCAGCAGGCAGCGCGGCAGGCGGCACAGCAAGCGGCGCAGCAGGCGGCGCAGCAGGTGGGATCGGCCGTGAAGACGGCGGTGCAAGTCGGCGGGGCTGTGGGCCAGGTCGTTGTTGGCCTTCTTGGGAAGGCCGTGGGCAGCGGGCTGCAGGGCCTGTTCGGGGGCGGCAAGAAGGCGGAGGGCGGCCCGGCGACGGGTGGCGGAGGCGGCACAGCGCCGTTCCAGAAGGGGAGCGGAGGCGTAGCCGGCGGCCAACCCGCTGTAAACAGCGGCGCTGGCAGTGGGACAGGCAGCAAGGGCAGCGGCGCCGGCACAGCTCCCACCGGAGGTCAGGGGCCAACGGCGGCCGGGGATGGCGGTGGCGGGAAGAGCACGGGCGGCGGCGGGTTTGGCCGTGCAAAGGGGGTCAAGAAGCGTCGGTAGGGTTGTGGGTTCTGGTCTTTGCGGGGTGCAGCAGATCCCTGGAAGTTGCTCACGACTTGATTTGGCACAGCGGTGCGACGGCTGCGACGCACCCATTGAGCGGCATCCCACCAGATGCGCCACGAGAGCTTGAAACGGTTCAAGGACATGCCAGAGCTTGCTGCTCCAGCCGGGCGTTCCCCTGGCGTACCGCAGCGGCCAACGTTCGCCTGGGTAGGTGTTGGCATGGGTTGGCCGGCCAGGCTTGCTTGCTTGCTGGCTGGCTGGCTGCCTTGTAAGAGGCAGGAGTAGCATGGGCCTTCGGACAAGGTACGCAGGCGACAAGAGTGTACCGAACGCAGCGGTACGTTTGTGCCTGCTGGGGTTGTTTTGTGTCATCCAACGCGCACGCTGTGTGTTACGTCCATCTATGGACCCTCACGCGTGTACGGTATGGCAGGTGCGGCAAATTCGAGCAGTAGTGCGTTGTTGGTCGTTGTTGGGTTTTCGCTGTTGAGTGCGTGCCGGCTTAGCTCGCGATCAACATCCGCCTCGGTGAGCTATAGCTAATGCCGTACAAGCGAGGGCGTAGGTGTGCACGCTTGGGTAGCTGGAGGTGCAGTTGTTCCGTACCATAATGCCGGGTGCATTATTACGGTATGTGACCAAGGGGAGGTGTATGGGGAGGTAGTGAGGCTGCCAGTCAACGAGTTCACATCTTGGCCGAACCAGGTGCCTAGTAGGTGAGGATGGGCAGCGCTACCCACAAACCCAGGGCAGGTTCATCACCATATCGCTGCGGCGCCATCAATAGCAGACCGCACGACCCTGCCGTTTTATTTAATGTGCCGTAAAACAAGCAGAGTTATGCAGTCGCTGCATGTATTACCATTTACCTAGGCAGACCGAAGCGTCCACACTAGCTAGCGTCGGACCATGGCGCGCACGACGCTCATGGGCACATTATCGTTGCAGCCTGCCGTGAAAACGTTTCCGTTTGGCGGTTGCCTGGCGTCGAAACGCACCCACACCTGCGATTTGTTGTGACCTGCGCAACGCGCGCACAACGGATACCACAACGGATACACAACGGTACGGAGGCCATGAATCACGGAAGCTCAATCGGATGAGTTGGGTGGACCGACTCTTCCCCGAGTGCGTGCGAAAGCTAATGTATCGGGCGTATGGGCGACCGGCGTACCGGAACACGCTCGCACGCACTCGTGAACGCGCACGGCAGGCGAGCGCAGCCGGCCCCTCCATCTCTTTCACATGTACCGTACCTCGGCCGGCTTGGTGAACAGCCCTTTTTCAGCAGCTGCTCTGGGTGGGCAGTGAAGCACCTAGCCCGCGCCCGGGACCCACAACCCACCCCCTTGCAATGATGGCCCGCATCCCGAGGCGCATCACAGCAAAGACGTGCGACCGCCCGCGGCTTCCTGCGCCCATACCCTTGGTTGCTTGTAACCGGCCACTGAGTCAAGTCGCCATTGCCTCTGCGGCCTCACTAACCTCCCCACCACCACCACACACACACAAACACACACACTGCCCACTCATGCAAGCAGCACGCAGAACGGCTAGCCGCTGAAGCCAGCCCTGCTGGCCCGCACAGCCAACGCGGGCCCCTGTATTCTGCGCGTTGTGGCCGTGCGCGGCCAATCAGAGCTGCGCCCTGGCCTGGCGGCGCCCCGCGGCGGGGAGCTGGTAGACGACGATGACGTTGGCGCCGTCCACCACACGGATGCCGCCGGTGCTGGTGACCTGCGCGGAGCGGGGAGCAAGCGGCCGCACCAACGTGCACCACATCAGCATGCACCGATGCACGTGCATACATCGGCCCGCATTGGTACCCGAACCTGGCCTAGGTTCCCGCATCCGGGCCACGTCCGGAATTATCGGGCCTGCGACCTGGTAAACAAGTCGGTTGGATGCACATACAAAAGAGTGTGATTGTAGGCGTGTAGGGGGGGGCGTGCACCGAAGCCGAAGGACCGCATCAACCGAGCGTCCCAACCGAAGGGGCAGCATCCCCCGCTGCCATTCAAGCAAGCAGTCCACGGCGTGTGCCACCACCTGTCGTACACGTGTCGTACACCTGCCGTACGTATGCATCGGTGCATCGCCGGCGTGCGTGCGTGGGTGCGCAGGCCGCGAGCCGGCGACGCGCACGTACGGAACGCGGCTTTGTGAAGCGCGCCCTCCCCCTGCTCCAACCCCGCAAACCAGCAAGCCAGCGAGCAAACAGGCAGGCAGGCAGCCACGCGCCGGATGAGACGCGTCGCGGCGCGGACACCCCACCTCGAGGTATGCGGCCTCAGAGACGGGCGTGCTGCCCAGGCTGAGGCTCGACAGCCTGGTGCCGCCTCCATCGACCCATTCAAGTTCGGTCCCAGAGTCGGTGAAGCTCAGCGCGAAGGGGCTGCTGGTGCTGCTGGTGCTGCTGGCGCCGAACCGATACCGCTGCAGGCCGATCGTCGTCCGCAAGGAGACATATCCAGTGTTGGTGGCGACCAGGATGTACGCGGCAGGGTCCGAGCGCAGGTGGTCGAAGCCTGTGCCCGACACGAGCGACTGGCCGAACTGCAAACGGGCGGGGGCTGGAGGCGGCGGCAGCGGCGAGGGCGGCCGCGGGGGCGGGGATGGCGGCCGGGGCGGCGGCGACGGCGCTGGCGGTGGCGACGGCGGTGGCGACGGCGATATGGGGGGTACTTGCATGCAGGCCACGGCGATATGGGGGGTACTTGCATGCAGGCCACGGCGATATGGGGGGTACTTGCATGCAGGCCACGGCGATATGGGGCCAGAGGCGCACGGCGGCCGGGCTGGAGGCTAAGCAGGGGCAGACCGTAGGCAGTGCAGGCGGCGATACGGGTGGGGCAGGGGCCGCGTGGAAGACTGGCTTGCATCGCACGCATCGTGTGATCCACCTTTTCTTGACCCTGCTACCCCAGACGGACAACATGGACCGGCCTATCACGGAGGTCAAGATTGTCCGAGCTAGACCCGTATGAGACGCGTGATGTGGGGCGGGTGCCTCCTGCAGAGGGCGAGCAGCAGCGGCCGCATCCGCTCGCCGTGGGTCGGAGGTCGCCGATGTCGCTTCGGGGCCTTTCCGACCCGCCCTGAGGTTCCATCCCATCGTGACTCAGGGTCAGATCTGGCTTGGTACTTGACTGTGAAAGCACTGGCGCCTCGTGGCACGCAGTCCTGAGGCTGCCTCCAAGCAGCAACCTAAATGAGCTTGCCCCCTGCAGCGTCCGCACGGCTCAGGGATTCTCTGGCTTGCAGTGTACTTATGTGTAAGGAATGAGGACTGAAGGGCAGTGTGCGTCCCTCCGCCTCGGCATCTGCTGTGTGACGCTCTCCCGACGGGCTGACCATGCACATGCTCTTCTTGTGCATTGCTGGCGCCATGTTTGAAGGCACGCCGCTCAGGGTCCCTGGCGGCAGCTCCGGGACGGCTGCTCTGCCGCCGCCTAGCCGATGCCGCTGTGGGTAATGATCCATGACGCGATGAGGCGGGCAGCGCTGCGTTTGCAGACCTAGGATGAAACAGTTGAATGGTTTGTGCCCTGGCGGCTGGAGCCCGCCACGGTGCAGCGGAAGCGACCGCTGCACCGTGTGGCGAGACCGGAGAGCTGTCCGGTACTGGCAGGGCCGTCCGACGGTGGCGTGGCCCTTGGCAGGCGCGGGAAGGCTCCTGAAGGGTAACGGCAAGGTGGATAGATGAAACCCTGTTTGAAAACCCGGAATGCGCTGGCATTTGCGCGCTGGTGGTCGCCTAGCAGCGCCCGGGGCCTTGCAATTCCTGGCTGGCTGGCTGGCTGGCTGGCTGGCTGGCTGGCTGGCTGGCTGGCTCGTATGTGTGGCTTCATAACTAGCGGAGGGAAAGGTGCTCGTGGGATGGGAGCTAACACACCAGAGCGCGTGCTTCAGGAGGAGGAATGTGTTGCGGCCGCAGTGTGTCATGTGTGTAAATCTAAAATGGCGTACCTAAAACGGCTTGCAATCAAGGAGCCTAGAATTCTAGAAATTAGCCTAGCCGGCAGCCCTGCAACCTACGCCCGACCCAAAAGAAACCCACTGTGGAGTGGGCCACTGAAGACTTCACGCTGGGCGGTGGGCGCGCAGGGACTGCTGGGCGGGCTACAGGGCTGATATGGCCGAATTGTATGCTTTTGAACCTTTGGGACCCGGCTATGCCACAAGCCAGGTACGTGCCCTTTTGTAACACTTGCTTCGAACTGCAAGCAGGACGTACGTACGGCAGAAGCTCCAATAGCTCCCATTGAGTGATTGGCTCGTAAGGGGAGGGATCCGAAGTCCTAGTGTAACCTTTGCAGACTTTCAGCAACGCCGGCTCCTTCATGCCCTCACCGTAACGCCCAGTCCTAGCACCATCGGTGCTTGCGTCTGTCGCCCCTCTCCAAGCCCATGCACGGAGCGTGCTTTCCGAAGTCGGCCCAAGCACTGCCCGAGTCGGCCGACAGCCGCAGTGCAGCTGCCCCCTGAGTTCAAAGAGTAACCGTCTGCTTGCCGGGGATCACGTGTCCATTCCACTCATATGACAATACCGATAATACCCTGCAACCCCAGCTAATGCAACCTAATCAATGCGTCCCTGCCCTCCTGCTCCTGAAATCTCCTGAGCTCATGTACGTATGTTCCGCCGATGATGCGCCAGGGCTCAATAGGACCCTATCTACATAGACGCCATTCAGACAGTCGTCTGACAGGGACAGCCGTACGACGGGGCTGTACGACGAGAAGAGTGATGCGGACGGCGCGCCTTGGCGCCTGTGTCAGTCGATGGAAGCGTGTCTCCGCACAAACAGTAGCAGCTACTTGATAGGATTGGTGACATTGGTGACAGCGCATAGACTGGGACAGAGCAGTGCCCAACTGGGTTTTCACAACAGGCCTTTCCGCCATGCGGCGATTGCGACAATTGCCCACACGCCATTGGTTAGCGGGTGTTCGGGCCTGCAGTGTCGCCCAGCAGCCGGTCAACTCCTTGCCGGTCGCCTCTATTGCTGCCGAGCGCCAGCTCTCCTCGCACTCGGCCTCAACCTCGGGAAGCAGCCATTTGACATGGTGGCCTTTTGCGGCGTTACCGCTGCTGGGCCTGGCGGGAGCCGGAACTGCGCTGGCCGATGCTGAGAGCCCAGAGCAGGCGAAGGATTTTCACATGCTGCCGCTTGGCACACGCCAGCGCATTTTCTTCAAATATGAAAAGCGCGTTCGCGACAAGAGCACGCTGGATAAAGTGTTCGAGTACTTCTCGAGCATCGAGAAGGACAAGCTCAAATTCCTCTCGCCAGTGGACCTTCTCAGAGCTGTGGTCCCCACGTACCCGCCCAGCGAATCGAGCATCGACCGCTCCGGCTCCCTGGATGGTGGGCGGGGCAGAGCATGCCTGGTTAATGTGGCGTGGTCTGCGGCGACACCAGCCTTCCCTTGTCCTCGTAGGGGAACGGGCGGACGGGCGGCCGCAGCCCTTCTGGAGCAAGGCGCAAACGACGTTCTTCAAGCAGGTGGGCCCCGCCCCAACGACCCTTCGCTGGCGCCGGACTCCACGCGTTAAAACCGCTGGCAAACGTTGCAGCAGCATCCCCTCGCTGTCCTGGCACACCCACATATCCCTTCCACATCGTCACCCTTGTACGACAGTTCGACGTTGACGGCGACGGGCTGATCTCCTACCCCGAGTTCCTCCTGGTGCTCACGCTCCTGTCCATCCACGAGCGGGACGTCAAGATCATCTTCGACGTGGTCGACCTGGACAGCAATGGTGTGTGCGGGACGGGGTGGTTTTTGGTGGATGGGGGCTGCCAGCGACCGCTGGCTGACGCCTTGGGCCTGTCCTGTGCCTCTACCTTGGCCTCCTTCCTGAGCCTGTGCCCGTGCCCCCTGAGCACACCACCCCACACCCGCCGGCCCGCACTGCCCTCCTTATCCTCCTCCTGCCACGTCCCCCAGGCTACATCGATGTGGAGGAATTCAAGGGCGTCATGGACTTGTTGCAGGCCATGGCCAACGTGCACGCGGCCAAGGTCGGCCGGTCATCCAAGCTCTCGATGTGAGCAGATGCGCGGGAGGCGGGGCGTAGGCACTGGGCGGGGGGCCGCGAAAAGGGGACTTGGAGCGGCAGGGAGGTTGGTCTGTAGTTTGACCCCGCCGCCCGTCAACGGCGTCGCAGGAAGTGAGACCGGGTCGCACGTGCCGATGCGATGTGAAAGGGAAGGAGTCGGCACCTCGAAGCCGGATCCACGTTGTCGGGGCGCCAGCAAACCTCCGACGTCCGGTTGCGTCCGGTGCCTGCTCACGTGAAGCCCGCCTGCCCGCCGCGCATGCTCCTTACCGGTGCCCTCCTCCTTATGGCACGTTCGCAGCGACACCCGCTCGGGCATGCTGGTGTCCTTCTTCGGCCACGACGGGCGCAAGAAGCTGTTCCTGCCGCAGTTCCAGGCCTTCCTCACCAAGCTGCACGAGGAGCTGGTGGGCAGGGGGCGTGGGAAGGGCGGGCGGGCGGGCAAGGGTGGAGGAGCTGCTCGCAGTAGAAGGGAGGTGCGAGGCACACAGACCGGCAGGTAGGGTGGGGGCCTCGGTCCCGGCGCTGCTGCCCCCAGCACAAAAGCAAGACCCACGTTGCCCCAGTAGGCCCCTGTGAAGGGCACCCAGCGGAGCCTGCCACCGGCATCTGGAGTATGCCTCCTCCTCCTGCCCACATCCCTCACCTGCCCCCTCGGCCATACCCGGCCGCCCGCAGGTGAAGCTGGAGTTTGCGCACTACGACAACCTGGGCCGCGGCTCCATGGCGCCCGTCGACTTCGCGCACAGCCTGGTGGCCACCGCCGACGTGCGCCACATCGACCGGCTGCTGGACAAGGTGGGGCAGGGGCCGGGGCTGCTGGGGCAAGAAAGGGCAGCGGATGGACTCTGATGCGTGCGCGCCGGGTTTGGATACTGCTGAGAGACCGATAGCGAACAAGGGCCGTGCGGGAAAAATGAAAAGATGTTTGAAAGGAGGGTTAAAGTGCTTGAAATTGTCGAGAGGGAAGGGATTGGGCGGTGCCGGCGTGCGGGGCTGCGCGCTGCACGCGTGTCTTTTTTGGGTGATGCGGCGCGGGGTGGATGATGCGGCGCGCCCGCCTCTGCACCTGCGGTGTGTTGCGCGCTGCGCGGTACTCTGTGCAGCGGCGCGATGCCGCACACCTCTGCAACCCCGCGGCCCCGTGGTCGCTGGCCATTGGCCATCCCAACCCAACGCCCGGCCCCCGAATGCGGCTGGCGTCCAGCCCGCTCCTATCAACAGTCTGTGTTTATTCAAACAACCCCTCTACCCCAGGTGGACTCGATGCCTCCCGAGCTGCTCCGCAAGCGCGTCACCTTCGACGACTTCCTCAAGGTTCACCACATGCAGCGCAAGCTGCACACGCTCACCGTCGCACTCGACTTCTTCCACCAGGTGCGGCCTGGCGGGGCGGGGTGGGCCGGGGTGGATGCCCCTCCATATGCCCGGCGGCCAGCACACCGCCTTCCGCCGCCGCTGTCACCACCCGCCTAGTGTTGGTCGCGCAAGGCCGCTCCGCAGCGAACCAACCCTTCCAAGGTTTGACCTGACTCTGCGCCCGGCTCGCCGGCTGCCCAGTGCCCACCGACTAGCGCCCAAAAGCTGTCAGTGTGTTGTGAGCATGCTCCGTTTTCGTCGTTCGTGCGCCCCCGTCCCCGTCCCCACCACACGCCGTCCGTCAACAGGTGGACCGGCCGGTGTGCAAGGCCGAGTTCACCAAGCTGCTGAAGAAGCTGATGGACATCACGCTCGCGCCGCATGTGGTGGACATCATCTTCGATATCTTTGCGGACGAGCGCGGCGCGCTGGACACGACCGCCTTCCTGGAGGTCATGCAGCGGCGGGAGATCATGTGGGCGCGGCGCGTAAGTCTAAGCCGCTCGCGGGGCGCCTGGTGGGAGGAGCTGGTGCAGCGGGCGCACGATGAGGAGGTCGCGGCGTAGCGCGGTGGTGGCGGGGCGCGGGGCGTGTAGCGCGGGTGGTGGCATCGCATAGGGTGCGACATGCGCTGCATTTATGAAGTTGCGAGTCATGGCTTGCGGCATTGTGGTGCTGGCGTAGCGCGCGCGTGCATATTCTTTTTAGCAGCGATGGCGGTAGTAGCGGGTTCACTGAGAGGCGAAAAAAACTAGTGTGCAAGAGCAACGTTCATAACACCCTTAGGGGCAAAGTCCCCCTGTGCTCATTGGCTAGTATGGCAAGCAGGACGTGCACCGCAGCATTGAAGGGAAGTAGCAGGATGAGCGGGGCCGGTTGCAAAGATGCCTCGCGCTGACCTGGCTTGTTGGGTTTCTGGGAGGCGTGCACGACGACCGAGTGATAGCTGTACTACCTAGTCCGGCCAAGTCCTTCGCCGACGGAAGGCCAGAAGAGATTCATCTTACTGTCGATAGTGTTTTACTGGCTTGTGGGTTGTATGTTGTACGATTAGGCAAGTGCGGCGTGTAGGGGCGCGGCACATCATGTGAGAGGTGTGCCACCAAAGGTACCTAAACGCGTACGGATTCATTTGTGTGTTTCCACAAGCTGCGCCCGGGCAGGCCTGGGGGCCCGTTGACCGCCGTCGACTGACGTCTCATCCGCTGCGGCTGCCTGCCTGCCCGCGCAGAAATACTATGCGGAGGGCAACTCGACCGGAACGGTCTCGAAGCTGTTTACGTGCCTACGCAAGTGCGTGAGCTCCGAGGACTGAGGCTGGAAGGCCGGAGGCGTCATGATGAGCAGTGGGCTGCCAAACTGGCGGCGGCGGTAGTAGGAGAGGCGGAAGGCTGCGTAGGCTGGGCGGCCACAAGGGCGAACGGGATCGTACGACTTGCGCACGGGCGGTTTGGGCGGCGTATCGCGTTTCCAGCGGCAGTGTTGGTCCGTCGTTGTAGCGGGCGGTTCGATGGATTCGTCGTGAGTAAGTGCTTTTGTTACTACAACACATGCGGACTTCATCTGCGCGGTCCAGGGTTGGGAGGCAATGCGGCTGTATTCCTTTGATACGTCTCCCACGTTACGAGAGGTACGAAAGCGATTTAAGTGTAAAATCCAGCGACGCCGAAATGCACGGGTCCACATTGTATGACCATACATGCAACGAGGTGGAGCGACATCGTGAGTCCAACCTGTGCAAGCAGCCAGATGCTATTGACGTTTCCGCTGTGACAGCCCACATGACAACTCGTCAGTACAGGAAGGCAACCAAGCATCTGAGAAGCAGCCACCGTCGGCACCAGGTGAGCCATGGCCCTTTGAAGGAGCCGAAGTGAGCCAGCGCGGCGCCTTTCTGTACCGACGGAATGCCTCGCAAGCGCCAGCACGCGCACAGCACTCCACACACTGGCAGCTGCGTATGTCCCGTATGGTAGAAGGCAGTGCTATCACCAACATCCCCCCCCACACACACCGCCGTTCGGGCGTGTATGACCGTAGAGGCGGGCTCCCTATTTCTCTGCAGATTTCTTTTTTTTTGACACGGTCGTAGCTCTCTTTCTCGCTCCCCTACCCCGTAGGGCGGGTGTGTGCGGGGGCGGGTCTATACCGGTGGCCCCTGCCCATGCATCCGCTACGGTACACATACACGCTCCACCCTTCATGACCTAAATCCCCGGTACGGTCTCACGGGGCTCCGCCCTTTTCCAAGCTTCAAGGAAGCTTTTCCCCTACTTGTCCCTTTCAACACACCGGCCCCCTGCCGGCGGCCGTCTTGCGGGCCCTCACCCGAAGGCCAACTGGGCATCTCGCCACCACCGCCACCCTACAGCGGTCCGGGGCCGGCGCCGCGCGCCGCGCCGCCGCCACCGGGGGCTCCTCCCTCGCCGCCATCGTTGAGGGCATCGCGCAGCACCGCATTCAGCAGCTGCTGCACCAGGCCCATGCCCTGCAGCAGCTCCTCCTCGCCATCACCACCGTCGCCGCCGCCCTGCAGCAGCCCCGGCAGGTCCACAACCTGGGCGCGCAGCGGCCCGCCGCCACCCAGTCCCCCCATGCCCATGCCCCCGCTGCCCATCATGAGACCGCGCGCGGGCATGAGCGGGGGCATGTTGGCGCCCGTGGAACCAAGCACTAGGTCGTTGCCGTCGGGCCCACGGGTCACGGCGATAGCGGGCGCGGCGCCGCCGACGCCATGCGCAGCGCCGCCGTACAGCGCCCCGAAGGCGCCCATCGGGCCCATGCCGTCGTCGGGCACGCCGCCGCCGCCGCCGCCGGCAGCGCCCAGGCCAAGGCCGCCGCCGCCCAGCGGCACGCGCAGGACCGTGCGCCCCGCGCCTGCGGGCGGGTGCACCGTGGGCCAGGCAGACGCGGTGGGCAGGGTTTGGCGAAGGGCAAGGGCTGGCCGTATGTTCGGCGCAAGCTAGCCGCTGGAACTGGGTTCTACATGCGTGACAGCGTGGCTCAAACATTAAAGCCGGGTGTGCGCAAATGCCGGGTGCAGTCAATAGTTTTGTATCCTTAGGGACGCATGTCCGGTGTGCTGAAGCGTAAGCCGATTTGGCACCAAGCCCTGCGGTCGGTGGCAAGAAGGACCGGCCGCGCAACCACTTCCCCGCGGCGCACCTCGCGCGCGGGCCATGGCCAGCTGCTCCATCATGGTCGGACCTGCGGAGGGCACCGGCGAGTCGGTACGTACTCGGTCAACAAACGCCGAGACGTACCGGTACCACGCCTTGGGCGCGAAAGCGGCAGAATATGGGCTTCAGAGACAGCGCTTCACTGAACCCTGCATCGAACGGCAGGCAGGCAGGCAGGCAGGCAGGCAGGCAGGCACGCAGGCAGGCAGGCAGGCAGGGGCCCGGGACTGCAGTGCCTTGAAGGGGCGGCTGCTGTGCAAACGGGCCCCAGCGCCGCGTACCCTGGAAGTCGTCGATGTCAGAGTCCATCTCCTCCCCTTCGCCCTCCTCCCCTTCGCCACCGTCCTCCTCCTCGTACTCCTCGTCGTCGTCGTCGTCGTCCTCCTCCTCCTCGCCCTCCTCCTCGTACTCCATTTCCTGCTGCCGCGGCCCGCCGGCACGCGGGTGTGCGGCGCCGCCGCCCGGCAGCCCCTCCGCCTCTTCCCCCTCTTCCTCCTCAGCTCCGTCCTCCTCGTCGCTCACAAGCTCCTCCTCCTCCTCGTGCGATTGGGCTGCGGGCAACTCGCCTGCGGCCCGGTGAGAGGCAGGGGAGGCAACAAGGGAAAAAAGCTCACAAGACCAGTAGCATCGGCGGCTATGGTAGTAAAAAGAAAACGGGCAGACTGCCAGACACCCGCACTATGCACTGGGTGCCCGTACAGCCGTGCTACACACTGCCGCTACCCGTACTACGGCTGCCAGCCTCATATTGCTGCAGTTGCGTGATACCTCGATTCACACCCAAGGCCAACGCAACCTGCGAGGGTCCTCACCTTGCGCCGCGTCTTCGAACTCGTCATCGTCGCCATCCGAGGAAGCCAGCAGCGGCACATCAAGCGCAGCGCCGCCGCCGGCAGTGGCGGCGCCGCCACCCGCCTGCTGGTTGCTGCCGCCGCCCTCGCCGCCAGTGGCGGCCGGCGCTGCTCCCTGTCCGCCTGCCGCCGGCTCCACTCCCTGCCGCTCGCCAGCCCCCGCCCCAGCCCCGGGCTCTGCTGCCGCTGCCGCTCCGGCCGCCGCTGCACCTCCGGCCGCAGCCCCGGCTCCCGCCGCTCCCGCCGCAGCCGCGTCGCCGGCAGCGCCCCCCTCCTCTGCCGTGCGCAGCAGATAGGCGAGAGCCAGGTCCATGTTGCGAAAGTGGCGCAGCGCAGCGGCCGACTGGTTGCGCTCAAAGCCCATGGCCACTAGCTGCTCGACCAGCTCGGGCTCAGAGGGCGGGCCGCGCGGACCGCGGCTGTAAATCTGGAGGGGGACGGATGCAGCGTGGAGGGTGGTCCTTTACTAGTGAAACGTGGGGTTCGCGGGGTTACATAGCACGGAAAGAACCTCCACACCCTCCGCTCACGTCAGTCCACGACTTGAACGCGGCACAGCGTCCGCCCATCCTGCAATCACATCGAGTGTCGCTCTCAGATGGCCCCCCAACTCTCTGGCTTAACAGGCGTGCAGCACACAAACCCCACCGCAAACTGCAAGACAGGAACCGCGGCCGCCTGTCTCACCTGCCGCAGCTGATCGTCGGTGAGCGGCTCGGCCGCTGCGGGGTCGTCCCCGTGCTGCAGCAGCCAGTTGAGCGCCTGCTCCATGTCGTTGCGGTGCAGCAGCAGCGCCTTGCGAACCACCGCCTCGCCGAAGCCCATCTCGCGCAACTGCGAGGCCGCCTGCGCGTCGGGCTCCGGGATGGCCAGCGCTGGCGGCGCGGCGGGCGGCGGCGGCGCGGCGGCGGCGTGAGGCGGCGGCACGGGCGGCATGTTGAAGAGCATCAAGCCGGGGGGAGGCGCGCCGCCTCCACCCTGTGGGACACGGGACAGGGGTGTAATAAAGGGTTGGTTGGGGCGAAGTCAAGCACGCCCGGTGCGAGGAGGCGCGGGACACGGGGAGTCGGAGGTTGTGGCGGCGCGACGGGAATATGCGGGCGGGAGAGCACGGGACGCGGGCTGGGCAGGGAACGGCATTGGCAACTGAGGACTTGAAGCCAACTTGCAGTCGTTTGGTGAGGGCCACATTCACCGGACCATGAATGCAGCAGAGGTTACAAATCGAGTGACCGCGACGCTGACTCCCGGGCGCTGGCAGCTTGCCTGACACCGCACAAGCCGGACCCCGCACGCCCCACTCCTAGCAACTCCCCTGCCCCTGCCGGGCGCCCTTGTTCCAGGCAGCCTCCCGGAGAGCCCCTCCCCTGTTGCCCTCACCGCCATGGGGCGATGCGGACCACCTCCTGCAGCGGTTGCCTGCTGCTGCCGGGCGCTGGCCGCAGCCGCCGCCCTGATGGCGTCACCTGGCCGTGGAGCGCCCGCGCCGCCTGCCGCGCCGACGGGGCCCCCAAGCGGCCCCGTCCGGCCGCCCAAAGCCTGTATGAGCTGCAGGAGCTGATTGTCCAGGGCCATCGCCTCCAGCGGTAGGCCGTAGCGGCGGGCTGGGAGGCAGCAGGCCGGGGAGGGTGCAGGATGGTGGGCGCAGGTAAGGCGGCAACAAGGAGGGCCTGAAGTGGATGAAGACGGCAAGCGGACCGTGGACGGTCCATTGTGTTCAAATCTTGGGTGCAACGGCTGAATGCATGGGCCCGGGTTCGGCTGTCTGTGGGATCAACGCGATATGGCTTCCACAACGCGTTATCTCCATTCCCCGTCCTGTGGCCTACCGTGCTTGTCATCCCCGGTGTACTCAAATTTCTGCGGCCCCAGAATCCGTGTGACAAGAATCCCAACCCTGACCCCCCTCCCCCACCTCCCAGAGGCGGCTCCACGATCGTGTTCTCAATGCCCCGGCGCCTCGCCTCCGCCAAGATGGCAGACCTAATGGTTTCAGCTGTCGGGGGAGGGGTCGTGTCCTGTGCCACTGACGGCTTCATGGACGTGACGCTTGCGTGCTGCAGCATGACCAGGTGGTCACCCGACCGCACGCCGGCCTGCTGGAGGCTGCCAGACGCCAGAACCACGCCCTTGTGCACCTGTTGTCACAAGAATACATTAGCCCTTGGATTCCCCACATCGCGAGGACAAGGTTTCGTGCAACGGGGAGGCTACACACCAGGCGCTGCTTGGATGGTTGCGGAACGGGAACCTGCTCCTTGAGGCCATGCTGGTGCAGCAGGCTCTTCAGGTCGTCCACGCTCGCATTGGAGCTGACGCCGCTAAGCACGAGCGTCCTTGCGAGCGTTCGCACAACCAAATCCATCTTATCATTAAGGCCAGAAGCAGCCATGGCGCCTCGACCGTCGAAGCGTCACACCCTCAGTCGGAGAAAGATGTTACCGGTATTAGCAGAAAGGACTGCAGCGAGCCTAAGTCTTGTTGAACTCAAATTAACAGACTCATGTTCATCGTATTGACAGAATGGAGGCGACATGTTGCACCAGCAGTGGCCGTACAGTTCCAGTCACCCGTCCTCCTCCTCCTCATCGCTTTCGTACGCCCCCAGCAACGCAAGCCCATTCGCCTGCGCCTTCACCTCGTCACCTTGTTTGGACGGCCCCTCCCCAGCAGCCTCCCCCGCGCCGCCGCCTGCAGCGTCCCCTACCCCTCCGCTCCCCTGCCACTGCCCCTCGCCCTCGCCTACCCCTTGCACCTCAACCCCCTGCTGCTCCTGCCCATACCATCCGTAATAACCTGCGCCGTACCCCGCGCCGTACCCTGTCACCTCCCCCGGTGCTCCCGCTCCCGCTCCCGCAGCCTCGCCCGGCCCCTGCTGCCCATACCCGTACCCGTACCACGCCGCGTACGGGTCCTGCCCCTGCCCCTGCTCCTGTCCCTGCGCCGCCTCCCCTTGCTGCGCCTGGGCCGCCTCGGCCTCGGCGTGCTGCGCAGCCAACGTGTGGTGGCCGTAGCTGTGTGCGTAGGCGTGGAAGTGCGCTTGGTAGGCGGACCAGTAGACGGCCTCGTTGCGCAGCTTCCGCATGCGCTCCCGCAGCTCCGGGTCCGCGTGCATCTTCTCCCGCATCTCGGGATCGTGCCAAGCGCGCTCCCACTCGGTCATCTCGCCCGAGCCCACGCCCTTGGCAGCGGCCGGCCCCGCGCCGCCCTCGCCGCCGACGCCTGGCGCAGCCCCGCTGGCGGCGGCCCCAGGCGCGGCGGAGGGGCCGCCGGGCTCACCGCTGCCGGCGAAGGGCCCAGCGTCCCCCTGCACTTCGTAGCCCCCAGGCGCCCCTGCGTCTAGGACGGGCGCCGCAGGGTCCCGCACAGGCGGCCTCTGCGAGGGGTACTGGGCGTGCTCAGGTTGCCCCGGCTGTGGCGCGTTCATCGCCGGCTGCTTGCCAGGCTCCTCCTGGCTCGCAGCGGCCTGGGCGGCTCTCCGCTGCGCCAGCAGTCGCTGGTTTTCCTGGTATATGTCGGCCGGGATGTAGGGGATGTCCTCGTCGTCCTCCTCCTCCTGGCCGTAGCCCTGCCCCGCGGCCGCCGCCGCCGCTGCTGCCTCCTGCCGTCGCCGCCGCTCCGCCGCCATCGCCGCCTCCTGCGCCTCGCGCGCCGCAAACTGGTCCTCTGCGGCGGGGTGAGCAGTTACGTTTTTGGGAAGGTCTCGCGCAAGTGAAGCGTTTGGGCGTCGACACTCTCCAGGTGCCTTCCCCCGGAACGTCCATGTCAAGCTGCTTCCATCCCAGAGCCCTAAAATCCCCACCCATGCCCACCCCAGCTGCCTCCCGCCTGTAATTCCGGTCAAGAGGCCAGGAAAGCACTCTCAGCAAAGCAGCTGTGGCCACATGATTACGTAGTTTGCCTTCAGTGCCCGCATACCTGTGGAGGGGTATGCCCCGATAGAGGTGCCCTTCCGTACGGCGCTCTGCAGCTGCAGCTCCATGATGCGCGCCTGCTTCTGCTCAGGAGGCAGCGCCTCGAACGCAGAGTGGGCGGCCAGGCCAAAGGCCTCCTGCAATGCGTAATAACAATATGCATTGAGGGTGTTGCAGTGGGCTCGTGCCAGAGGAGTAAACATATCCGATCCCCGCCTTCCCGGACCGAGCCGCCCCTCCTCGAACCATGCGTCCTGCTGCAAAGCCCAGAACGCAAAGCGCTCATCCTTACAGTCTCTGGCGCTGCTACCATTTCCGTCCCTGCCGCGCACCCCCCCCCCCGCCCGCCAGACATGAGCCTTCAGGCGGAAGCCAGGGCGCTCTCGTTAACCGCTTGCTTCTGACACACACCCCCTACACACACCTCTGCGGCGCGCTTCATGGCGATCACGGCCACTGGGTTGGGGTCCTCGTTGGCCCAGCGCGCCGTGATGACCTCCCCCTGGCTGCTGCCCAGAAGGCTCTGCTTGTGCATGGCCTCCTTGGCGAACTCCGCGCTGCTGCGCCAGTCGTACCTGTGCACAGCACGCAGGCACAGCCCGGGTAAACCCTCCACTGACCATCGCTGGCCGCCAATGACAAATTCACATCCACCCAGCCCTTGCCTGCCTGCCTACCCCTACGTGGCACGGTAATTCCCGCGGGCGTTCGGCTCGATGCACCTCCCCCATTGCAAGTCGAACACCAACGCAAGCCGACCCAAGCCCCTACTAGCAGCCAAGAGCCGCGCCTCGAACACACCTAACGAAAGCGACGGTCTTGTGGTGCAGGATGTAGATGTTGTTGAGCGGCCCGAAGGCCCGAAAGTTGGCCTCCAGCAGCTGCCGTATCTTGGGCAGGTCGTACCCGCCGGCGCCCTCATAATTGACGTACAGTGTACGGTTGTCCCGCTCAAGCGTGCCTGCCCAGAGTGGGGCCGTGACCGGAAAGCAGGACACATCCTTCGCCAGCAGCGGCCCTGGAACTTCCGGGCCCCCTGAAGCTGTGCCCGGCGTCAGGCCCTAACCACGTGAAATGCATCGGTCCGGACCGAACCCGCACCTGCAACGATTGCGGCAGCAGGGATGCGGCCGTTCCGAAGCCAGCGCCATGAAAAAGCACTCGCCCTCCCGGTTGCCTTCCCGAAACCCCGCACGCGCGCACCTGCGCCCTTGCGGTACCCCTCCGCCTCCGCCCGCTTCTCCCGCCCGAACACGTCGGCCGACAGGTCCCGCACCGCGTACGCCTCGTCCTGCGCGGTTGGCAGCCGGTGCAGGTAGGTGCAGGCCGAGCCGTGGCTGCAGCAGCCCCTGCGCAGGTGGGGGCCCACGGCGGACGTCGGGGGTGGACGGGGCGGTGAGGGGCAGATGACCGTGCAGTTTTGGGCCAAGCGGTCAGAGATCCTGAACCTCAGTCCCCTCAGTCCATTCCCACTGAGGGCTGCCCTTGCCCTGAAGGAAATCGCACGGTCGCCATGTTCCTAGCCGCTCGACGTACCGATGTAAATGTTCCTGCTTGAGGACGCTTGCTAACCCCCCGTGACCATACTGCCCCACCCCACACACAGTCATCGCGCGGCCCTACTTGGCAAAGTAGAGGCAAAAGACGTGCTGCTTGGCGTCGCTGCCGCGGGTGCGTCCCACGTCCGCCTCAATCACCAGCCGGAACTTGGCAGCGTCTTTGTTTCGCGAGGCGTTACGCTTGTCGCCGCCCACGGGCGGCACCGTCGGGTTAAGCTTTCGCCCCGACCAGAGGTTGACTTCGCCGTAGCCGCCGCGCGCCTGGATCTCCTTCTGCAGAGTGGCATCGTCTACCTGCAGGGGATGGATTATGGAGGGTAACAGGGAAGGCCGCGGGTTCGGAGACGGGTGATGAAAGCGCTCCTCGGGTATGGAACTGGCCCTACTAAGCGGGTGCCTCGGGCAGGGTTTGCAGGTACTCGCAACCGGGTGTCATCCTCTTAATAGGTATTGCAAACCGAAGGCGCAACCCAAAGCGTACGCGGGCGTGTGTCGATGGGTTTCGTGCCCCGTCCAGTCACCTGCCGCCTCGCCGGCCGCTTGAGCCACTCCGGACGGTTTGGGAAGGCTGGATCGTGCGGGTCCATTTTGCTTCCGCCCTTACGGGGGTGCACAAGTCCTCCTGCTGTCAGGCTCCTGCTAATTGGGGCATATCCTGCCTATCGAGTACCGCCTGACGCGCAAGCTCACGGAACAGCTATTACCTGAGCAAGTAGCCACGTGCCCGAGTAGGCTTGCGTGTTGGGTTGGCAGGGCGTCCTAAAGCCGTACGAAATTGACTTAACTCCTCGGCTCAGCCGCATCCCTTGTCGCGTTTTGGCAGACATTGACCAGTGCTTTTCAGCAGAGAATTCCGTGGCACTTGCCTTGCGTAGCGTTTGATGGCCACCGCGCGTGCCACTCGCGAGCCTGTGTAGATTCGACCTTATTCTTGTAGCAGCCACCGCCCCGGCTGGGGCATAGCTCACCATGAACAAGGGACAGCCTGGAAGGCCAGAGCCAATTGCTAACCATCCCCGCTATGAGAAGGTGGAAGCTTTGCAGCGCCCTGCATTTGCCATTTTAGGCCCTAGGCCTAAGGGTGCTGACAGCGGCGTCTCTGCTCCGCGCTGTGTAGATCAAGGACCTCAACAGCGGGACGTTCGGCTTTGTTCAGCTGGCCCGGGACAAGCACACGGGGGAGACGTGGGCCGTCAAGTTCATTGAGCGGGGAGACAAGGTGCGGAGTCCTTGCCTGCCCACGCGTGGGCTGCCCCTAATGACACGCCCCGGACCCGTCAACAGATTACCAAGTATGTGGAGCGTGAGATTATCAACCATCGATGTCTCGTACACCCGCACATCGTCCAGTTCCGGGAGGTGAGCGACATCCCGGCCAGCGACGCGTGGGCAACTTGCCGTAACGCCCGGCGTCCGGCATGGGCACCCGTCGTCCACTCCCGACCACATCGCGCTTAGGGCGGCCCGCATGGCTAAGGTTGCATTACGTAGGGACCACAACAATCCATCCGTCCTGGTGGCCTCAACCTGTATAGGTTTTCCTCACGCCCACGCACTTGTGCATCGTCATGGAGTACGCGCCTGGCGGCGACATGTTCGAGTACGTGGTGCGGAAGAACGGCTTGAGAGAGGACGAGGCCCGCTGGTTCTTCCAGCAGCTCATTGTGGGCCTGGATTACTGCCACCGCATGGTGAGGACCCTAGGTCCGCTGCGTGATCGCGGGCTGGGGCGGTCTGTGCCCGCTGCGGCCGTGGGCGGGCTCGGGCAACGCAGGGGTTGGGGGAAGGGGAAATGATGGAATATGACCATAACGTGCCATGGCGTGCCGCGTTGTGCCGAATTGTGCCGAGTGAATGGGGTACGGGGGTGCGCTGCCTCGCGAGCGGGGAAGAGGAGCGGGAAGGCGCTTGTTGCCTGGTGTGTCGGAGGTCGTGTGTGACGGCATGCGGGACGTGGACGCCGCATGTTTTTGATCTTGGATCCTTTCGGTCGCCATGAGCTCTGGTTTTGACGCCCCGCCGCTCCCTGGCTTGGGAGGTTCCCGGGCCCACCGTCTCTTCCATTGACCGAATCCTGCCTACCCACCGGGTGCGGGCGCAGGGCGTGGTGAACCGGGACATCAAGCTGGAGAACACGCTGCTGGACTCGAGCCCGCGGCCGCTCGTAAAAATCTGCGACTTCGGGTACTCGAAGGTTTGTCCTTTTTGCCGTGCTGGCTGATTGGCCATCCACCGGCGTGTCCCGGGCCTTGCTTTGAGCCAAGGTCTCCTGGAGCGTGCTGCTATCGAGCCGCGCCGCCTGGCCGGCCGGAGTAGGGTCGCTTCCTATCGGGCCGCACGGGCTTACCAGCTCTTGTGTGTAGCTCCTTGTGTGCTACATCCTTTTGGAAGCGCCTAGTAATCTCGGAGGCCACGCACAGGATGCACCGCGTCGCTCCTTTGCCTGACGCCCCCTCGGCCGACTCCTGCCCCGCCGCAGCACGAAACCCTGCACTCTGCACCCATATCCAAGGTCGGCACCGCATACTACACCGCCCCTGAGGTGTTCCTCTGCGAGAACGAGTATGACGCCAAGGTAAATCCACCCGCCACCCCTACTCACACCCGCTGCCGCCCCTCCCTCTCCCTCTCTCCCGCCCCGTCCGGCGCTCCTCGCCCCGCCGGGCCCCCTCCCCCGCCTCGCCCCGCCGGAACCCGCCGCCATCGCTGCTCGGGCCGTGTCGCCCACAGCACGAAAAGTTCCAGTCCGCCCCCGGGTCACGCGTCGGCACGCCGGCCTATCTGGCCCCCGAGGTCATTCTGACCACCAAGGGCAAGGTCTACAATGGCAAGGTAGCGTGTCGAACCCAAATGGGATGTCGAGCCCCCCCGAGTGCCGCTGAGGGTAGCAGCGTATGCACACCGCGCTCTCGAGCCTTGTGTGCGGACCCGGGTCCTGGGGACCGTGCCGCGCACGATCCCGTAAGGCGAGGCGCGGTGGGTGTGGGGGGAGGGAGTGACGAGCGGCGCCGCCCCGTGAGGGACGGGGCGTGTGCGCCGCGTCGCGTGCAGCCGGAACAGGGCGACGGCAGGCGGCGAGCACGCGCATTGGGCCCGGCTGTCCCCTCGGCCTACGCCGCTGAGGACTGCGAAGCCTCCCCACGCGTCCTAGCCAGTGCTCCAGGGCGTTGTGCCCTGAAGCAGCTCCCGCTCGTTGGGGTGACGCCCACGGGCGGGAGGGAGGCCCTCCTGCCTTCGCACGTCCTCGGCTGGGTTGCGGCGCAGGTCTTGTCCCAGCAGCCGGCCGCGAAGCGGTCGGGGCTGGGTGGGCACCGGCCGCACCGCCCGTCAGCGGGGGCCTCGGGTTGCGGCAGCACCGGGCACCCCTGGCGGGTCACACACACATATACCTTTGGTTGCCGCGCGTTGATGGTGTTGGGGGGATGCCGGGCCCGCGCGCCGGCCTTGTCAGCGCCCAGTGCGACCCGTCGCTGCGAGGTGACCGCGAATGGCCGAACGTACCCATGTGGCCCGGTCAGCGCTCCGCTCCGATGGGGCAGCCCCCGGACCCCACGCTCGGGGGCTGGGCGAAGGGCAGCGCAGCGCGAACCCGCGGCGATGAGCCCGTGGCGTGGGGGCGAGCCGTGAGGCGGGGGTGCGGCGCGCGGCCCGGTGGCGGCTGGCGGAATGGGACCCGGCGGGGCGGAGGAGCGGCTCGGGCGAGGAGCGGCGGGGACCTGAGGCTAGCTGCCTCGCCGCGCTTGCGGCAGCGTGTATGCTTTGTCTGGTTCTGCCACCGCCCACATGGCTGTCTTTGGCCTGCTGTGTGGCCATTCCTGAGTGTGTGAACAACTTATGTTTGCCGCTCGGGTTCGGCGGTGTGCGTGGCGCGGCATGCAGGGCAGGTGCGCAACGAACCTCACCTTGGTCCTGTCCTCTCCCTCGCTGGGCTCCCGCTGCGGCGCCCGGGCCCCCCTCTCTTCCGCAGATCGCCGACATCTGGAGCTGCGGCGTGATGCTGTACGTGATGCTGGTGGGCGCCTACCCCTTTGAGCGGCCCGAGGACAAACACGACAACCAGAAGCTGCAGAAGATGATCCAGGTGAGGGGGCGTTAGAAGAGTTGGAAAACGGGCTGCAACGCGAAGTACCGAATTGCATAGGAACAAGAACGCCTTGTGGTAGTCATGGCGGAGATGTAGACGGCCGGTAAAATCAGGTGCGACATGCCATTGGATGCGACAACCTACAGCTGCATGTGGTGGGTAAGGGCTGTTGGGTTGGTGGGGCACCGCACCATTGGGGTACATTATGGGCGCACAATTGGCAGGGGGTACACCATTCGGGGTATATAACGGGTTAACGTGTTTAGCAGGGTTAAGGTGGCACCAAATGTAGCCAAATGTAGGATGTGAAATAAACGCCGCATAGTGTATGTACCTGGTTGGTTGGGCGAAGGGCCCTATATGTTGGTCTCTGAGCTGTCGACGTGCAGTTCTGATGGGAAAGCCTGCGGCGCGTGCCTCCACTGCGAGAGGGGTATGGGAGTGCGCAGCGGAACAGTGGGGGGCCAAGGTGAAGGACCCGCACCCTTTCTCCTCCGGGCTTCACGCACCCCTTGCGTGCACACATACGCCTTCTCCATGCACCTCCCTGCCGGATGCCAGCCCGGCCTCATCAGATTTCCGTGCTGCTCACGAACTCCCTGAACCGGCCTAAACGCCGCCCAACATGCCGTGTACGCACGCCGCCCCATCGAGCGCCTTCGCCTCCTCCCGGCGCCTCCGTGCCGGATGCTAGCCCGTCCTGACCAGACTCCCGTTCTCGTGAACCCCCGGACCGCATCTTACGCCTGCCGCGCTTGTACGCCGCCCTCGTACGCACGCCACAGCGGATCCTGCACGTGGACTACAGCATCCCGCCCCACGTGCGCGCGTCGGACGACTGCAAGGACCTGCTGTCCAAGATCCTGGTGGCCGACCCCGCCAAGCGGATCACCGTCGACGGCATCTACAACCACAAGTGGTACCTCAAGGGCCTGCCGCCGGGCGTGCGGGAGATGAACGACCGAGTGCAGCCGCCGCCCGAGGGGTTGCAGGTGCGGCCGGCGTGGCGCGGGAATGCGGGGCGGAGTAGATTCGGTTGGGAAGCAATATCAGGGGGAGGATTGCAGGTTCAGCGTGGTGGAGTGGAGGCCAGTGGCAGCGGGGCCGCACGGCGGTTTGCGGCATGGGGGTTTTGGGTACGGGGCTCCCTGCCGTTGCGTTGGGGTCCTTGAGCTGTGTCCGCGTCATACCAGCCGCTCCTGTTGTCCACACACAATGGGGCGGGCTGCGACGCTTACGACTTACGATGGCTTACGCAGGACTCCGGCTTCCGCTCCACGCGCCCGCTGCGAAATTGGAAAGGAAACGCATGGACCTGCTGCATTGTTTCTAACAGGAATGCCTCCCAGCCTCCCGACACCCAACCCATCCGTACCCAATCTCCGGAAACCAAACCACGACGGCAGAACCCCCGACGTTTCCAGTACGAGTGCCCCCCAGCGTCCACCCGTACCCAGAGCCCGACACCCTAAACCCAACTGCCCAACAGAGCGTGGATGACATCAAGCGGTTGGTCGAGGAGGCGCGGCACGTGGGCGTGGGGGCGCCGGGCTACGTCAACCCGGTGGAGACGGACGAGTACATCGACGACGCGATGGACAACATGTGAGGGCGAGGGAACCTGGGGTCCGGAGTGGGGGCTGAGGAGGTGTAAGGCGGAGGTATGCATCGGCGTATGCTGAGCGGGGGTATCGGGAGGGGATGGTGCGGGGAGAAAGGAGGAAGGCTTTAGGGGGCGTCCGATGGGCGAGGCGACCAAACGCAGTCTGTGCAGATGGCAGACGGGGCCGAATGGCGTTGGCGTTATGGCGAGGTTTGATGCTGGGCATTCCACAACTCGGTCTTGAGGCTCAAAGCGGGACTTCTGCGTTGCAAAAGACGGCCGGAGGGTGGGAACATGAGCAGCGCGCAATGACGGGATTTCAGGGGAGGTAACACGGCATACCGCACTGTGTACGCTCTCACCCGTACACTCTGTCCAGCAGCGCGCGCTCCCACCGCTCAGCCCCCTCGATCCCGAACCGCGACATCGCCTGTACCTTGACAGCCCTTTGCGCCTTTGAACCCGGGTTCCTTCTCTCTCTTGCGTAGGTACGACGAGGGCAGCCTCGACTACTGAGTGGGCGATGGGGCTCGCGCTGGAGCGCCCCGGCCGCCGGTCCCCCGCCACCACCGACCATGGCCCACGGCGCGGCGGCAACTGCGGCGACAGTTGCGGTGGCGCTGCTGCCCGTCGCGGTCGCTCCTTGCGGTGGCGCCGTCCGCTGTGCCCGGGGCTGGAGCCGGAGCTCGCGTAACGCATCCCCGAGTACGGAGCCGGGTCGCATCCGTGCGGCC
This sequence comes from Gonium pectorale, assembly GCA_001584585.1. Classification (NCBI taxonomy): domain Eukaryota; kingdom Viridiplantae; phylum Chlorophyta; class Chlorophyceae; order Chlamydomonadales; family Volvocaceae; genus Gonium; species Gonium pectorale. The sequence goes on along the minus strand of LSYV01000031.1, from coordinate 801,767 downwards.
TGAGGGGTGCGACCTCTCGAGGAGCGGCCGTGGGGCCGGCGGTGGGTATTGATGATAGACCTCACGCGCCAGGGGCGGCGCAGTGAGTAAGACCCACATGTGTCTGCGGCAGTTGCCTGCCTGTCCGACATTCACCCGGGAGGACAGGGAAAGCAAATGGGGGTGTGCGCAGGGAGGGGGAAGGGCCGGCCCGCACGACCACGAGCTCGTGTGGGCAGCACTTGATGGGACAGCAATTGTAGAGTCGAGGGCCCCTCCTAAAGCGCTGCCAGGCCAAGCAGGTGCTCCCTACCTTTTGGCGCAAGTCCACCGAAGGGCTATGGCGCGCATCTGCTCGGGTCCCGTGCCGGCTGTCTTTTTTCATGACCGGCGCACCTCTGACGCGCCGCATACTCAAATGTTGATTGTACGCCATTGTCGTACCCAACGCCGTGCGCTCTCCGTACGGGACCTCTGGTGCTCGCATGTTGATTTGGCAGTCGACACACACTTGACCATAGCATGCCGTACGGATTGCCGACCGCATGCACCTGCGCCGGTCCGAACGAGTTGGCGGCATGCGTGGTGCCCAATGCGGCCCGAGGCCACAACGGCGCATCGGCGTCTACACGTATTTGAGTGTGGCTTTTACCTTTGGAAGCCCTTCCTCCATATGGATGTTGGTCCGGGATAGGACGTAGGGCTGGTGAGGGGCGTTGTGTGGTCCGCGTGGGCACCTCCCAACGGCCGTCAAGCGGCTGTTGCACTGGCATGGAGGGTCTGGTTGGAGGAGGATCTGACTTAGTACGGCACCACCGGAGTTGGCGCGGACGCCGTGGCGGAGCTGAGACGCCCCGCCGTGGTCGCAAAACACGTTTGAAGATCTACGCACACACAGAGGCAAGGCACAGCGCATGCGTTTGTTTGGTTGGCTCCGCCCCGGAAATGGTGCATCCAGCGCCGCGGGAACCACATCGTCAGACAGCTCTGTATAAACCGCTCCCGTATGTAACACCATGCATTAAGACTACCGTAACAGCTGCGACGCCGCGGCTCGTCACACTACATCGATAAGAGCATCTATCGCAGGCACAGACTGTCTTGGGCCTGCGTTCGGACATTGAAGCTGCGCATGGGCCGCGGACAAAGGCGCAACCTGCGCAACCGGCTCGGCATGTGGGCTCGCGGTGTGTCGGCTCTGGAGGCCCGACCCGTCGGGTCTCGGTGGCGAGGACAGCAGGGTCGTTACGGGGTGTACGGCGTCTCATGTGTCAGCACAGGGTTTGCGGGAAGAGTGCTCACGGCAGATACTTCATACTTGTGAAACGAGGGCGCCCCTTGTGCCAGGTCCCCCTAGTTCCCCTAGTACCAGTCGTGTGGTGTGCAGGAGTAAGCCCAGGGCGGCCTCGCTGAGTGCCGGCACATTGCAGCGCCATTACCGGTACGCAGAAACGGCTTGGCAAGCAAGGCGCACGAGAAATGGCTGTGACTCTTGTGCATCGACGTCGGTAGGCATGCAAGTCATTTTGCCCATGGCGTGGGGGCACGCGGCAGGCGAAGTGCGAAGGCGATTAAGCATTCAGACAAGGATTTACGACATTGGATGGATCGTCATACGGAACAGCCCGTTGCGTTCGCACCAACCACAGTCCAGCGCACACTCAGGCCGAACGGCAACGAAAGCACGCATGGTTTGTACGGCACGCAACCATGGCCTTGGCGGTCTGCTCCATCGCGCCGCCCGTTTATGCCGCAGCCCCGCGCCACCCTCCATGAGGGGGAGGAACGGGCCGCAAACGATCCTGAGTACCAAAGCGCCGGCAGCGCTGGCAAGTCCGGGCCCGACACCGGCATCCTCACGGCGACACGGAGGAGTCTGACGTCCACAGATAACGCAAGCAGTACGTGCAGGCATACCGTAGCGCCGTACCCTCACAGGCCCTCAATACCCAAGTATGGCCCTCGCCCAAGCGCCACCAACGCACGTCGTTCGAAGCGCCACGTGCCGCGCCCACGCTCACCGTAAGGCCGCGAGCTCCGACGCCCTTCGCTTCTCCAGCCTGAGCCCCTAACGCATCACGCCGCCTGGCCGCCAGAATAGCCCAGCACCCTCTTCCCGACCCGTTTCCCCCGCTCCTCCAGGAGGACATCAGACCCTCATCACCTCCCTCTGCCACCGTCCAAATCAGAAATACCCCTACTCCGCCCCACCCCCTGCAAGTCGCCCATCGCCCGCTGCCCCGCCTCAAGCGCCTCTCCAACTGCTGCGCGGCTCCAACCGCCCCGCCCCAACATCTGCCACCATGGGCGGCCTGAACCTCGACCTCCGCGAGCAGCTCGCCTTCTCCGGCGCACACCACACGCACCCTCTTAACCAGCTCATCCACTTCTTCTGCGTGCCCGCCATCCTCCGGTGCTGGCTCGTGTGGCTCTCCCTCGCCGGGCCGCGCCTCCCCTCCGCCGCTACAGCAATCACCACTGCCGATACCTCTGCAGAGGATCTACTCACATCGTCGGCATAGTGACTAGCAACTAAACTCAAGAATCGGCATGACTCCCCGGAGCTGACGGCTCGCAGGGACCAACACCAGGACACGACCTCAAGCACGTGCGAGGCAAGGCAAGGCTAGGAAAGGAAAGGCGTACACAACGCCATCCGACGCGGAGCGACCCAAAGCCGCTAAATGGCGGCAGCGAGCACGGCCATACTACGAGCAAGGCAAAATCGGTAACGGCTACCTTACCGTAACTTGAAACCAACGAAATCAATCACAACGACCGTACATAACCGTGAAACGTGCATGGCGCCCCACTCGCACCGGTTGGCTATCAAAGCCGCGCCGCCGCCGCAGAGGCGTCCCGCGGTGCGCCCGCGAGCAGGGCTATCGATGGGCAAGTCGCGGACAAGGCCACGCGGAAAACACCAATACTAGGACCAACCACGAACACGCAAAGAGGGCAATGAACCGAATGTCGGCCTCGCGACCGAAACCTGCCGCACAGGCGCACCGCACAAGCCGGTGCACGCACATCTGCAGTACACGCCCGCAGCTCCCTCCGGCACAGGGTGAACCTCAAGCTGCTTACCCGGCTTTGAGGTGCACGAGACAAGAAATGCAGTTGACATGCTTGGTAATGTACGGTATGGACGCACGGCAATGGATGAATCCTTCTCGGGGGAAATCACCGCCAGCCACCCGCAGCGCCAAACGGCTGTGTTCTGTCGGTGCCCCCCTCGATGGTCCCCAACGCCTCCCAAGCACCCACATCACCGGTACCTCCACGAAACCAATCTTGACATCACTATTTGTGGGGCCAAGCGGCCCTAGCAAGACCCGCCGCGGGCTTGTTCGGAGTTTCAGACATGCCGCTCCCAATCGCGCCCCTTCGATAGGCGCATGAGCCAAAGGCGTATCAACGCCTCACCGTCTCGCCTCTGGCGACGCCCGCTCGCCGCCCGCGCGTTGCGCTCTATTCGCGCTGCAGATCAAGTTCGCCACAAGTTCTTTTCGGCACACGTGCCTGCTTTGAAAAAAGGCTTTCGGATCGATACCATTTTGTCCACTGTGCGCATGCCCCCGTAAGTTCGACAGCTCTGCGCGCCCTGCCGTACCGTGTACGACACAGCGCTACTCGCACAACGTTTCGCAGACGGCACCGTCAAACCCTGCACGGTGCCGGCTGGTCCCGCCTTCAGCAGCCTCATGTGATTCACTTACTACCGCCACATTGCAATTTGCGCCCCGAACATCTGCTGCCTCCCCACCACCAAAAACCTGACCGGTCCAGTGCTTCACCAACGGTCGCCGCCACCCCGCGGGCCCCGGCTCACGCAACAACACGCGCCCGCATGTCCATCATGGCAGCAAGCATCACCCCGCTGACCAAGTTGGCCGCGGCACAGGGCAGCCAGGCCAGGCCGGCGGGCAGGCCCTCAGCCAGCAGCAGGTACATCAGCAGGGCGGCCTGCTCGGCTGAGAGGAGCGCAGCGCGAGGTCCAGCCGGGACCTGCGCGAGAGGTGGGGCGCGACAATGGCGAGAGGAGGGCGGGCGGGAGAGGCGATCGAGAGAGGGGATCGAGAGAGGCGATTTGAAGGGGAAAGCGAATGCACAACGACGAGCTGGGCGCCAGCGGCGTTTGCCCCGTCCGAGAGAGGGGAGGAGAGGGAGGGGATCGGGGGCACGCGAGTTGGGGGCCTGGAGGCCATACTGGCGAGCTCATGTGGCATGTGGGGGGATGGAGACCGCACGGTGGGGAGTGAAGCGGCGCGTGCGCGGCACAGTGACCGCCGTGTACTGTGCATGTGTTGAAAGGAAACGACGCATACGACGACCGCCGTGTACGGTGCATGTGTGGGCAGCTGGGGAGCAGCCATGATTACCCGGCGCAGCCGCGGCCACAACGACCCACCATCTCCAGGAGGGTGGGCGCAAGCGTCATAAGCAGCATCCAAACCGACAGCTCCGACGCAGACATCTCGCTGCCGCCGCCGGCCCTGCCGGTGCTCCGCAAGGCCGTCAAGGCCAGGGCCGACAGCACAAAGGCCGTGCACCTGCCGACCGTGGTGACGGCAGCGGGCAGCCACGGCCGCGCCGCCAGCGCGCGCAGCGGCAGCAGCAGCCCCGCGGCGGCGCCCAGCGAGCTCGCGGACAGGAGGCAGGCTGCGGGCGCCCACAGCAGCACGCTTGGCGGCGCCGACTGGGGCGCCTCGGAGGCGGGCCGCGACCGGATCCGGGACAGCGACAGCAGCAATTGAGCCAGAGCCTGGGGAGCAGGTAGAACGTCAGTTGTGGAGGTTCAGGCTGGTATCAAGAGGCAAGGGTGGCATGGCTTCCAATTACGCGTGCGGTACCGGCCGCTCGAGCCCACTGCGAAACACGTAGGCACCTTGGGCTACGGCCTCGCGACCTGCTTTGCGAACCGGCGCGTTCAGCCGCCCCGCTGACCCGGGGGAGCCCCCCTGCCCCCCACGCACTCACCTGCACCATCCCGAGCAGCATCAGGAGTGCGGCCCACAAGGGGCGACGGACGGTGCAGCGCAGCTGTGCATGCGCCTCCCACCGAGGAGTCGGGGGGGCTGCCAAAGGCGGAGCGGCGACGGCCTCCGCTGGTCGGGCTGCAGCGGGAGATGTGGGCCCTGCGGCCACCAGACGCGCAGCTCCAGGTGCCCAGACATAAGACAACGGCCCGGCCTCCGCACGCTGGAATGCCTCCGCTTGCTGGACTGGCGATGCCACGTCGTCGGCAGTGCCATCACGCGCTGGCCTGACGCCCGGGGCACCGCCCTCGCCGCTGCCGGTCCCTGCTGCACCCGCGTCGGGCGAGGATGCGCGGCTTGAGCCCGCTTCAGCCTCCTGATCCGCCGTCGCGCCCGGCGCGCCATCGCCACTGCTGCATGCTGACAACAGCACGTCGGTCTCTGCGACCAGGAGTCGACCACCGCGTGCGGCCGAGTCCTCCATCACAGCCGCCAGGCCGGAGCCGCCGACGCTGACGCCCAAGTCTGGCGGCGACGCAGCGCCGAACGCGGCCTCACGCTCGGGCGACCCCGCATAACCAGCCTGAGGCGGCGGCGGCGGCGGCCCAAGTGACAGCAGCAGCGCCTCCGCCTCCGCCTCAAAGGTGCTGTCGTTACCGCCTGCGCCGCCGTCGCTGCTGCCTTCCACACCACGTGGCGGTAGGTAATCGGCGGGGCTGCGGCCACTGCGGTCAAGGCGGTTTAGCTCCCAAATCGGCAGCCCCAGATCGCGCGGCCAGCTGACCGCCACCAGCCGCAGCATGGCCGCCGACCGAGACATCACCGCCAGGTGCAGCAGCGTTTGGCCCGAGCCATTTGCGGCGCGGCAACACTCCAGCACGAAGCGGAGCAGCATGTCGCCCGCTCGCCAGCTGCCGCTCGCGGACTCGCCACCACCGGCGCCCCCACCGCCGGCCCCCCTGGCGCTGGCGGAGGAACCCGAGACGTGCTGCAACCACGACGACCCGTGGGTCATCAGTAGCCCCATGATGAGTCGGGCCGTCGCGACGGCACCGCACGCGACGGCGTGCGCCAGCAGGTCGCAGCCCACCGTCAGCAGGTCCTCCGCAAACTGCGTCAGCCGGTCGTCGCTATCGGCGCCCGTGCTGCCGCTGCCAAAGGAGGAAGTCACGGCGGGCTGCCTGCTGGGCGGGGAGCTGGTGCTCGACAGCAACGGCTGCGGGGCGGCCTGGTACCCGGCCCCGACCGCGGCGGCCGCAACGCCGGGATGCGTGAGCGGGCTGCGCGCATCGCCGGCAGCGGCCGCCTGGGGCAGCGGCTGCGCCGGCAGCAGCGCCCCTCCCACGGTGCCCTCGCCGGTTCCAGGCGCAGCGAACCCAGGTGACGAGGTCTGCGCCAGCGCGTTGAGCGACGTGGGTGGCGTGAGGCCGCGGATGGCTCTGTCGACGCTTCCCCAGCCAGCCGTGTTCGGGCTTGGGGTGCCGCTGGTGGGGGCGGCAGCGCGCGCGACCACGTGCAGCCCGGCGCTCCGACTGCTCGGCGCGCACTCGAGCATTTGTGGGCTGCCGCTGGCGGCAGCGGCGCGCGGCGCGGCGCCAGCCGCCGCCGTCGCCGCATCGCTGCCGGCGATGGACGGGCTCCTTGCAGCCATGGATGCGGCGGAGCGATGCGGCGAGAAGGTCCGCCCGCCGGCGCTCAGGCCATGCAGCGCCTCGATCCACAAGCCAAAGTCCACCAAGAAGGATTGGAAGGACTTCTGCGCCTGCGCTGCAGCGTCTCCCGCCGCGGTGTCGGCGGTGCGCTGAGGCTGGAGGGCCACCAGCTCCGCCGCAAGCTCCTCCATACCCGGCACGGCTGCCGGCAGCAGCAGCACGGGGCAGGGCGGCCCCAGCGCCTTCCCGCGCCGCCAGGCCAGGTACAGCAGCTGGGCAGGCGGCACCGGCACCAAGCTGGCAGCGCCGCCGTTGCGGGCGCCACAGCCGGCGCCGGTGCTGCTGTTGGGGTTAGGACTGCCGGTGCTGCCACCGGTGCTACTGAGGCCGCCGGTGCTGCTGCTGCCGATGCCGCTGCCGACGGCCGCCGTTGCAGCGGCCACTTGATGCGCCGGCTGCAGCTGGGTGGACGGCGGTCGAGATGAGGTGGGGAGCGGCGACAGCGCAGCGAACGCCTGCGACGAGGGCGACCGGGATGGCTCAAGCGCGAGTGAGGGCTGCAGCGTCACCGTGGTAACCCCCTCAGCGCTGTCGTCCAACTGCGTCAGAGGCACGGCGCCCACGCGGTTCCATGCCACGAGCTGAGAGACCAGGCCCGACGCCTCGCCCTCTCGCTGCTCCACCGCCATGCCGGCGGCGCCCCTGGGAGCGCCTCTGCGCCGCGGCCTGTGCGCCAGCACGTCGGGGCATCGAAGCCGCAGCCGCAGCGCAAGGCCAGCGCCCACAGGCGACGACGCCCCCACCAGGCTGGCAGCCGGAGGCAAGACACCGCGCGGCAGCGCTGTGATCCCGCTGGCGCCCCCACTGCCGGCGGAGGCCGACGGCCCCACAGCAGGCGCCGCTGATGGCTGCTCCGGCCACACCAGCACCGATGGGCCTATCAGCTCAACCGGGTGGGACTGGCCCTGCTGCTGCTGCGTCGGCGCAAGCGGCATGGGCGGCATAGGAGGCCGCATCACCGCCTCGACGGCGCTCAGGCCAGCCGTCAGCAGCAGGCTATGCGCCAAGCGGCCGCCGCCGCCGCCGGCGCTGCCGCCGTACAAGGGCGGCGGCGCGGCGCCTTGGCGCGCGGCCGTGGGAAGGCAGCCGCCTTGGGGCGCAGAGCTCTGGGCCGGGGCTGCTGCCGACGCCACGGCCCCAGCACTGACAACCACCCGCCCAAGCCGCTGGCTGCGGCGTGCGGCGGGGAGCCCGGCGAGGCCGATGGTGCCCACGAGGTCCATGGTGCCGTCCGCCGCATGATGAGGCGGACCCAGCAGGCTTCCGCTAGGGTTGCCACTAGCAGCGGTGGAGGCTGAGCCGGGCTGCTGGCCCCGCTGCGGCTCCATCGCACCCATCCAATGGTCGTATGAGGGCTCCTGCCAGGTCTCCTGCTGGCCGGGGCTCCCCTCTCGCAGCCCCCACACCTCGACCATCTCGACGCCCACCGAGGCGGCAACCGCTGCTGCCAAACCGACGACCTCCTCAGCGCTCTGCGCAGTCTGCGCCCGTTTGTCACCGACGGGATCTCCAAAGCTGCGGCCACCGGCTCCGGGGCCGCTCCCCGCGCTGGCCAGCATCTCTCCAGCTGGCAAGCCGCCTGCCCCGGGGATTTCTCTGGTCTTTACCACTGGAGGTGTCCTGCCGGGCTGCGTGGGATTGGACGCCGCCGCCGCTGCCGCCGCCTCGGCGCCGCGCCGCTGGTACAGCTCCTGCGTGGGCGGGTCGGTTGCGGCCGCCGCCGGCTGCTGCTCCGGCTGCTGCGAGTCACGGCGGTGGTGGTGGCGGTGGCGCTGGTAGCGCGGTGGGACAGCCGGCGGAGTCGCCAGGCAGCTGCGGGAGTCGATCAAAGGGTCGGACGAGAGCACGTCGCGCGCCGCGGTCAGGGCATTCAGCGCGCTAGGGACATCTGCCGGCGGGGCAGAAGCGCCTCCGGACCGGGCAGCACCGGCGCCTGCCGAGCGCAGGGCGACGTTATGTGCGGCAGTCCGGGCGGCAGGCTGGACGGCAAGGGCCGCCGCCTCGGCAACTGCGTCACGGCCATGTCGCGCCGCCAGCGTTATCGCACGCAATGTAACGGTCTGAGTGTCGGCCGCGTGTCCAGGAAGCTCTGCCTCCGCCTCCACCTCCACCTTAGCCTCCGCGCTCATCTGCTGCGCCACTGGTGACCCGCGAAACGGAGCGTCGCCCCCGCTGCCGGCCGCAAGTTGGTTCCCGTCGGCCTCAGACCTCAGCTCGTAGGAGCGCCGGTTGTGCGTGACGCTGACGTGCACCGGCGCCGCGCCCTCCGGCAGTACGCTGCGCATGAAGCCCAGCAGAGCGGCCGGCAGGCCGCGTGCAGAGGCGGCCGCCGGGTCTGCCGCACCCGGGCCGGTTCGTGCCTGACGCAGGCGGTGGGCCGCGGGTCCGATCAGCCCCGCCCCGCGGCCCAGCTCCAGCAGCGTGATGGCCAGATGGATGCAGCCCTGCTCCACGCCGATGTGCAGCGGCGACACGCGCAGGCGGCGCATCACGAAGGAGCGCAGCCGGACAGCGAAGTCCTGAGGAGAGGGCAGGGCGGTGGCAGGAGATGGGGCGGCCACTACTAGGGGTGTGGACGTGCGAAGGAGGGACTGCGATCCTCGGGTACCGCTCCTCAGTAGGATGCGAGTGTGAGGCTCTGCGGATGCTGGCAAGCCCGGGAGCGTGAGGTGTTTGAGGAGACGGGTGTGGGCATCACTGGTGCTGGGCGCCAGCGGGGTGCTGGGTGCCGTCCTGCCCCGGGGATGACGGCAAGCCAAGGTGGACAGTGTGTCGGGCAGCTTGACAACAAGGGCTAGGGAGGGCAGTCAACAGAGCGCATGGCGCAGGCAGGGTGATCGCTGACCACCCCTTCGGTGTGCTGTGGCCAGGTACCTGGGGCAGGTCTTCCAGGTGAGGCCCACTGATCTTGAGGAGAACGGTGTGCACGCGAGGGCCCCACGCCTTGGTGCGCTGGTTGTGGTGGTACGGGGGCGAGGCAGGCGTGAGCGCTGCAGGGCACCGAGGGGCAGGACCGCTGGCACCCGGCGGTTGTGAGACGGACAACTTCCGAGCAGGCCGCTCTCCAGGATGAGGAGGCAACTGTCCTTGAGCCTTGTCCAAACCGATAGAGCCCCGGCGGGCGGGAAGGCTGGCCCCGACGCGCAGTGATGCACGTAGCTTTTTACGCCAGGCATCGCGGAGCTTTGCTTCCCCTTGATCTCCGAAGTGTATATCACTGTGCTCCATTTCTTCACCAGACTAACCACTGACGAACAAGAAGCCGCAGAATCAGAACGCCCTGACAGCGTCCCAGCGCCCATATCCAAGATACATGCAAACTAAGGCACGTCTCATCAACGAGGCTGCGTGCCACATCGCTCTCAGGCCAGCCAAATCGGCAAACTTCTGCTTCATGCTACGCGACTCATATGCGAGACGCTGAGACGGTGCGCTAAAATAACAATGGACTGCGTTGTTGAAACGTTAGGGTGAGCTGTCGTGCGACCGAGTTGGACGCGTCTGCGAACTTTGCGCTGGGCTGCGTACTTGTATCGCGCTCTGTACTGGAATTTTGCCAAATAGGCAGTACTTAAAGTCGGCGACTAAAGTAAAACCCAGCGAGAGGGGTAGCGGGTGCACCTATTTCTCACCACCCCCATATTTACGTACATATATCAGCCCTGTGAACTTTATTGCAACAGGTCCCGGCTTGCACACGTACGGCGACACAGTACGGCCCTCGCCGCGAGCAATGCACTAACAGCCCACCCCTTTCCGCGCTGCCTTGGCGCTGAATGAAGGCACCTGAGCAGTGCTTTCATTGCGCCAACGCAACGCGGCAAGACGCTGGCCGATTTTGAACCGGCACGTTGGCGCGATGGGTCCGCGAGCAATGCGCAGAATCGGAGGGCATGGCAGATGTCAAGCTACACGGCTACACATTTGCTAAAGCTCGACAACGGCAATCTCGCTATCATGCACACGTGTGGAACGCAGGTGTCTCAGCCTGTAAAATTGGCAAGGGAAAAGTTTGGATAAGTTCAATTCACAGTAAGCCCAGGAACAATAGGTCTCTCAGCTACGGGTCCTGCATACTCGCACAGTGTACTCGAACCCGCGCCCTCACGTGCAGTCTGCCGCAGCTCCATCATCCGCTCCTGCCACCCGCCGCTGCCGGCCTCCAAGTTTGCCTTCAGGGGCGACGGATGGCATGACCACGCCGGTGGCGCAATGTGGCGCCCGTGCTGGCGGGCGCCGGTGCGGCGGGCGCGGAAGCCGGCGGCCGGTTTACGTTGCTGCTGGATTCTGCTGCACTTCTGCTGGTGCCGAGCCCAAGGAGTCTGCTGCAGATCGGCAACACCTGAGAGGGGCAGCCGCGCGCGCCCAGACTGCTCCCCTACCGCCGTACCCCTGTACGCATGCACACGTTCGGGGCCGCCCCTTACTCCCTTACTGACAGGAAGAAATGAAATCTGCAGAGAAAGATGGAGCCCGCCTCTACGGGCATACACACCCGAAGGCGCGACGTTTCCAGTAGGGCGGGCCTGTACATTGCAAGGCATGTGATGTTCGTCCCGCCCGCCAAAAGACT
>LSYV01000031.1:643853-660152 GCA_001584585.1 Gonium pectorale | reverse complement strand
ACACACACCAACGGACGACACACTTTTCGTGTCGCTGCAACTACATGCCTCAACCCCTGCGCTCCCACCCACCTGGGCTCATCACCCAGCCCCTTCACCCACTCATCGCCCGCCCGCCCGCCCGCCCACCCGCCCACCCATCCCTTCAGCGCCACCCGCCGGCTCTTACCCATGTGTTTTTGAGCACGCCCCCTGAAACCACCCCTCCAGCACTCCTCAGCACCCACCCGCCCGCCGTCGCCACCCGCTCACCCGGGATGCCGTCGTTCAGGTCGCTGTTCAGGTCGCCCACGAATAGCACCGTGGGCCGCCGGCGCCCGCCGGCGCCCGCCGCCGCCGCAACCCGCGGGTCGGCGCTGGCGGCGCAGCGCTCCAGGAAGGCGGCCGCCTCCTCCAGGATGGCCGCCGTGTGCATGGTGCGGATGTGTGGGGCGTAGGGATGGAAGAAGAGGTGCGTGTTCACCACACACAGGCAGCCCTCCACTGCGGGGTGGTGGGGTGGGGTGGGGAGAGTGGGTTGGAAGGCGTCCCTGGCAAAGAAGCCTCGGGGAACCCGACACGGCGCTGCGTTGTGTTGAAAGGGTTTCAGGGTTTTCGGCACACACCCACTCACCGCCGTCCGCGTCCGCGTCCGCGTGTTCCGGCCGAGCACAACGAAGGACAACGCGCGGCTACTTCGGGTTGCGGGAAATGCAGGGTAATGCCGGGACCTCGCCCACTCACCGCTGTCCGCGTCCGAGTGCCCCGTCTCCCAGTCCGCCGGCGCCAGAAGCGTGGCCTGCGCAATAGTGGTCACCTGCGCAAAGCCCGCCGGTTCATGTCATACAAGCAGGATATGTGGATCTTGCCAGTCGTATGCCGTACAGAACGCAACGGACTAAACGGACCAAAGGCATCCCAGTAGAAAACGAACAGCAGAGGCCTTACCTCTGCCTACGCAGCCGCAGCGCCGTTCTGCCCCCGCATCAGAAACGGCAGCGGTGACGTTCGACGAGTACAAAAGCGGCACTGGTAGCCTCACAGTATCCCCGCGGGCCGCGCCCCCCCCCCACGCACACCTGCTGCGGTGTGGCTACGGTGGTGGTCGCCGCCGAACTAACATGCAGGGACATCACCCCTTCGAATCCCTCTGGAGCTGGGTCCTACGCTAACACCATCACTTTCGCGCTTACGCTCGTCGTATGCGTCGTTCCATTTCAACACACCTGCTGCAGCGCCTTCTCCAGCTCGGGGCTGGCGTCCAGCAGCGGCGCGAACTGCGAGTGCAGCGGCGGCAGCGGCCGCCTGAAGGCGTCGCGCAGCCGAATGTCGGCGTGCGCCAGCGCGGAGAAGCGGGCGGTGCGCCAGAAGGTGGCGCTGCCCTCCTTCACGCGGCCCATCTTGTTGGTGTAGTGGCCGGAGTAGCCTGCGGGCGGTGGGGTGGGGGAGCGCGAAGACGGTATGGATGTCAAAGGGCTGGGGGGAGGGTATATAGGAGGGGGATTTTGAAGGGGAAAGGGAATGCGTAACGACGAGCTGGGCGCCAGTAGCGTATGTGGCGTGTCGATGCTGCCTTGGAGCACTACAATACAGAAAACTCGTAAAAATGTAGGTCGCCCTCTCCCCGAGCGCCGCCCTCCGCCCTCATGCTGCGCAGGCTCATTTACCGTAGAGCCCCTTCCAACCAAACGTCCCCACCCCCAACCCACATACACGCCGACCAGCTGGGTCCTACAACGACACCATCACTTTCGCGCTTACGCTCGTCGTATGCGTCGTTTCATTCCAACACGCCGGCCGGCCCTCACCGTGCAGCCCCAGGTGCAGCGAAAGGAAGTCCGTGAACGCGCGCTCGTCCACCTCCTGAAGGCACACTACGTCGGCGGCGAAGCCGAGCAGCTCCCGAAGCACCAGCGGCCGCCGGTAGCCGGGGTCCAGGCACCTGGCAGGGCGGCGGGGGGGGGGGCGAGGGGGTGAGGGGCGGACGGCAGCCGGGGCTGGAATAGGGGTCGGGTCTGAGACCCCGGGCCGGGTCGGAGGCACAATGGGCCGGACATGACCTGCGTGGACCTGAGTACACAAGTTACGGTCCCGCTGGAGAGGGCGGCTTGCCCGGAAGGGCTCCCGCTGGAGAGGGCGGCTTGCCCGGAAGGGCAGGCACGCGACATGGGAAGGAGCCGAGCTGCTGCTCCCCCTCCCCGCCACCTTCCTCATCCACCCCTCCCGCTCCGCATCCCTGTCTGTCCCTCTCTCCCCTCTGTCTCTGAAGGGCTCACTCTTTGGGGCAGTAGTTGAACAGCACGTTCTGCGCATAGTCCGACCCGGCGTATTGGTCGGCCAGGATGTTGTACGACAAGATGCGGAACGACCCGCGGGTCGCCAGGGGCCCGGGGGTGGCCGGCCGGCGGACGGTGGCGGAGCAGCGGGCCGGGCCGTGCTGCACGGGGCCTGCGTGGGCCCGGAGGGGGGAAGGCGGGGGTAATGAAGAAGGGAAACGGAAAGGGGAGGGGTGTTGTGATGTGACCGGGGGGCCGGCGTCTCGGGAATGGAGCCCAACGCCGCCACGAAACCCCTCCCCCTCGCTTTCCTTGTGTCCCAAATTAGGCTGCCGCGTCGTTTCGTTGGGACCGCTGCGCCCACTGCGATTCTGAGGCTGTCCCCCGCCTTTGCAGTCCCCCCGCGCTCGACCCAGGCGAACCCCCTGCCCTTCTTCCCGTCCCCCCCTTCCCAACCCCCAACCTAGAAATCCAACCCGTGTTATTGCGATTATTGTGCCAAGCAAACCCACCCGGCTCCCGCCTTCACCGCATCACTTCCCCCTCAAATCACCCCCTCTTAGCTCTTACTCCCCTCCCAGCGATCTGCTCACTCGGGCCCGCCGTGTCGACCGCCCGCCCGCACAGCCCCCACCGACCCTCATCGCGCTTCGCCACCGGCGGAGCAACCGGGCGCCGCAGGTGGAGCCACAGGCGGAGCAACGGGGACAAGTCACTAACCCCGGGCCATCCCACGCCCCGCCCGTCCGACCCCGTTGCCCCCACGATGGCCCACGATGGCCCACGATGACCCACGATGGCCCACGATGGCCCACGATGGCCCACCTGTTGTCGCCGACACCGTCTCCCCCTCCCACCGCTCCAGCTCCGCCGCTGCCGCCGCAGCCTCCCCCTCCTGCCGCCGCGGCGGCCGCCTCCCGCCCGGCGTGCACTCCACCCGCAGCACGCTGCCCTCGTCCCCGGCCGTCGGGGTGTAGTGCTGGCTGGCGCAGCCCAGGTCGACCCACGGGTCCGCGGGGCGCGCCCCGGGGCGCTGCGCGCTCCAGCGCCAACGGCACAGAGCCGGCTCGGCGTGGGAGAGCTGCGGGCGCGGGAGTGTGGGCAGTGACCGGGTATCTATACGCGTTTGTGTGTTTTTTCAGCGTGCGTACGCGCCCAGTCCACGGGCAGTGACCAGTTGTGGATTGCGGGTGAAGACTTGCGTGGGTGGGCACCGGGCCCGGACGTGTGTGTTTTGGGGCATGCCGACACGCCCAGGTACTCCGCCTAAACGCTGGGCCGTGTACGCCCAGGTACTGCTCCGGTGGTGGGCTCGCTGCCGGAGGCGGGCAGCACACTCCCAACGTCGCATGTGCTCTCGCTCTCCCCCCTCCCACCCGTGGCTTGCTCCGCCCACACAACACTCTTTGTTTGAATCTCGCATTCCTGCTCGAGCTGTGGCAATTTGATTCGCTCACCGTGACTGCCGCCGCCGTGGGATAGCCCACCATCGCCAGCCGGTCGATTGAGATCTGCCGGGTCCGGGGGCGGGGGGCGGGGGGGGGCGTGAACAACTCATCCAGGGTGCGGCAAATGGTGGTTACCCACGGCGACGCATGCGGCCCTGCACGGGCGTAACTCAGCACGCCGGCGCGTGGTGGTTACCCGGTGCGGGCGCCCCGCTTTACGACGGCGCACTCCGTCCTCTCCATTACCCCACGGCAACGCTAACCCATCCCCGCCCTTCCCCCGGTGTATAGTGAAAACACATTTTCCTACTCTGACCCCCCCGTGACGTGTTCTCCTATCGAAACGTGTTTCCTTGAAACCCCCCCGTGCCGACGCCCGCCCGCCCGCCCGCCGGCGCGTGCCGTACCTTGTCCACGGTGGGCGGGTTGATCTCGACGAGGAAGCGCTCGCCCGCCACCTCCAGCAGCGCAGCGCGCAGCCAGGCCTCGCCGTTGGGCAGGGAGCGGTCCAGCGGCCTGACGGGCGTGAGGGGGGCGGAGGGTTAGAATAAGAAAAGGAAATGAACAATGAAGGGGGGAAGGGTGGGCGCAGGCGGGCGGGGCCAGGTGGGCATGGGGGACGAGGGCGGGGCAGGGGGCAGGGTGGGCGCAGAGGTAGGGGGTTGGGGCGGGTCCAGGCAAGGACCGGAGGGCCAGCTCATAGGCGCGGCGCGTGGCCGGTTGTCCGGACTCGTGCGGGAGCCGGGTGACTCTGGCCGTACAATGCATCGCAGAGGCGGGGGACGCCGGGGCTCGAGCCAAAGGGCTCGAGCCAAAGGTGCTCTTGTCTGGTGTCGGGTATTCCCGGTGTTCCTGTCCCGCCCTCGCTTCCCCGCCCTCGCTTGACCCACTCCACGCCACCACACCCGCCGGACGCACGGTGCACTCCTCTTCCCCTCATACCCACCCCCGCCCCCGGCCCAGACCCTGACCGCCTCCGCGGCGGTGCCGCGTTCCACCAGGCGCGGAGGCACGTGAGCCGACCCACCCACCCACCCACCCACTCACCGCGTCCCCGCCTCGTCCTCGTACAGGGCCGCCGGCGCCAGGCCCGGCTCGTCGGTCGACGTGTCTGCGCCGCTCACGGACCCGGCCCCCGCCCCCGCCCCCGCCGGCCCCGCTCCGGGCTTCTTGCGCTTGTCCTTCTCTGGCCGGGGCGGGCCGGGGCGGGCCGGGTGGAGCAGCGGGTGAGCGGTTGGGCGGTTGGGCGGTCAGGTGGGGGTTTCAAGACTGTTTCAAAATCTAGGTGTGAGGGAACGGGCTGGCGCCCGTAAGCATTCTTCCGTGGGAAGGGGAAAGATAGGGAGAAGGCTTGATGTTCACGGGCTGGGCGCCGGCAGCATTCGCCCGCCCGGCGGCCGAGCCGTCGCCAGGGGGTTTTGAAGGGGAAGCGGAGATGAACGACGAGCTGGGCGCCAGCGAGGGGGGTTTTGAAGGGGAGGGGGAATGAACAACGACGAGCTGGGCGCCAGCAGCGTGTGTCCCGTCCGGCCAGCAAGGAGGGCGGAAGGCCGAGGGTCACCGAGGGCAAACCCGACTTGCTGCAGGCGCCCGGCAAGCTGCGGAAGGCGACTTGGGAGTACGGGTGCGACGGGTACCCGACAACCCACTAACCCACGCCGCTTAGGCGCACCCTCTTGCTGCCCACTTGAACGCCCGGGGAGCGGAGCAACGCCCACTTGAACGCCCGGGGAGCGGAGCAACGCCCATTTGAACGCCCGGGGAGTGGAGCAACGCGGCCCCTCCCAACCCCGCCATGAACCCAACATCAAAGACGCCCGACGCCCCGGTCCTCTCACTCGACGGCTTGGAGATTAGGTTCTTGGCCAGCCGCGTCAGCGCCTTTTCGAGCGACTCATCCACGGGCCTGGTCGGTTGGCGGTTGGCAGTTGGGGCGGTTTCCGAGGCAGTTGGTATGGGTTCGGCGGTTAGATGGATGGCGGGTGTACATCGCAGGGACCCCGCAAACCACGTGGAGCGGCGCAGCGCCGGGCGAAAGGTGCTCGAATGGGTGCCCGTTCGCGAGCACCCGGCCAGCCAGAGGCCGGCGGGCCCCGAACCCCCCACGGAGGGCCCTCGGGCACTGGGTGCATGCACGCGAGGGTCGGGCGGAGGCGCATGTGCCTGGCCCACGAGACCACGGGACCTAAGTCCCGCGGTCCGTCTCCGGAACCAGCAAGGCCAGTGGCGCTTTGCATCACCGCAGCGCAATGCTCCCCTCTGAACAGGCCCATAGGTGGAGCCCCGCGGGCCGCCTCCAGAACCGGCCCCGCAGCCCAACGGGAAGCAGGGGCCCGTGGAGGGGAGGGGCCGCATCAGCCCGGGGCAGGGGGTGTGCTGGCTACGGAGGGTCGGGCACGCAGCATCCCCCCCACCTGTTGAGTACAGTATGCGATTCGGTGTCCGCGACGCGACCCGTTTCCCATCTCCATTACCCCCCACCTGTTGAGGTTGCACGTCTTGGCCCCCAGGGTCACAGTCACCACCAGGGTGCGGCGGGCGGGCGGCGCGGACGTCGCGGTCGCGGCGGGCGGGGCGGGCGGGCGGGCGGCGGACGGTGGGTCGGGGTCGGGGCGGGCGGAGGGGGCGGGGGGCGGGCGGGGCGGTGAGGGGGTGGGGTGGGCGGCGGACATGGGGTGGGGCGGGCGGCGGGCGGGGTGTGGGTGTGAGTGAGCGCATTTTAAGGCGCCCCCAGTACGGTGGCCTTAGGTGCATGTCATTCGGACGGCAGGCGGCGGGCGGGCCGGGGGCCGGGCGCGTCGGTCGGTGGTCGCGGCCGGCTCCAACCCGGGGCGGCCGAAGGAGCGGCGGAGCCGGCCCCGTCGGATGGTGGGGTACCCACTTGGGCCTGAGAGGCCTGAGGGGCCTGAGGCGCCTGAGGGGAAGCTTTGCTCCCGCGCTGGTGAAAGACACGGCGGCCCATCCTCTGCCCCGGGGAGCGGTCCCGGACGTGACGCGGCGGGTGGGTCCACCGCGTGGGAGGGGCCAGGCCCAAGTAGCCACGGAGGGAGAACAGACGCTGACCGTCTGGGTCGCCCCATCGGCACCTCCGTGCACGCGCCGCCGATGCCCTGTAGGCAGGGGGCCTCGCGCGTGCAGCTCGCCGAGGCCGGTGCTGGCGGCGCTCTCCAAGCGCGCAGCCGCCTGATGCCCGGCGGCGGCGGTGACCGCGGCGCCGCCTTCGGGCCGCCAGCACCGGCTCGGCGAGCTCCCCGCCGGCGGTGGCGGCGCATCAAATTCTACGCACCGTCGAGCCGGTGCTGGCCCAAGAGCGGCACCGGGACCCAACCGTAGCACGCGGCGGAGCCCGCCATGACGCCATTTTCGTCCATCGTGCGCCCTGCGGGAGCCCCCCCGGCCCCCTCGCCAATGAGCTCCGCAAACGAGCTCACCTTTGGGAGCACGGCGCCCGCTGCCGCCGGCGTCGTCGCCACGGCCGTCGGCTGCGCCCCAGCGTCCATGGCGCCCAGGCTGGCGGCGGCGGCCTCGGCGGCGGTTGGGACCGCGGTTGCGGCGGTTGCGGTGGTTGCGGCCTTGCCGTAGAAGCACCTGGCTGCTCGAGGCTGAGACAGTGCGCTGAAGAGGCACGGCGCTGTGGCTGCTGTGGGAGTGGAGCTGTGCCGCTGACCGAGAGCTTCCGAGGCGCCGGGCCCGCTGAGCACCGGTGGTGCCGAGGCCGTCAGGCGGCCGCCGGGGCACAGGAACGCGGCTCCTCGGACGCGCGCTGCTGCCGTCGCCAGGCGCTGTGCTAGGGCGGGCCGATGCTGGACGAGGGCCCGCATGCGGCAGATGCGGTCGCACAGTGCGCCCCTTCCCTTTGGGAGCAGCTGGGTATGTTTAAAAGTACACGATCTGTAATGTAGCCATGTAGGTTGTGTGCTAATGGGTGTTGCGCTTCGGCAAGCGCGAGCCACACACGAGCGCCATAACAACCAAGCAGCAAGCACTCAATCGGCGAGGAAGCGGCGGTGCCACGCTGTGTGCCTGCAATGTGATCGCACCTGCTTACTCAGCCCGCATAAGCTCACCGCGTAAATTGGCTGTACGGCAATGTACGTCTCATACGGCCTGACGCGCGGGCTCCTATCATAACCCTTCGGGCCCCGTCGACCGGTACTTTCACAGACTCGGCGATCAGTTTGACCCGACCTAACCTCAGAAGCCTAACCTTACGGCTGAGGCGCCAATCACGAATTGAAAATGGTCGCGGTTCCCGCCGTTGTGTCCCAGGCCTATGAGCGGGTGACCGCCGAGTTTGACAAGCTCTCTTCCACTCAAAAGTACGCTGTGGGCGCCGTGGGCGGCCTGGCGTCGCTTTACCTGGTCGGCTCGTATCTTTTCAAGAGCGACAACACCAAGCCGACGACGCTTCAGCTTACCGGTGGATCCATCGACTCGGCAAAGGTCAAGGCCGAGTTCGATGCGTACGCGGACAGCTATGGCAAGGGCGCGGGCGAGGGAATCGTCGATCGCTCGAAGACCGTGCAGCTGGTCGACGTGTTCTACAGCCTGGTCACCGACATCTACGAATGGGGCTGGGGTCAGTCGTTCCACTTCTCGCCCAAGCTGCCCGGCAAGGACCTGCGCGCGTCCGAGGCCGCCCATGAGGCGCGCATCGCCGCGCTCCTCCGCATCCGCCCCGGCATGAAGGTCCTCGACTGCGGCTGCGGCGTGGGCGGCCCCATGCGCACGATCGCTGCCGTGAGCGGCGCGCATGTCACCGGTATCACCATCAACCAGTACCAGGTCGACCGCGCCAAGCACCACAATGCGAAGGTGGGTTGTAACGCCCACACGCGGCCCCGACAGATACCCCCAGCTCCCCCCCCCATGGCATCTAATTGCCCTCCCGTGCCCAACCCTTGCACGTGTGCAGCAAGGTGTGGCCCCCCTCACCGACGTCGTCCGCGGCGACTTCCTCAACATGCCGTTCAAGGAGAACACCTTCGACGGGGCCTACGCCATCGAGGCCACCTGCCACGCTCCCAAGGTCAGTTTTACTTTTAATGACCTGTTTTGGTGCGGCCCCGGCTTTTGGCCCTGGTCCATCTACTCCATGCGCACTTTTAACACGTACCAACTTCTACAATGCGTTTGCTTTACTGTTAACATAACACGTGGACATTCAGCCCATTCTGTCGCGTCCGTCAGTGTACCGCTGTTGTACGTCTTGCGGTACATATGTCTGTACATTACGACCCCTGTCAGCCTTCCCTCCCTCGTCCCTCCCCCTTGCCCCATTGCCTCAACCCACAGCTGGAGCAGGTGTACGGCGAGATTTTCCGCGTGCTGAAGCCTGGCTCGTACTTCGTGTCGTATGAGTGGGTGTCGACCGCCAAGTTCGACGCCAAGAACGCCGAGCACGTCCGCATCATTGACGAGATCAACTTCGGCAACGGCCTGCCGGTAGGTTGGGATGCGAACCGGGTCTGGCCTCCATTTGCAGTCTCCTCCGAGCACGATGGCACGGTGAGAGCAAGCGCCACGACCCGTGTGTACCGGGCGCAAGTCCAGCTGATGCGGCTCCTGTCTCGTACCTGCCTGTACAAAACCCGTCCACAGTACCATCCCCGCATGTGGACTTTCATGCCCCACTCCTCCGCGTTATTGCCGTGCCTCGCCCCCGCAGGAGATGCGCACCTACAAGGAGGCGGAGGACGCTGGCCAGACGGTGGGCTTCGAGCTGGTCATGTCCCTGGACCTGGCCACCGCCTCCGTCGTCGCCGGCCCCTGGTGGGTCATCCGCTTGCCCCAAGCTGCAGCTGCGCTCGAGAGGCGTGGCAGGGGACTAACGAGTTGGTTTCTCTTTGCACGCATCCTGCATGTCGTCGTTGGCGGTTTCAGCCTGTCGGTGGCGGCACTGCAGCTGTTCCTCTTCCCATGGATCAGCCATGCTTTGCCGCCGTAACTCGACAGCGCTGGGCGGGGGCCCGCCGGGTCCCCGCGGGGCCCTCAGCAGCTCCAATCCGCCCTTGTTCCCTTGCTGTGTCTGGGTGCTGTAGGGATGATGCAAGCTCCTCTGGAGCCCGCAACCCCAACGCCTGGTGCGCCTAGGCCGGGCGGAGTTGCGTGCGTCCCTCCCCAGTCCCATTCCCCGTCTCCACCCCCGTCATGTGCGCTCTCGGATCGGATTAAACACGTCCGGCTTCCTTGTTGTTTGCGTGGCACCGCAGTGGTTTCTCCACGTCACCTTGCTTGCGTTCCAAAGTCCAAATGGAGTTTGTTGCCTAACCCAGCTCCGCCATGTGCTCTCATTTGCCGTGCTGCCCAGGTACGAGCGCCTCCGCATGGGGAAGTACACCCACGCCATCAACCACGCCATGGTCTCTGCGGTCGACGCCGTCGGCCTCGCCCCCAAGGTGGGCGTTGGCTGGATCCTGAGGGTTGCGGATCGAGGCTCTGCTGACTCGCAACAGCTGGCGCAACCGCTTTCCGTCCGGGGCCATGTCTTGTCTGCTGCCTGGGGTTCAGTTCCACTAGTTTGCCCAGCCAACCGACATGGGCTCGTACAGAATTGTGTAGGCACGTTCATGCCATTTCATGCATGCTTGTCCCCTGTAGATAACCCAGCCGCGTTCCGCCGATTCCCCGTCTGTCTGTGTGTGTGTGTGTGTGCACAGGGCCTCAAGGACGTGCACCACATGCTGGTCGAGGTGGCCCGCAGCCTCATCCAGGGCGGCGAGACCGGCGTCTTCACGCCCATGCACCTGCTGCTCTTCCGCAAGCCCGAGGCGCCCGCCAGCAAGTAAGCGGGCCGTGGCGCGGTCTTCCCCTGAACGGGCGGCAGCGCGGGCGGCTCTCAGCGGTGTTGCTGTCTAGCGATGGGCGGCATGGGAGGCTGCGGCCCTGCCGTGTGTAAGGACCCTGCCCGAGCCCCGGAGCTGCGCCATCATTCGGCGTCCGCGCGGGGCGGTGGTGGCATTAGCGGTTGAGAGGGAGGTGCGGATGTGCGAACGTAGGCTAGTTGTATCTACTATGCGGCGTGTACTGCTGTGCACACTCAGACATGCTAGGCGTGAGCTAGGCGGGCTCCTGACGTTCAGGTATTGATGCGTGCGGATTGAGTGTGGAGTTGGAGGTTGTTCGTTGTGCCCTCCACCGCGAAGGTTTTTGAGTGGTGAGCGCGGGTTTTACCGCTTCTAACGATCACGAAAGGGCCGGTCCTGCAGGCACAGTGCCGCCTAGCAGCCGTGCATTCGCCAGCAGGCGTGCTTGCAGTTTTTCCCGAGGGCTATGTTAACCTTATGTTCATATGTTTTTCCTGTATTGGTTATTGTCGGGTGCTGGCTGGCGGTGATCAGGGTCGGGAACCTTGAGCCGTCTGTCGCGCAGTGTATGGTTTTGACGGACCGTTGGACGTCTTACAACGGACCTCCAAAAGCGCAGATGCAGTCGCCATAAACGGGCGGGGTCTGGCTTGGTTTGGTGTTGAGTGCATGCCGATGAACAATGTGAGCCGTCCTAAGCTTCTTGGGCGGAGAACTCTCAGTGATCCCGTTTCCTGTGCGGGACTGACATGTAACTACCGATCTGAAGGGTAATCGTCTGACGTCGTGGGCAGTGGTCAGACGCGCGCGTCATGACATGTACCTGCCACTTGCACCATCCAATAAAGCTCTTACGGCTCTTTCCAGCATTGAATATAGCCTCGTTTGGCCCGGCTCGGCTGGGGCAACAACACCTCTGCAAACAGGTGAAAGAGAATCTTCTGCGGGGCTTGGGGTCCTAGCCCTAACCCTTCGGATACCAGTCGTCCTCCGTACGCTGGCTGACTAGGAACTGAGACGCAGGCTCGGCACAGCGTCCTGCCAGGTCGGCACGGCGGTGTCCAACCTGACACGAATGCAAATGGAGAATCAGCTGGCCTAACGGTGCGACTACCGTGTTAAGTACCCTGGCCCATTGGCCTCGTGTTGCCGTACTGTAAGTCCGGACAGCTACGAAGCGCAAGATTTCTGTTCTTTCGCGAACGCTTGCCAGTCATAAGCAGGAAACCCTGGTTTCCACTATTACGCTACTGAATGCTACGTGCGAAGACCGTTGCATATCCGTGGGAAAAGCATCAGACGTTTCCGCATACATACCGGCGGGGGGTGGAGTAGTCTTTGCGCCAAACGGTTTTTTTTGCTAACTGCATTTCTCCCAGAACTTTACAGCCTTGTAACAGAGAGCGTGAAGACAAAAGTCATGATTCCGCATGAAGATCCAGGAGGGTGTTTGTACTGCTTGCATTCCCCCAGGACGGGCGTGGATGACCTCGCAACAAGCGTACATCGCCACAGACACAGCGCGGGACACGCGCCGGGTGCTACGTGGACGTGGACACGTTCCGGATCTCACTTGTCCGGCCACCCTCGCCAGCCATGGTTCAACATGCTTCTCGCGCGAGTGCAGCCAGCCTCAGCCTGGGATCAGCCTCATACATGTACCGTACTTACCACGCATGTGGCATGTCCCCGTCCCGTACCTTCTCTTAAACTACTTAGGACATAAGCTATGTCGACATGAATTGGCCGGACATCGAAACTCACCAGCATTGCATGTGGCCCATACGGCAGCCGACCACGTGTCCCACACGCGTGTATCCCACGTTCCCACCAATAGAGCCCCGACCGCATCGACCTCTGGCATCCGAATGAACGCCCGCCACAGCGGTTTCAACCCTGCAAAACACGTTTGCAGTTGGTTTGCCCGCATCCCCGCAACTTCCCCCTCGGTCCTACCTCGCACCCTCTCGCCCACGTACGCGGTGTTCCCCCACACAATTAGGGATGCACACGCAGCAGCAGCAGCAACAGGAGCGTTGCGGTTCCACCATATGCTGGATGGGCCCTTACGCCCATCAACAAGCCAGCATCCGGAGTGCGCTATCCCAGCCCCACATCGGCAAAAAACATCAGATAGCGGCACGCCCACAAACCCACGCCCATCAGAGGACACATGCGACACAAAGCTAGACGTGCGATAGCCGTTTCGAGTCTCGAATCCGGACCGCCTCACTCGAGATCGCACACGCATCTCTCTCCCCCATTCGAGTCATGGCAAAAACCACGCATCGGCTAAAGCCGCTTGCCGGCGCGGCCGCATCCTCTTGCACTGCACCGTGCTCGCAATATCCAGCTATCACCTTCACGCGTAGGAGCTACGCGAGTGCCCGCTGCATCTGCAGCTGCCACCACCGCTAGAAAATGCAACCCATGGGAGGTTGCAGGTGCACAGACGTCGCCGGCTCCAACACTCAGCGCCTTTGATGCTGGGCATGGCTCCTACGCACGCTTGGGCGATTGCTCGTAGAACGTCCCCGCCAGCACGCTGCAGGTGAAGGGATAACCAAAGGGGCACCCGTGAATGTGGTTGCATCGAAGGAACGGGAGAGGTGGTTTAAAAGAGCAGAATTAGTGCGGGAAGCCCTCACACCAGCCACCAGGCCTGCGGACCTTGCCCCACGACATTCTATACCTTCCACATCCCCACGCCACACCCCAGCCACCCACCCACCCACCCGCCCACACCCACCACACGAGCAGGAAGGCGATGCCGGTAGGCGTGGCGTGCTTGTCCCAGATAAGCACGTTGATCACTACGGTGATGATCTTGCACAGGATGCCCACGATCGTGAAGAGCGTCGCCGAGACGGTGTCGCGCAGCAGGTAGGCGCTGTGGCTCATGCATACGCCCATCAGGCAGGACAGGATGACGGGCCCCAGCAGGCCGGGCGTCCAGGCCACGGTGGCCAGCTTGTGGTGCTCGCCCGTGAGCGGCAGCGCAAACAGCAGCGGCACCAGCGCGATGGCGTTGGTGTAGTACACGCGCGACCAGTTGGTCATCTGGGCAGGGGGGTCGATTTACGGCATGCGGCACTGTCAGGCAAAGCTTAAGGAGACGATAGCGCGGACGTTGGACACGATATGCATTAGTAGGCACCGGGAGGTGCTGGGAGCGAGGTGACAGATGCGTGCATGGAGAGCGGAAGATGTGGGAGGCGGTGACAGCCCCTGAGCTCACTACTCCTTAGTGCCGAGGGAACACGCCTAAGGAACCCGCAATTGGCGGGTAGGCGCGTAGGCTGTAAGGAGCGGAGCACGCGCACCACCAGGCGAGAAGACATGAGCAGATCCAACAGCGCAAGGCAACGTGGTCGAAGCATGCAGACAACGCAAACCTGCGGTTTGCCGCTGCCCGCTGGCTCCCCGTTCGGCCCGCTCACCTTGACCGTGTCGCACATGTGCTTCACGTAGACGGTGTCAAACGTGAAGAAGGCGTACCTGCAGCGCAGGGGGCACGGCCGTTCACCACACAGGAAGAGGCCACGTGATCAGTGTACAGTACGGGGAAGGCATGCGCTTGGGCGTGCAGGGCCCCCTTAAGAGCCGGTAACCAGCACAGGCCCATGTCATGATAACTCGACGGCTAGCGTTCAAGCCAAGCAGCCGATAGCTGCTGCTGTTAATCCCTTTCCTCATACACCTCTTCTACAACGGTCCCCGGGAGGTACCGGCAGAGGTGTAAACGGACAGGCCACGCTACCGCCCGCCCATCCCAAGGCCCGTCAACCAACCCACCAGAGCATGAGCCAGTAGTATGCGTGGACCTTGAAGCTGCTGTCCACCAGCACGTAGCCCGCGCTGCCCGCCAGCAGCAGCACCAGGCTGGCCCAGGAGCGGGCAGTCGGCAGCGCGCGGCCCAGGAAGATGTAGTCGCACAAGGACAGCACCTGGAGACGGGGGCGAGGGGGAGCGGCAGGGAAGGGTGGGCAAGGAGTGGGATGTGATTTAGGAGGGAAGCACTGGGAAGAGTCAAAACATGAACAGGAGAGGTGAACCCGCCCGAAATGGCATCCGAGGGAATTATGCCGCACACCAAATCCATTTAGAAGACGAGCGGGAACGAACGGGTAACAGGCGACCGGACATAACGGTGTACGGAGGCACATTGGCCTGAAAGTGCACTCATGGAGGATGCATAACATGCATTGTGTTGAAAATGAAAACGCATACGACATGCATTGTGTGTGGCATTGGGATATGTGCGGTTCTCGTTGTCTCTGGTGCCTTCCACCATCAGAACCACACACTGTCAACGTTATATCGCACACACAGCCGAATGCCACTCTTGGCATTGCGAATGCAGGCGAACACCACGATAAGATCTTAGATCTGGCTGCATCCATGGTGCCTTCCCGCCCTCCCTGCCATCCTCAAGGGTCCTGCGCGGCGTTGTCGGCTCCAAGTGGCTTGCCATTACAGCCCCCAACAGTGCCCAAGGTGTTCCCCCGCGGGTCCTCTACCCGTGAAGGTGACATCCACCCTTCATGCACGCACCAGCGGAGTGGAGGAGCGGAAGGTAATGAAGGTCTCCACGTTGGCGTTCTGCAGCACCTTGATGTTTGCAAAGATGGTGCCCAGAAATCTGCGCAAAGTACAGCATAGGTGCCAAAGGTCTCAACACGCAATGCCCGGGACGTAATGCCCAACCCCTTGGGCGGGGTTGGGTTTTGAACGCCCCTGCCCACCACCTCGCTCACCCGGCCACCACCCAGATGAACTTGCGCAGCTTGGCCCAGTCCACCGCGTCGGCTTGGACAATGCCCAGATGGTTCCCAGCCCACACGATCACGGCGGAGGTAAGGAGCTGGATGCAGAGCAAGAAGATGGGGCACGGGAGCTGGTGGATTGCCACTTTGTTGATCACGAGCATTGTTGAGCTGCAGAAGGCGTAATAGAGGATGACTAGCGTCGTCACGCCGAGGCCAAAGATGAGCGGCTTGCCGCCCGAGGCACTTGGTAATGCGGCTTTCGTCGGCGACAGCGGGCTTGCCACCGCCTCTGGATCCTTCATTCCTCCGAGCAAAGCCGCCTTCTCGTCAGATGCACGTTCTAAGCTAGCCATTCTTGAAAATTAAACTGTAGCTCAAACGTCAAAGTTCCAACCTAGACGTTCCAACAGCGTGCTGTGCTATACTATCTGCGACGGTCTTCAGCAAGCCCCGCGAAGCAAGCGCTTGCGGCTAGCGAAATGGAGGGGTCGGGCCCGTCGATAAAGAGCAACCAGGAGTTCGCGCAAATAACAAGGTGAAGGCTAGCTATTCAAGATAGCTTGGGGCTGCGGCATTCGCATCCAGGAGAGCTGACCGGTCATCGCCGTACGCCCGTGCTTGCCGTGCCAAACCGTGGCATACATGGCACAGCTCCTCCCCAGCCCCGCCTGCCAAGAAAGCCGACCGGTAGATCCTATAGGGCACTTAACCCAACCCGAACCTGGAGTTTCCAGCACGCGATAGTCGCCCTTGCCCATGAGCTCTGGCGAGGCTAGCGAGGCTGACCCAAGAGGATCATCCGTCGTGGCGTTTCCGCGTCGCTTAAAGCACACCGTGCCGGAGTAGCGCCTTCGAATGCAAAACGAATCCAATGGCAGCTAGCATGCATGTGGCAGGGTCGTCGATGGATTGATGCTGTTATGAGGCGGACTCCGAGCAGCGTCAGGTATAGCAACGGAGACGACCGGGGGGGGGGGGGGGGGGGGAGGCGGTCGTACGTAACTTTCACGTTCTACCGTAA
>LSYV01000031.1:623098-643833 GCA_001584585.1 Gonium pectorale | reverse complement strand
ACGTAGGTAGGTTAGTTAGTAGTCGCGTTTGTTAGTAGGACGGGACGGACGTCCGACGCGAGCGTCGAGTAGTAGACGAGAGACCGGGACGGGGGGGGGGGCGGGAGGGTCCGTCTACTAATTCACGTCACCGTAATGCTTCGTCTTACTGGGAACCTCGCGCCTTCGTGTGTGTATGTCCGTAAAGGTGGCTCCATTTTCCTTTGCAGCCTTCTGTTTTCCGCCCCCCGCCCCCGTGATGGCGTGCTCCATGAACATTCACATACACATTGTACGCCGTAATTCCCCATGTACCTCCTTGCCCAGGGGCCTGCTGCAACACGTGGAGTACGGCGCAGGTATGAGTTGCAGCAAAGGCTCTTGAGGTACGGTACCCACCCGGCCCCCCCAAGGCAGCTACTGCTACAATGCACATGTGAGAGGCAAGCGCGGTTTCAATCTTTCTATGGTGCCAGACGGGGGAGTTCACGGTAAGTTCACGGGGCGGTCTGGGGTGAAAAAAGAAAATCTGCAAAGAAAGAGAGAGCCCACCTCTACGGCCATACACACCCGAAGGCGCGACGTGTCCAGTGGGGTGGGCGGTTACAGAGCAAGACATGTGACGTTCGTCCCGCCTCCCAAAAAAATTGGCCGACCAGCTTACCCAGTTTATCGAACTTCACCTGGTGGCGCGCTAGTTGTCGAGCCGCGATGGTGTCGTGGTGGTGTGGTCGTCAAGGCGACCGGTCCGAACGGTGAACGTCGGGAACGTCTTAGCAAGTCACTCTTGCTGTGTAGCGCCATCAGCCTGGCTACCTTCTTTCGTCGGGGGAGTAGCAGGGCCCTTTCGGTGCTCTGGTCAACGGACTGGACAACAGAAACTCCTGGGTCCCGTCGTGTGTCGTCCAGTTTGTCGGTGGCCCCGCCCGTGGCTGGCCAATCGGTTGTCCATGCAGGGGTTTCCATTCAGAAGCCGAGACAGGGACTGCTTTTGAATGGCGGACGCTTCTTCAAGCACTTATGTCTGCGGTGTGCCGGTGCTGGAGACGACATGCGGTTCGGCATGTCCGTTCCAACCATACGTTCACTTCACACTGCGTGCGGGAGCTAAAATCCGAGCCTATAATAAGAGATGTGCGCAGCCAAATGTGGTACCGTGCCAGCCCCGGGCCCGATCGAGGTGTTGGGCCTCAAGCAACTGGGTGCAACCGCCGAATCCGAGAAGCTGGCGGTTGTGCCACCTCCGATACCTCCATCAGCTGAACTTTCTTCATACTGCATAGCTTTACAATGCATTGAAAGTTCAAGGGGTCGGTTCCCGGCACTTATAAGAGGCGCGGCTCCCAACGCAGGGGCTGAACATCGGGTCCCTGTAGTGCAATCGACAGACTGTGACTCGCTTAGCACCGCTTACGATCTAGTGCGCTCACAGTGGTAGCCCGTGCAGGTGCTCGCTCTGCATGAGCTCCGCGGCTGTCGGAATGGCCCCCGGTCAGGCCATCGCGATGCCAGCTGGCGGGCAGGTGTGTTTAGAGATTTCGGAATCGGTCGCTTGGAACTTGGCTCCTCTAGCGCCCGCCAGCGCGGTGGCCGCTTCGGATCAGACCCCACACCTTCCGGCAGCACCCTCCGGCAAGTCCCCGTCGCCACGCCATCACCCACGCTCCATACTCTATTCTATCTATAACAACACGCGCACACTACCGCGGCCTCACCTGTGTTTACAGGCGCGCGAGCCGAGTGCCGACAATGCCGACCCTGAGTCCACCGCCGGTGCCAGCTCTGCGCAATGCGCCGCCGGTGCCGGCGCCGCCTCCTCCTCCTCCTCATCGTCACCCCCTGCCACGATAGACCCTGCTGCGTCGTCAGCCCCCTCCAGCTTCGACGCGTTCACAGATGGCCTCCACGGCCACAATCCCAAGTCGGACACCAAGGCCCATTCGGGTCTCACCAGATCACCCTCGGCGACCGCGGCCCTGAACTCCGTGCAGCTGCCGCCGCCGCCGCCGCCACAGCCGCTTCTCCAGCAGCAACTTCCCGACCTCCAGCATGCCAACCTGTGCCCCGGGACCGCCGCCAGGCCGCGCCCATTGCCGTCGCCGCCGCCACCGCGACGGACCTTCGCCCACCTGGTTCGATCCGTGCTGCGGCCGAGGACCGCTCCACCTCCGCCTTCGTCATCACAGGCCCCGCAGACGAGAGGCTGGCCGCCGCAGCAGCTGCCGCAGCAGCAGCGCCAGGCGCAGGGCCCCTGGTGGCGCCGCCTCTCCCTCATGGGCGCAGGCACCGGCTTCGGCGTGCTGGCGCCGCTGGGCCTGGGCAACAGGAACGGCAACCATCACCTGCGGGAGGTGGCCGTGGCCGGCGAGGCCCGGAGCCTCACGCTCGTGCGCGCCATCATCTACGAGGCGAGTGGCTCTGTGTTAAAATGGAAAACGCATACGACGAGCGTAAGCGCGAAAGTGATGGCGTCGTTGTAGGACCCAGTTCCAGTGGCTATGTGTGTCGCGAGGGGGAGGAAGGAAGGAAGCATGGAACTCCCTGCCCCCATCCCAGCAGAGCCTGTTTCGGCCGGCCACAGGGCGCTAACCTTGTCCCCTTGTTGAGAAGAACGACAGAACTCCCTGTCCCCATACCAACTGACCCGTTCCCCGCATCCGAGGCGAGTGGCCCTGCGTGTCCCAGCATCTGAGCAAAGGCCCCGTCGGAACTCCCCGCTCCCATTCCACGTCTTTATAGAAGTCTGTTCCATGCCCCCGGGCCGGCCAAGGTACATGACGTGTACCCTTGCTTGGCCCTCCCCGCAGGCCGCCAAGCTGCCTCTGCACCGGCGTCACGAGCTGCTGGACGCCGTTGCCGCGCAGCTGCCCGAGCTCGCCTCCCTCCTGACCTCGCCCGCCGCCGCCGCTGCCGCCGCCGCCGCCGCAAGCCCCGGCGCTGACGCCGGGGAGGCCGGGGACGCTTCGGCTGACAAGCCCCCTGTCGCAGACGGCGGCGATGCTTCGCCTGGCGAGGGCGGCGAGGGCGCAGGCGCAGGCGCGGGTCTCCCGGATATTGGCGTCGCGCAGACCAGGCTCAGGGCGCTGTGCAAGGCCGTCGCAGCTCAGTCGGGCTCCACGGCCCAGCGTGCGCCTCGGCCCACACCCTCCGCCGCCGGCGAGGCGCTGCCAGCCCCAGAAGCACAGCCCGCTGCACAGCGGGCCGACGCGCTGACTCTGTCGCTGGTGCCCGAGTACGACCAGTACGGCGTGGCTTCGGGGGAGACGCTCCGTGCGGTCGTGAGCATCAAGGTGCGCGCGCCAGGCACCACACGTACACGACAGCCGTGCCACGTCTCGGGTTTACGCTCTGCCCACCGCTTCCCCGCCCTGGCCGCCTCTGCATATCAAGGGCGTCACCTCTGCCCGCACTGGCACGCTGTTAGCGATTTTTCAACACGTGCGCGAGAGTCAAGTTTCGGGTTTCAGCTCTGCCCTCTAGCGCTTCCCCGCCCGGGCCGCTTCAGCGTGTCGACACTCGACAGCCTCGCCTCTACCCTCATGAGCGTCAAGATGCACGGGGTTCGGGACCCCGGTCTGCCTTTTGTCCGGCGCCTTGCTTCCGGCCTTTCCTGTCCCCACACCCCCGCTGCCGCCTGCCCGACTGCGCACAAGACGCTGCAGTTGGACGCCGGTCAATCCCTCGGACGCGCTGACCCCGTGGCGCACCCCTTTCACCGCACCACCCGTGCCACCTCCGTTCGCGCCACAGCCCCGCACGCCCTGCAAAACCCCGCTGCCGCGTTCCCCTCTCCCCCCTCCCAGGCTCCCCAGTACATTGCATCCGTGCCCGTGCTCTAGCTTCTCCATCCCTCCCCTCTCCCCCCTCCCAGGCTGCCCCCGAGGCGTCCCGCCGCGCGCACGTGGCGCTGACGTGCGTCCTGGACCGCTCCGGCAGCATGTCCGGCGAGCGCATCGAGCTGGTCCGCGACACCGCCCACTTCCTCGTCGACCAGCTCACGTCCGACGACTACCTGGGCCTCGTCAGCTACTCGTCGACCGTGCGGGAGGACCTGCCCCTCATGCGCATGACGCCCCAGGCAAAGGCCCTGGCGCACGCCGTGGTGGAGGGGTTGCAGGCCAGCGCAACGACGGCGCTGTACGACGGCCTGGCGGCCGGCGTGCGGCAGCAGCTGGAGGCGGAGGAGGAGCTGGGGGCCGGCGGCGGCGGCTGGATGCGGCGGCGGGGGGCACAGCGGCAGGGCGGCGGCGGCGGCCAGGAGGGAGAGGGAGGGGCGGCTTCGGCTGCGCTCGTGCACAGCTGCTTCCTGTTCACGGACGGGCAAGCAAACGTCGGTGAGCCCTGGTCGTGGGATGACATGGGAAACTGCAGAGAGAAGGGGAGCCCGCTTGCCAGGACTTCGGGGTGCCGTGCGCGCGCTCTATCGCGTCGCCGTCGTCGCCACTGCCACCGGTTCGTCGGCGCACAGCGGTTACCAGGCCGGCGCGCGCCCAGCCCCCCTACCCAGGGTTCCAGGGTTTTAGGGTTTTAGCCACAGCCCCCCCCCCCCACCTACACAGGATGCACGCATGGGTGCTGCGCCACCTTCAGAGTTGGTCGCAAACGTTTATGGCAGTGGCAGGGTGTTGGCATCAGTTATTGCCTGGCTGCAACGGCCGGCATTTTGTGGCTGCAGCCCCAGGTGGTTTGCAGCCCCAGCCACGACACCAGGTGTCGTGGCTGGGGCTGCACTTCCTCCCGCCCCTCACCCGCCGCGTTCACTTCTCATTCCCAACCCCGCACTACTGCCGTTAAGCTTCTCCCGCCCCGCCCCGCCCCGCCCCACCCTGCCCAGGCCCCACGACCTCCGAAGACATCCTGGCCGGCATCCGCGCGCTGCAGGCGCCCAGCGGCCGCGTGGTGACGGTACACACGTTTGGCTTCGGAGCGGGCCACAGCGTCGAGCTGCTGCAGGCGCTGGCGGACGCACAGAGCGGCGTGTACTACTACATTGCCGGCAGCGAGGACATCGCGGGAGGCTTTGGCGACGGTGAGCTCAAGGCGTGGCATAGCACCGTCAGACGACATTGCCGGGCATGTTGCGCTCTTTGGAAGCGGCCTGCCTGCCTGCCTGGCATGGTCATCATTTGCCGCTTCCTGGGCGGCCCCCATGTCCACTCGCGCCCCGCCCACCGCTTTCCTCCCCTACCCCGCCATGCCCCCCTCCCTTCCGCCGCCCTTCATCGCCTTGCTCCGTTGCTTCCTTCTCCCCGGCCTCAGCCCTGGGCGGCCTGCTGGCGGTGGTCGCCAAGGACATCCGCCTCACCGTGCGGCCCGGCCCGGGGACCAGCCTGGCCGCCTTCCGGTCGGGAGGCCGCGCCATCGCCACCGCGAGCGGCACCACGCGTTACCTCAGCGGCAGCAGCACCGGCCTTCACGCGGCAATCCGCAACCAGGCGAATCAAAACAACAAGGCCAACATGAACACCGACGAGAACAAAGGCTGCCAAGATGACGGGTCATCGTGCGCGGCGGGCAGCGCGGGCGCAGTCCCCGCCGGCGCCGCGTACAACGACATGTTTGCGGAGGAGACGCGCGAGTGCCTCGTGGTCCTTAACCTGCCGGCGGCGGCACCGGCGTCAGGGGCCACCGCGGAGCCGACAGTGGCGGCTGCGGAGGTGTCGGAGATGGAGCTGGAGTATACCGACATGACCAGCGGCGCGCGCGTGCGGCGAGTGGCAACCCTGCGGGTGACCCGCTCTGCCGAGCCGCGACCCGTGGGTCAGCTGCCCGCGGAGCTGGTCTTCGTCACCGCCGCGCGCTTCGAGACGCTGGACGCCATCGAGAAGGCCCAGGCGGCGGTGGCGGACGGCAACGCCGGCGACGCTGACGCGGTGCTGGACCAACAGCTGGGTCGGCTGGCGGCGGCGCCGCTGCAGACAGCGGCCGTGACGGCGCTGGCCGAGCAGACGCGGATGGCGCGGGAGAGCTTCCGGCCAAAGAACATGGTAAGGGAGTGCCCTTGCATACCGCATCGACGCCTCCACGCCTGCCCTCACCACTTCTAGTCTTCTACCGCCCAAATCCTTTCCCTGGTTTACATACAGCCCCTTGCACCATGACCGCACGCCCAGGCAGCGCCATAGGGAGCTTGCAGCTGGGTCGCCCGAAATGCCACATCCGCGTCGCACCAACCGTTGCACGCTCCCATCAGATAGATCGTTCCGCGGCCCTTGTTGTCGCAACTCCACACCTCCCCGCCCTGAGGGCGTGCGACTCAGGGCGTGCGATTCGGTGTCCGCGACGCGACCCGTTCCCCTTTCTTTATTACCCCACCACGCAGTTCTGCCAGACGAGCAAGGCGGCAGTGGCGGGTACGGTACAGGCGCTCCGGCAGCAGCGCGTGGGCACCGCCAGCGAGGCCCTGGCGGCGCGCCACGGCGCGCTCGACGCCACTTGCAAGGCGCGCTACCGGCAACAGGCCACCACCGCCGTCAGCCTCAGCTATCTTTCTAAGAAGAAGGCCATGTCGTTAAAAAAGGAATTGCAGTGATATGGCACAAGTGCGCTGCGCGCTGGGACAAGTGTAGCTGTGTCGCTTGGGCTGGAGGCGAGAGGGAAGCCCGAATGGACGCATCCGACGGACTTCTGTGTCGCCCAGCGATACGGATGAAGGACATTAGGATATTCACGGCCCCGCCAGTTGTGGCGGGGCCTTGAACTGCAAGTAGTGTGCAGTCGTGGGAGCCAATGCGGAGGGTGACATCGTCGGAGGAAAGGGTGACACGCGCTGTGGCACGCACGATCAACGTGCTGCGGCACGGAGGAGCTTTAGCAGTGGTGCGCCAGGGGTCTGCGCTTACAATCTACCCATGGCCGCACCGGCTTTGACGGGTACCTGTAACCTTTGCTAGAGGATGCGCCCCAAGTCTACGCCAGTAAGTGGAGAAGCCGAAATCGTTTCTGCGGCTTTCATGCCCAGACCAGTAGTGAACAGTGCGAGCCTCCCCAAGGCCTTTCTCCGAAGCCGTGAGCTTTCACCGGCCTCCTCCTCCGTGTGCCGGCCCAACCTGTAAGTCAAGTTCAACATCACGCGGCTATGCGACATCACCAGAAAGCCATCCGCCACGTGCACCAACAAATCAGGGTGTTGTATTGCTGCTGCTCAAGAGAGAGAGAGAGAGCACTATAACAAACTAGCGTTTCTGCGTGCAAGGACACGAGGAAGGATGGGCCAGCCGCCAGCGTCATCCTTGCACCCAGCTGCCAAAAGGGCCCTGTCAGCTGCGCGCACTACCTCAGAACTGCTGTCCGACTTGCTGTATAAGGCACACATCTTGCGACCGGCATACGTCGTATATAAGCAGTATCCGTTGTGCAACAGGTGACGTGGGCCCCATGGTACGCGGTCCTACTGGACCCCACCACAGATGGCCTACAGGCGGCCACTCGCCAGCCGCAGTTCGGCATCGTCGCCAAACTGGCGCAGCAAAGCCCTCGTCTTGGGACCCGGCCCATGCTCGTACGCATAACGCATACCCACGCCGGCGTACATGGTCTACGGTAAGACGTCAGGAAGGTCGGCAACAATGGGCCGATCATCGATAAATCACCAACAGCGCAGATAGCCCGTACGGCAGCCGAACTCATGCGTGGCACCGCTCACCACAACCCCAACCCCACAGCGCGCGCGGTCTAACGTCGACCCAAACGTCGGCGCAAGGTCACACCGGGCATCCGAGTGCCGCCCGCCAAAGCGGTGTCAGTTCTGCCGGACATTTGTGTTTGGCTAGCCCGCATCCCCTGCAGCTGCTTCCCGAATCTTCCCAAGCGCGCAGTCATCCACACGCGGTGTTATGACAAACAACTCACCTACACACAACTCAGTAGCAGCCCCGTGCTTGGGGCCTGCCTTGGCTTGGATAACAGTTCTGCAATCGGCTTGAATCATCAGACAGCGGCACGCCCACCGCAACAATAACGCACGCCAATGCAAATTAATGGAGATATGCGAGATGCAGTTTGGCATTGGCCCTATCGAGTCTCGAGTTTTGGCCGCCTGACCTGGAGTCCACACGGCGCCCAGGCTTCCCCTTCTCATTCGAGTGCATCCAGCGGCCATGTGCCGCCTAGAGCCATTTAGCGGACGACGAACCCCACTGGAGCGCCCGCGCAACACCATGCTCGAAGCATCCAACTATGCCCCTCATGCCAAGGACCTGAGCGCTCGACGCGAGCACCTGCGGCGTTTGCAGCCCATACCACCCCTTGCGCATGCGCCCTACGGCAGGCTGCAGATGCACCAGAGGACGCCGGCCCTCAACGCCCAAGGCCCGGGGCTGGTTCCTTCGTGCGCTTGGGGGACTGCTCGTAGAAAGTTCCTGCCAGCACGCTGCATGGGAAGGGATAACCAAGGGTTCACTCGGGAGGGTTTTGGGGATACGAAATGGTCAAGGAACGGGTTAAGCTGTTGATCAGGGCAACCATACCAGTGCGGGATACCCCCTCACACCAGCCATCAGGCCTGCGGACCTTGCCCCGTGACACTTTCTGCCTGCCACATCTCCACACCCCAGCATGCACCCTCCCACCCACACCCACCACACTCGT
Source organism: Gonium pectorale (assembly GCA_001584585.1). Classification (NCBI taxonomy): domain Eukaryota; kingdom Viridiplantae; phylum Chlorophyta; class Chlorophyceae; order Chlamydomonadales; family Volvocaceae; genus Gonium; species Gonium pectorale. Next base: position 635,265 of record LSYV01000031.1, on the reverse strand, counting down.
CGTATGCGTCTATGCTCGTCGTATGCGTTGTTCCATTTCAACACCCACCACACGAGCAGGAAGGCGATGCCGGTGGGCGTGGCGTGCTTGTCCCAGATAAGCACGTTGATAACTACGGTGATGATCTTGCACAGGATGCCCACGATTGTGAAGAGCGTGGCCGAGACGGTGTCGCGCAGCAGGTAGGCGCTGTGGCTCATGCAGACGCCCATCAGGCAGGACAGGATGACGGGCCCCAGCAGGCCGGGCGTCCAGGCCACGGTGGCCAGCTTGTGGTGCTCGCCCGTGAGCGGCAGCGCAAACAGCAGCGGCACCAGCGCGATGGCATTGGTGTAGTACACACGAGACCAGTTGGTCATCTGGGCAGGGGGAATGTCAAAATGTGTGGACCGTCAAGCGGAACAGCAAGAAGCGGTGAGCGCGGGGAGTTTGAGCGATGGGTGCAGGCGTGGGGCGTGGTGTGCATGAGGCCACGATGACCGCTGGGAGCAGGGCGGCAGCGTGTCGCATAGATGCGGGGCGGAGGGGCTGGGGCGGCGGATCCCGGCCCCTGTGCATTGAGCGCGGCCGAGAAAGCCTACCTGCGGACGCATCCAACCCATGCGGCCGGGTCGGTCGTGGAGGACATGAGCGGGATGGCAGGCGTATGGGAGGAGCGAGGAGCGGCGGCACGCCGCATGTGCACAGCCAATGAAGACGGGTGAATGATGCCATGAGCAGAACCAGCAACGTGTGGTCACTTGCAGGTGTACGGATGAAGCGGCGCACAGCGCAACGCAGGAACCCCCTGGGCAGCTGCGCAGGAATGCGCGTACCGTCCCCCGCATCAACCCAAGCCGCGGCTGGCCCAGCCGCGCCGCCCCCAGCTTCTGCACATTCGCCTGCGGTTGCCGATAGGCTGGCTCCCCGTCCGGCCCGCGCACCTTGACCGTGTCGCACATGTGCTTCACGTAGACGGTGTCAAACGTGAAGAACGCGTACCTGTAGCGCAGGGGGCACGACTGTTCACCACACAGTGCACGGGGCACGGGGAAAGCCGGCGCTAACGCGTGCAGGGACTCCTCAAGTGCCGGCAACCAGCTCAGACACGTGTCTTCATATCTCGACGGCTAGCATTAAAGCCAAGCAGCGGATGGCTGCTGCAAGTTCCTGTCTCCTACACGCATGTACTCAGCGCTGCATGGGTGCTGCCGGAGCGTTGTTCCACCTGCGTCGACGCTGCATCTTCCCCACTGTACACTGTAAACTGCCCGTCCAGGCGCAGTGGGCCAGCTCGCCCACCCCACCACCCAGGAACCGCTGAACCTGACTATCTCGTGCAGGGCCCCGGGAGGTACCGGCAGAGGTGTAAACGGACAGGCCACGCTACCGCCCGCCCATCCCAAGGCCCGTCAACCAACCCACCAGAGCATGAGCCAGTAGTATGCGTGGACCTTGAAGCTGCTGTCCACCAGCACGTAGCCCGCGCTGCCCGCCAGCAGCAGCACCAGGCTGGCCCAGGAGCGGGCAGTCGGCAGCGCGCGGCCCAGGAAGATGTAGTCGCACAAGGACAGCACCTGGAGACGGGGGCGAGGGGGAGCGGCAGGGAAGGGTGGGCAAGGAGTGGGATGCTATTTAGGACGGAAGCACTGGGAAGAGTCGTGTCCGAGGAGGAAGGGTTAGCACGGTCTTACGGTTATCACGTCTGATGCGACTGGCAGGTGATGAAGGGGCAGAGAATGAAGCACACACACGCGCGCGCACCTGGTTGGCGTGAGCCTTTCCAAATACCTCGTGCATGCCTCTACAGCGTGCTGGGCAAGCGGGCCCCTGCTTGCACCCCGCAATTGCGCGTTCCTGCGGTTCCTAACGCCTTTCTCCCATAGTAGCTGCAGCGCACGGTTGTGTGTGGCTGCACCCATGGCAACCTCCCTGACCATGAGGTTCTGCGGCCCTACGCGGCATCCCTGCTGGTCTCCGCGCCTTCCCGTCAGAGCCCCTAGGTGCTGTAGATGGTCCTCCGCACAGAAGGCGTACCAGCGGTGTGGAGGAGCGGAAGGTAATGAAGGTCTCCACGTTGGCGTTCTGCAGCACCTTGATGTTTGCGAAGATGGTGCCCAAGAATCTGCGCAAAGTACAGCATTGGTGCCAATGGACTCAGCACGCAACGCTCGGGATACCACCGTAAGGCGGGTTGGGTTTTGAACGCCCCTGCCCACCGCCCCGCTCACCCGGCCACCACCCAGATGAACTTGCGCAGCTTGGCCCATTCCACCGCGTCGGCTTGGACAATGCCCAGATGGTTCCCAGCCCACACGATCACGGCGGAGGTAAGGAGCTGGATGCAGAGCAGGAAGATGGGGCACGGAAGCTGGTGGATTGCCACTTTGTTGATCACGAGCATTGTCGAGCTGCAGAAGGCGTAGTAGAGGATGACCAGCGTCGTCACGCCGAGGCCAAAGATGAGCGGCTTGCCGCCCGAGGCACTTGGTAATGCGGCTTTCGTCGGCGACAGCGGGCTTGCTACCGCCTCTGGATCCTTCATTCCTCCAAGCAAAGCCGCCTTCTCGTCAGATGCACGCTCCATGCCTATCAGTTCTAAAATTCAAACCGCAGCTCAAGTTCCAGCCCAGTTTTACACCAATATTGTTCCCTGTATGCCTTCTGCTTTAAGTTAGTCTTCAGCTTTTAGTTAGTCTCGGAAAGCAGGCGAGCTCGGGTACAGGGGATGACAGGAGCTTCTTTCCGGCATCCAGGTTCCAGACAAATGCAGAAGGCAGAACACTAGCTACTTAGCGAAAGTGTTGGGGCCACGGCATTCGGATCGTGGAGAGGGGACCGGCATCGCCGTACGCCCGTGCTTGCCGTGCCTGACCCGTGGCACACATGGCAGAGCTCCTCCCCCGCCCCGCCTGCCAAGACTGTCGACTCCTCAACCGACACCACGCGGCAAGAGAATCCCATCCATGGATCGTGTAGGCACTTACCCCAGTCCGGAGCCCCGGGCGCTTTTAAACCGCCGTTGCCAGTCCCCACGAGACAGAGTCAACAGCGACAGGCAGCGACAAGCAACGAGGCTTTGTGAGCCCAGTAAAGGCGCTGCATGCACTGCTGTCTTGGGCGCATGCAGTGCCCTTCCCACTTTGCAGGTCGATGTGGCCCGAACTTGACAGCGTCTCCGCCGCCAGTCACCCTCCGCGTCGGTTGCAAAGACACCTGTCGCGACGGCCAACGAGCTTTCATCGTTTAATGGGTAACCCCTCGGTCGAAGATGGTCTGAGGTTATTACTGGGAGCTGCTCCCCAAGCTGCTGAGGCCGCGTGTCGCATACATCTCCATGACGTTGCCGCGGACGTCACGTTGCAGCGTTTTGGGGCGATACGCGTTTTCTGCTGCGAAATAGGTTATAGGCAGGTAGGAGAGCCTAGAAAGGGCGCAGAAAACGGGAGGGATATCCAGCCCTGCCGTGAAGAGAGTTTCCGAAACGCTGCCCTAACTTCAGCGCACCTGGGCGCGGCATGGTCACGTTGCTCCACGCCACGCCTGCCCCCGCTGGCAAAGCTCCAGTCCTCCAGAGGCCGCGTGGGCTCCGGGAGCGATGGGTTCACGGTGACGGACCCTTGTCATGCACAACCGGGCCCTTCGTTCCTCTCGCTCTCCCTCCATCCCCACGTGTGCTACCTTCCTGTGTATCTTCTCTTGGATCTGTGACTCGGTTGACGGGGACACAGGCGTGCAACGGTGTCGGAGCTGATGCCTGATGGTCACCTTCAATTGCGGAGTTGCAGGTGACGCAAGGACTAGCTGCATCGAGCTCGGGCTGACGACACGTCGTCGGCGTCGTCGGCGGCGGCCGTGCCGCTGTCGTCCGCCGCCTTGCCGCTGTCCCCCCACTCATTTACGGGCGGCCCCAACATTCTGGATTACGTTCGAATGCAATCTGAAAGATGGGAGCTTCAATGCAAGATCCAACAGCGATCCAAAAGCTGACCGTTGCTGGCGACGGTCATTTTTTTGGTTTCGTTATCAATCTCACAATCTATTGACTCTTTACCTCAGAATTTACATCACCTGCTTGGACGGCGAGGCGCCCCTTCGTCGTTGCCACGGGAACAGCGACTTCGCAAAGTTCGCACCTTCTTGCCTTGGGGTTGGCTAATGGAATCTTGATATTTGCACCTATTAGGAGAAGAGTTTGGGCGTGCTCGGGCGAGTCTCAGCGCTACTCCCGGGACAGCGCCTTCGCTTGTCCACGACTTGATATCAAGCAATATGTCTTTCCCAGACGATTCGGGTACTCCCGGCGCGGATAAAAAGGTGAGCAAAGGCGCACCAGCTGAGTACCATGCGGCATGGTCTGGCACATAGGCGCGAGGAGTCCGCAGGGGAAGCATTTCTTGACATCGAACAATTCTGGACGTGGTTATCGTCGCTGTGCCTTCCGCGCGGCCTCTGTGCCTCGCCCATCGCGGCTACATGACATGGAATTGGATTAACGGACCTCGGTCGCGTTGGGCAGCCTCTCCGGCCTCTGCCCTCGATTGTTGCCTGAGTTCTTTCGTACCCACATGTGCTTGACATCTCTGCAGGCAAACTCTGCTGAGTCCGAGCCCGCTGCTGAGACCCCGGCCGCCTCCAACGAAGACGCCCGCAACGCTGGGGGCATCCCGCCGGCAGCGTCGCCCAGCCCCCCGCCTTTGCTCTTGACCGCAACGCCTCCTATCAAGATCCCGGGGCATCTTCCCAAGCCCTACCGGCCCCTGGGAATGCCTTTTCAGCAGGTGGCCAAGAATATCTCAGGGAACCTTCCCATACCCTACCGGCCTCCGGGCATGGGATTCCATCAGGTGGCATGGCCCCCGGACCCGGAAGCAGCGCTCGGCGGGGTAATGCAGAGGGTCTTGGTGCCACCTTCACGCTGTGGCGGCTTCGCGCCCATGGATCTGGCGCAGCGGTTAGAACAACTGCAGGCACGGTGGAACGACAAGTCCAAAGGTGGCTTTGCAGCCGCCGAGCCCTTGCTGCGAAAGTGGCAGCAGGGTTTCGACCAGCGGCCGCTGGTGGACGGCGCCGCTGCTGTCGCTGAGCGGCTGCGGGCAGAGCTGGAAGCGGATGGATACCTTGACACCCAGTCGGTGCCCCTCGGTGACCGCCACGAGGCCCAGGACCTCGTCATCGTGCGCTCAATCCTGTCCACGGTACGTCTTACGGAATCAGGCAGGGGTCTTTGCTGCTCTGCCTGGCATATGCATGCTGGCGGGGCCGTGGGTAACGGCTCTTTAAGGCATCAGGCGACCCACATGGCGGGGCGGGTTATGGCTCTCTAAGGTATCAGGCGACCCACATACTCTGCCGTACGGGACACGTCTCACAGGGTCCGTTGCTCCGGTTCTGACACAGTGGCAAGCGTGGCTGTCGGTTACCGCACCCTAATGAGTCACGCAACCAGGCCCAGATGCGCCTACAGGGCGTCAAGCTTCACGGAAAGTAGGGGCAAGCCATCAGTACAAGCAGTCCGATTCCGTGACGATTACCTTCCTTTACTCCCCTTACTCTCCTAACTTGCCCTCCTCCTCTCTCCCGCACGTCTGTAGTCCACGTCCCTTGCATGCGCACTGTGCTCCGCGCCGCAGGCCGCCAAGCTCCCACTGCACCGCCGCCACGAGCTGCTGGACGCCGTCAGCACCCTGCTCGGCCTCACATCCCTGTTCAACTGCAAGGCCGCCGCCAATGCAGATGGCGGCGCCCCTGCTGCTTCGGCGCACCAGCCCAGCTGGACGCAGCCGCGCAAGCCGTACGACGGCGCCCCGCTGCTGCTGCCGCAGCTGAGCGAGATAGAGCCCACACTGGAGAGCCTGTGGCGGAACGTCGCGGACTCGGACACTCCCCCACCGTCGCCGCGCGGTGTGCCGGTCCAGGCCACATGCTCCGGCACCGCCGCCGCTGTTGAGGCGGCCGCGGCACCCAAGGCCGCGGCAAAGCGGGCTGACGCGCTGACTCTGTCGCTGGTGCCTGAATACGACCAGTATGGCGTGGCTTCGGGGGAGACGCTCCGTGCGGTCGTGAGCATCAAGGTGCGCGCACCAGACACCGCACGTACACGACAGCCGTGCCACGTCTCGGGTTTCGGCTCTGCCCACCAGGGCTTCCCCGCCTCTCCACCTCAACGTATCGACGCTGCGAGCAAACTGCCATTGGGCCGCGCGCCCAGGCTTACCAATATATTGCATCCGTGCCCGTGCTCTAGCTTCTCCATCCCTCCCCTCTCCCCCCTCCCCTCTCCCCCCTCCCAGGCTGCCCCCGAGGCGTCCCGCCGCGCGCACGTGGCGCTGACGTGCGTCCTGGACCGCTCCGGCAGCATGTACGGCCAACCCATGGAGCTGGTCCGCGACACCGCCCACTTCCTAATCGACCAGCTCACGTCCGACGACTACCTGGGCCTTATCAGCTACTCGTCGGCGGTGCGGGAGGACCTGCCCCTCATGCGCATGACGCCCCAGGCAAAGGCACTGGCGCACAGGGTCGTTGGGGCCTTGGAAGCTGACGGCGGCACGGCCCTGTACGACGGCCTGGAGGCGGGGATCCGTCAGCAACTGGAGGCGGAAGAGGAGCTCGGACGACGCTGGGAAGAGGATGCCAGCCAGGAGGCGCCCACGCTGGTGCACAGCTGCTTCCTGTTCACGGACGGGGAGGCCACCGAAGGTAAGGGGCAACAAGCAGTTGGGCACGCTGAAGTGCTCCTTATGCTAATCACAGTCCACAGTCCTGTAATTGTTGTGTGGGAGGGCTTGAGGCCAGGCTGACATCCGCCACCCTGTTCCCCGCACAGGGCCCGAGACCACCAAAGAAATCCTGGCCGGTATGCGCGCGCTGCAGGCTCCCAGCGGCCGCGTGGTGACGATGCACAAGTTTGGCTTTGGGGAGGACCACAGCGTCGAGCTGCTGCAGGCGGTGGCGGACGCACAGAGCGGGGTGTACTACTACATCGCCGGCAGCGAGGACATCGCGGGAGGCTTTGGCGACGGTGAGCTCAAGGCGTGGCATAGCACCGTCAGACGACATTGCCGGGCATGTTTCGCTCTTTGGAAGCGGCCTGCCTGCCTCATTTGCCGTTTACTGGGCGGCCCCCATGTCCACGCGCGCCCCGCCCACCGCTTTTCTCCCCTCGCCCGCCATGCACCCCTCCCTTCCGCCGCCCTTCATCGCCTTGCTCCGTTGCATCCTTCTCCCCGGCCTCAGCCCTGGGCGGCCTGCTGGCGGTGGTCGCCAAGGACATACGCCTCACCGTGCGGCCCGGCCCGGGGACCAGTCTGGCCGCCTTCCGGTCGGGAGGCCGCGCCATCGGCGGCGACGCCACCGGCGGCACAGCACCGGGCCGGGCTGACCCCTCTCGCCACGGCGCCACCGTTAAATGGCCGTGCGAAGCGCCCAATGCGGAGGGCGCCGCGTTCAACGACATGTTTGCGGAGGAGACGCGTGAGTGCCTCCTGTTCCTCAACCTGCCGGCGGCGGTGACGTCGGAGGCGGCGGCGCGAGGGGATGAGGCCATGACGGTAGCGGCGGTGGCGCAGGTGGAGCTGGAGTACACCGATATGGCCAGCGGTGCACGCGTGTGGCGAATGGCAACGCTGCAGGTGGCCCGCTCCGCCGAGCCGCGACCCGTGGGTCAGCTGCCCGCGGAGCTTGTCGTACTGACCGCTGCGCGCTTCGAGACGCTGGACGCCGTTGAGAAGGCCCAGGCGGCAGTGGCGGGTGGCAACGCCGGCGACGTCCTGTCGTATCTGGACCAGCGGTTGAATCGGCTGGCGGCGGCGCCGCTGCGGACGGCGGCCCGGGCGGCGCTGGCCGAGGAGGTGCGGGTGGCGCGGGAAAGCGTTCTCCGCCACCGAAACCCGGTGAGCCAGGCCCGATACCGTTGGTATGGGCCCACGTTTACCGTGAACCAGTCACAACTTTCCTCTGTGTGTGACTAGACGCGGAGGGGCACGGAACTCACAAATCAATGGATCTTGCCTCAATCCCAGCAACCCAGTTGTCCTTCGCGTCTGAGCTTCATGACATCGCCGCTGCTGGATGCTCTTCCCTACCCGCAGCTCTCGCAGATGGACAAGGCTGCCATCGCCAGCACGGTGCAGGCGCTCCGGCAGCAGCGCGTGGGCGCCGCCAGTGAGGCGATGGCGTCGCGTCATAGCGCCCTTAACTTCGCGTGCAAGTCCGCCTACCGGCAACAGGCCTCCGTGGCCGTCAGCAGGATGGTCGAGCAGGAGGAGTATGCAGAAGTGTACGAATAATGATCGGAGTACGCACGGCAGGACGAGCAGGTGGAACAGCCCTACCTGCGCCTGGCGGACCCTGAACTGCGCGGCGAGCAGAGTACAGCTTGGAGTCGCCTGGTACATAATCTTGGAACTGCAGGCGCCGGTGAATGAGATCGGCTTAGTCTTGAGGTGCAGCTTGGCTTCCGTAAGTGGGCTCTGTGATGTGGTACTGTGCAACGCGCCCGGATAATGGCTGGCTGGGGGCCCCGCAGTGTTTGGCTGGGATGTGGCCGACGTGCTACGATAGACGTAGCCTTGAAGTCTACATGGACGGAGCCGCTGTGATGCAGTCAGTGCGGAGCCATGCACTGCCAACAGATGTGCCAACTGCGTGCGCCTGTGTGCTCAGTGCGCTACATGCAATACCGGTACTAGGACTCACACACATTGTGTACATAGCGTATACTCAGATGAGCGAACCTCACGGAGCGTTTGGGTCTGTATGGATCCAGGAATGGTGACGTTAAGGGTTAAGGGAAGGTCCGTGATTGTGGAGGGCGCGCCTTGAGTCGGAGCCGCTGGGAGGTTGCGGGCCCAGATGCGCGGTGTGTGCGTGTTATGTATGAATGTGGGTGTGCAGTTGTTGGGTGAGCAGGACAGAAATATCTATGCGGTGTCGGTGCTTCATAGCTCGCTTCATTCGGGTACATTTGCAGCCGCGATGATCCGCCAGCCATGGAGCACAATGTGTGCGCGCACGCGTGACCGTGTGAGCCATTATGGACGTCCTCCTCGCCCAGTGGGGCACAACGCGCAACCCATACCACCGCGTGAGGGCAGTGGAGGGGTGCACATTTCCTTTCGTGAAGCGTTCGGTTTGATGTTCGGACCCTCGGTGCAGAACTGTTTGCCAAGATGCCAGCTTGTAGGAGACGCACGGGACGTTAATGAGACCATAGGTCGCGCTGTACGATTGCGTCTTGAGGATTCGACCGCCGCACCATCCAGAGAGGTTTACCAGTCGTGTGGCTGCATTTGCAGTCCTGTGGAGCATCCCGTGCCAGTACGGAAAGCGGGGCACTCATCCTCACTTGTGTCATGCTATGCGTCCAGCGCCTCCGTTTGCTGAACATGCATACGATCCATCTGCTTAGTGTGCGTTGTCAGGCGCTTGCAGTGTTTCATTTTTGCTGTTACCTGCTCGATGAATGCCTGGCCATATGGCCTGGGGCCAGCGGTACTTCTGGCGAGGCCTTGGGGCAAGTAAGGGTGCACACCGGGCAGTAATGGTGTGGCAGTAAATCTCGTTACACATGGCCATTGTGCCTTCTTTACCGTGTAGTTTGCTGCGGGCTTATCCGCGATGTCCTCTCGAGACGGGCAATCGTCCAACATCATTATGCCAATGCACCAACATGCGGCCGGATTCTGGGCCATCGCTGAAAATAAAGGCGGAACCCTTTATCCGTACCCTGTGCCGATGCAACAGGGGCGCAGTCGATGCTCACGCCGCCAGTGTCTGCCGTGGTCTACCCGCAGTCTAAGCCAACACCGTTGCCAAGGACGAAACCTCGACAGATCCCGACGCCCCCAAACCCGGCTAATCAGTGCCAGCAACCGCTGCCTCCCGTGCACAAGACGCGGTTACGTGCATCTGCCAGGAACTTATCCACTCGCAACGGGCCGTCACCTCGCTCTTCCGCTCAATTATAGATCAACAGGCAGGCCCGCATGCAGACCAGTGACCCACGGGTCACCGTTTGCAGAGGAGGTTCTTTAGGGATGTGGGGTTTCGGGGCTGCACGGTACTGGACATCAGCTACTTCGACCTGACAACATGATGCGCTACTGTAGGACCATGCCCAAGACGGCCCAACGGCGTACTCACCCTACTCGCCTTAACCGCCTCCCCTACTACCAGCGTTCCCGGCGGCTTTCCTCATCGCCCCCCCCCCCACACACACATCCCTTCCATCCTCCCAACAGTGGCCGCAACTAGCTAGCGCTCTCTGGCAACGCAGCGCCGCGACATAACCAACAAATAAGTAACGCTGCCCAAATCCTGCAATGCAGCAGGCAGCCTCCGGACGTACGACCGACGTACCGTACGGGCGTCGTACTACCTCCACTCTCACTTGTGTACGTGGATCCCCAACTGCAGTGTTTCATCTTTCCTCAATCCGCCTCCCCCAGCTGCCTGTACATGGCGTCCACCTGATCGCCGAAGCGTTTGAGCAGCGCCGGCCGGCGCAGCTTGAGCGTGGGCGTGAGCAGCCCGTTGTCGGGCGAAAAGGGGTCGGGGTGCAGGTGGACGGCCTTGATCAGCTCGAAGCCGCGCAGGTGGTGGGCGCGGCCGACGTCCTGCGCGCACGGAGCCCGACGCGTCGCACGGGATTGCATGGATGCCGTACGGGCGGCGGCAGCGCACGACACGAGGGGAGCGTCCTGCACTCCGGGCGTCCCACTTTGTGCCTATCACACGGACACTTTCCGCGCCTAGATGGGCCGCCTGGCGGTGTGAGCGGGCAAGGCCCGTCAAGCCAGTGAAAGTCGGGTAAAGCCGGTCTCGCCGTGGCCGTGTACAAGAGCAGCCCTAGGGGCCCCCACATCCGGCTGAGCCCCAGGCCCCACACCGCCCGTCGCCCGCGTTCTACGCACGCCATGTAACGTACGGCACGAGCTAGCAGGCCCCGGCGCGATGCCCCATCAGGCGCGTACCGCACCTGCAACTGCTTGAGTACCCCCTCCCGGAAGGCCGCCGATGCGCACAGCGTGCCGGCCATTGTGGGCGCCGCCTCCCCGGGGCTGAGCAGGCCGGCCACGTCCGCCGGGCCGGCGGGCGGTAGCGCCGCCGCTGCTGCCGCCAGACACTTGGCCTCCGGCGGCGCCGCCGGCGCTGCAGCCAGTCCCGACAGCGCCTCCGGCGGCGGCGGCGTGATGGTGAGCTCCGCCGCCGCCGTCGCCATCAGGCCGTGGCGCGAGGGGACCACCACCGCCACGAGCGAGCGCTTGAGGCTGTTGCCGTACACCCAGATCTGCTCGACGACGGGCGCCTCGCCGTACAGGCCCTCCAGCCGCTCGGGGCTGATGTACTCACCTGTTGACAGGGACACACAGCAGCAGGTTACGTTGGTGCGGGTTACGGCCGCCGGGTTTGGATCGCCAGCGGGGCAGCAGCCCCCGCCTCTCCGCCTGTATCCTTTTCACAGAAAAAAGGCAGGAGCGTCGATGATGAATCACAGCTGCATCCCTCTTTCTGTGCAGGTTTCTCTTTTTCCCGCACGGTGGATGCGAAATATCAGATTGTCAAGGCGGCCGCGACCGTGCGATCCGCACACGCCGGGAGCTGCCCTCCTGCGCTGGATCACGGAGCACGACACGCCAGCCGTGCGGCCCCGCCGACCCTGTCCTGTCCAGGCCCTCGAACAAGGACACACGCGGGGCTCCAGGCCCTCGTTGAGGCAGCACCTCCTAGGAATGGCCTGAACTTTGGCCACCCTTCGCCTTTGCGTTGAGGCTGTCTCTCACTAGCTAGGGCGGGCAACGCCGGTGCATACATGCACACAAACGCCCCCGACTCGAATACCGCCCCCGCCCTCGTGCCTTGCCGCCGCCGCGGCGGCGCTCACCCTGGCTCAGCTTGAACATGTTCTTGGCGCGGTCGACGATGGCGACGCTGCCGTCGGGCCGCAGCGCCGCGATATCGCCTGTGCGGAACCAGTCGCGGTCCACGTCGGGAGCCCACTCCCCGCCGTCGCCCTCAGCGCCGCCGCCGCCATCGCCGTCGCCGTTGCCGCTGCCGCGGCGGCGCTTGGGGTCGGGCAGGAACGCCTCCCGTGTCAGGTCGGGGCGGCGGTGGTACCCTGCACGCGGCGGTGGGGGTGAGGGACCCCGGGTAGGCAGGCACGTAGGCACGCGTGGGGGGGGTGA
>LSYV01000031.1:583300-595102 GCA_001584585.1 Gonium pectorale | reverse complement strand
CGGCGCCGCCATTGGCGTAGTGCGCCGCATTGTGGGCGCTGGTGGCGCCGCTGCCGCCGGCGGCGGCCGCCGCAGAGGGCTGGCGGGCTTTGATGTCCTGCCCGCGCGCGCCGTACGCCGAGTGGCCGTGCGCGGCTCCCGCCGCCGTACCGGATCCCGGGTTCATGAATTTGTTATACACGTCCTCGATGACCCGTACGGCAGTCGTACGGACGTCCGCCCGCACGTAACCGTTGCCGGCGCTGTCGGCGGGGAGACAGGGCGGGAGGGACGGGGAGCACAGTGGGCCGCTGGCGACCGGCGACTTGCAACCCTGAAGCAACCAAGGCTGGCGGCTCCATGGTGGGGCAGTGGGCACTCCATGTGTATAGCCCACAATACACACCCGCGCTCCGGGGAGGGCCAAGCGGGGCCGGTTGGGAACCAACTTGCAGGGCAAGGGAGGGACCACCCCTGCCCTCCACCCGGTGCGGCCACCCGCGCAGCCCTCTCCCCCCCCTCCCCCGTTGTCATGCGGGAGGGGGAGGGGGGGGAAGGGCTTCCCCCCGACGTCCCCCCGCCTGTCCGGCGGCATTGCCACCATCCGGGCTGCCTCACCTGTGCGTGCTGTTGTCAAAGATGTCCAGGAGTCGCTGCTGCAGCTCTGGTTTGTTTCCGCTCTTACGCATGCCCAGCCTCTCCAGACACTCCATAAGGTCTGGCCGGCGCAGGGCCGTGATGCGCCGCTGGACGGGAGGCGGGAGGCGGGGCGCATTCGTTGCCGCCAAAGTTAGCTGGCGTCCGCGCGGGACATTGTGATTCCCAGCGACCTACTCGAACATCTGCGTAGTCCGTAGCTCCATTGCCTGCCATCCACTCTTAAAGCTAAACTTGTCGCCGATGGAATGCCACTGCGACAGAGCTCCCGAGGCACCTTAGCAACAGTTATGTCTTTTTCGGTCTTTCATAATAGCTGAATGAGTCCTTCAAAGCGCGAGTGGGGGTTGTCATAGCGACAGGGAGTAGCAGCGTGTAAATGTCATGCCTAATGCCGCAAGAACTCTGCGTGTAAATGTGATTATACGTAGTTAGGAGGACTGGGGCGACCACTACTCGTGGCGCTCGGCCACCGGCCTCGTTTCCGTGCGTCCCACGACTATGCCCGCTCTCACACTCAGTGACAGTCGCTGGCAGCATTAGGCGAGTAGCTATAGGCGTAGGTGTTCTGCTGATCAAACCCCTACTGCCTCAACCCGCTTCTTTCTGCTGAGGCTCGTGTCATGGTAGCGACTGCCGCTCTTGGAGGCCGTCAGGCCTGCCCCTCGCTTGCGGGCAGGTCGTCTAGTCGGCGGGTAGGACCGGTGCGCGTCCGCGCTCAGCTGTGGACTCCCGGCGATGCCAGCCAGCGGCCTAAGGGCTGGGACCGCCCATGGATTCAAGCCAACTCGCAGCCGATAGTGGCCCCCCGGACAGCCGAGATGCAGGGCGACCCGTTTGGGTTGCTGCTGCGGCAGCGCATCGTGTTCCTGGGCGGCGAGGTGGAGGACTTTGGCGCGGACGCGATTATTAGCCAGCTGCTGCTCCTAGACTCGCAAGATCCCACTAAGGACATCAAGATGTTCATCAACTCGCCGGGTGCGTGGTGGTGCTGGCCCATCCAGCCACAAATAGGGCTGCTCTTAGCCCCACAGCCGGAATGGGGCCCTTTGCGGAGAAAATGTCATCAGCGATGATTCCGGAGATGATCGGTGTCCGGATGGCACGCAGGTGGCTCGGTGACGGCCGGTATGGGCATCTACGACGCGATGATGCTTTGCCGCGCTGACGTCCAGACCTATTGCTTCGGTCTGGCAGCCTCGATGGGCGCGTTCCTGCTCGGTGCCGGCAAGCGCGGCAAGCGGCACAGCATGCCGAACGCGCGCATCATGATCCACCAGCCCCTGGGTGGCGCCAGCGGCCAGGCCGTGGATATTGAGATCCAGGTGCGTGGATGGGGGATGGGAGGGTGGGCGTTGGAGGGGCCGTGGCTGGGCTTTGGCTCATCTGGGTGGAGTGCAGCGGGCTGGGGGTTTGGTGGGGAGCAGTCGGTGTCGACCACTACCCCATGGATGGGACACATCTGCGTGCCAGACCTTGGAGGGAAGGCCGGAGCGGTTCCGGTCCGTGCTCCACGGTCAACCCATCAATGCCGGGGCGGGGAGGGCGGAACGGTCTGTATGGCTGGTCGGCCGTGCGCCACGCATCTGGTCAGGCCCCGAGCGCTACCCTCCCCCCCCCGGTATGCCGTGTCTGGCTGTGGCGGCGTTGATGTTTGTGGCGGTCAGTGGGTCCGGCGTGTCCATGCTCCACCCATGGGACGAGCATGCGCTCCGGGTATGGGTCTCAGCCCCCCCCCCGCTGGGTTCAGAAGCACAGGGGGAAGGCGCGTTGCCGTTGACGGGGGGGGGATGGGAACCCCGATTGTTCCTCACGTCGGCCAGAGGTGCAGCCGGCCGCCGTCGTTACGGCCTGTTGCGGCGGAGGGTTGCCCCCGGGGGAAAGAGTCCGTGAGGTGGCCTGTCGGCAAGGAGGGTGGTTTCCTGCGGCACCAAAACATGTGAACCGTACACTCATGCCCGCACGCCGTCGGGAGTAATGGCCCGGCTCTTGCGGGTTTGGCGCACTGCGCCTGTCCATCTGGTGGCGCTGGCCACCTCCCCAGCAAACGGCTTGCGCTCGTGAGCGAGGACGTGATTCTCCCGGCGCCACTGTTAGGAGGAGGCTCGGCAGCGGAGCCGGCCAGAGGGCTGCAGCATAGCCTGGGCCAGGAGCGGGTTGGCGTTAGATGGTGCGCCCGGGGTGTGCATTGCGGCTGAGCCACGGGATGTAGTTGCGGCTGCACGTGCATTATCGGTTTGTGTCTTTCCGTTCCCTTTTAGTCAGTGTGTTTTCGGGTGGGCCGCGAAGGCACCCTGCGGCGTGCTGTCTGGGACGACCGAGCAACGGCAGGGCTCTATGTGGTCGGCAGCGGCGCCGGGCCTGCTGCCGCTGACCTGCGCGGCCATTATCGGGAGTTTTGCAGTGAAGCGAGGAACGCGGGTTGCGTGGAGACGGTCACGGGAACATGTTTTGACGTCGCCGGCCGGCAAGGGCATGGGGCTGCGCAGGAGGCGGTCGGACATGGGGCGGGCTTGGGTAGCGGCGGGTATCGCTTTCGATGGCACAGCTCCTACATGGCCGCATCGGCCAGGCCGAGCCCCGAGCACAGCAGGGCACGTCACGTCCCGCCATTTTCCTTGCATCGGCCTTGGCTCCTTTCGTCCGTGCGCACCCACTGCTCACGTGTTCGTCATTCGGATGCGCACGGGCGCAGTAAGCCAAGGCCGATGCAAGGCAGCCCGCTGCCCTAGGACAGCCTGAGTCCGCCTCCAGGCTCCATTAGCACAACCCCGATGTACCTACTCTCTAGACGCACGCCGCCCTTCCCAAATCTTTTGTTCGTTCTCCGCGCTTGGCGCCGGACTCTGCCTCTTGACCCCTCCACCAGTTATACCCTTCGCGCGGGGTTACAGGCTGCGCTGGCGCAGCGGAGCGCGTGCAGGCGGGAGCGCCGCGCGTGTTCTATCCACGGACCCCCTCGCTTCCCTCCTTACTAGCCCCATTCAGCCCCGTGGTATGGGCTCCCCTGAGTAGCTGCACTCAGCGCTTTCGCTCTCCTGTCCCTCCCTCCAGGCCAAGGAGATCATGTACCACAAGGCCAACCTGAACCGCATCATGGCCGACTACACCAGCCAGCCGCTGGCCAAGATCGAGGAGGACACCGACCGCGACCGCTACATGTCGCCGCTGGAGGCCAAGGAGTACGGCCTGATCGACCACATCATCGGCGGGGAGGAGGCGGTCTTCAACGTCAAGGGCAGCCTCAAGAAGTTCCCCAAGGTGGGCAGGGGAGGGGCGCCCTGATGGGTAACGGCGCGGCCCTGACGGGCGGAGCGCGACGCAAAAGGCAACACAGGGCAGACCGGCAAACGTTTGAGGTAGCCCGGAGGTGGGAAGGCGTGGGAGGCGAGAGGGAGAGAGGCTGGGAGCAGCGGGCCGTCAACCCAGCAGTGTGCAAGATTGTACGAAGTGCGCCGTTATGAGCCGCCTTTCGTCGCCATGCCAACGCCGCTGTTATGCCAGAAGCGGGACGTTTTGACGGTTTGGGACTGGCTGCTGTCTATGAAGGGGCGTGGCATGTGGGGGCGTGGCGACCTGCCGCCTACCCGCGGGCCGCTCACAGCCCTCGGTCGGCCCCAGCACCACCCACCTGCCTTTCCCGAAAATGTACTGAGCCTTTGCCGCGGCTCTCCCGCCGGAGTTTGCATGCAGCATCGATTCCTGCAGGACTGCCCGCCGCCCCATGACTCATCACCGGGGCGGCGTCCTCTTACCTACTTGCGTTGCCTCGCGTGCAGATCAAGGAGGAGTTTGTGACCGACAAGGACGACATGATGAAGCGCAACATCATGGACGGGGACCCCTTCCTGGCCGAGTCGCCATCGTGGCGCTTCAAGTCGCCCGAGGTGGAGCCCTACATGCCCAGCCAGGCGCCAGGTGGGCATGGGCTCCGGGCTGGACGAGTGCTGGGTCCTCCACAAGTAGTGCAAGTGTGTTGTCCCCAGGACGGGTGGGGAATGGGAGGGGGGGCCACAGGCTTTGACAGAGGCGTATGAGCCGAATCGGAGCAGTAGCCTCGTACACCCAGCCGGGCGCCATGTGGCAGGATGCTCCGGGCTTCCGGGTCAAGGTGTAAGCAGATATGAGAGGGGACGCGCTAGAAAGGACGTTGCCTCGCATGCACAGCTGAGCGCGAGGTGGTTGGGGTGCAGGGAGAGGCCAAGGGCGGGAATGCCTAGATGGGGTGGGGATTAGATGCGGCCTGGGCAGTGCAGATGGGCAGTGGTGGCAAGGGTAGCAGAGTGCGAGATTAAGGCAGTACATGGCTAACCGGTCTGCGCCTTGTCACGGCTCCTGCCCCCACCCCCTTCGCCAACTGCTGCATCCCGCCAGGAACGCGCTGGTTCCGCACCAAGAAGATCCCACGCGAGGAGTACAAGCGTATGCTCGAAGAGCAGCAGGCGGCCTCGTCCATGTCGGACGACGAGGGGAAGAAGTCGGTCAAGGAGCGCATCGATGACGCGTGGTAAACTGCGGAGGCCATGGAGGCGTATCTAGGTGTCACAATGGGAAGCGCGTCTGTGGTAGGTAGTGGATAGAATGGTCTGGGTTTGGTGGAGGGTTGTGTTGGCCTATGGATAAATGGGTAACGACGCCATCAGGCGAGGGCAAGACAGCTGCGGTGTTTGCTTGTCCATGTTTGGACGTGCCTGATGGATGCATGGCAGCAGGCGGATAAAAGCGTTGTGAAGAACGAAGGGGTTTTGGCACTGCCGACCCTGCCGCTTTGTAACGCTCATGCCAATACTGCGTGATGTGCATACCAGCATGCAGCTTGCACCAGCATGATTCCTTCATCAGAAAAAAGGGAACCGACGATTTGCGCTCCAGGTCAGACTACGGAGTGAGGTCGTCCGGGGTGGCCTGCAGTGCTCTAGTATACATATGTACATTGCGCGCATACCAGCACTGGAGTAGCTTATACACCTTTTGCTTGGGATTCCTATTTTGTTCCTGCAGCTGTTGCTCCCCTGGCCCTTGCGTTACTTGCCTTTGTAGTCTCACGAAAGTATTGGATTGAGGCCTCGCACAGCGAGGTGCTGCCCCCAGCTGGGGAACAAGGTGGTGCAGCACCGACAATGCCCCAAGCGAGCGTCGCAGCGAGCGGGCCGGCGTCGCTCGCGCTAACGGCGACATGTATCATCGCGTGGTACACCAGCAACATTGGTGTGCTGCTTTTGAACAAGTACCTGCTGTCAAGCACGGGGTTCCACCACCCGGTATTCTTGACGCTATGTCACATGACCGCATCGTTCATCATCGGAATTCTTGCTTCGGGTCTAGGCATCATGCCGCTCAAACACGCAAAGTCGAGGGCGCAGTTCCTCAAGATCGTAATCCTGTCAGCCGTGTTCTGTTCCACGGTGGTGCTGGGCAACGTCAGCCTTAAATTCATCCCCGTGTCGTTTAACCAGGCCATCGGTGAGCGGCCTGCGGGGTAGGGCGGGCACGCTTGAGGGCTCGGGTCGTTGGGTTTGGTTGGGTTTGGGTATCTCCCGCCTTGACTCTCTCGCACGTACATGCCCCGGGTGCAGGCCCTTTGTGCTCTTGCCTGCGGGTTAAGCCACAATGGGCGTCTGCGATGGGTCAATCAGCATAGGCCGCCAGTGTGGTTAGGCCTGCAGCCGTTGCCGCTGTTGGCGTGCCTGCCAAGCCTGGTGCACAACCGCGCCTGCGGCAGAACTCCGGTTGCAGCAACTGGCCATCATGTGTGAACTGGACGGGAAGGCCAGTTGGGTGCCCCATGCGCAAGACGGCTCAGTGCATGTGGACATTTCATGGTCGGCGAGTAGCACAACGTGCCACCGTCTGAACCCGCCGCCAGGAGACATCAGATCTGGCCGGTGAGCCCTCCTGCGCTGTCTCTCCGCCATCGCAACTCCTCCGCCTCAAACGGCCCGAACCCAGTCGCTCCCCTGTTCCCCCCCTCCCTTGCCCACCTCAACCAGGTGCCACCACGCCGTTCTTCACCGCCATCCTGGCCTTCCTGATGCAGGGCCACAAAGAGGCGCCCCTCACCTACTACACCCTCGTCCCCATCGTTGGCGGAGTCATTGTCGCCAGCGGCGGCGAGCCGCTCTTCAACCTCGTCGGCTTCTCATGCTGTCTGGCGGCCACCGCGCTGCGCGCGCTCAAATCCGTCCTCCAATCCCTGCTAATGACCGACCCGTCTGAGAAGCTCGACCCCATGAGCCTGCTGGTCTACATGTCGGGCGTGTCGATTTGCTTCTTGCTGCCCATGAGCGTGATTCTGGAGCCCTCCGCCTACGCGCTTGCCGTGCAGCTGGCGAACGGAAACCAGGGCTTTGTGTATTGGCTGCTGGGCAACTCGTGCCTGGCGTACTTTGTCAACCTGACGAACTTCCTCGTCACAAAACACACCAGCGCGCTCACGCTGCAGGTGGGTGGGCTGTGCATACGTGGGAGGAAGGGAGGGGGTTAGTGAGGAAGGGAAATGGGTTGCGTCGCGGACACCGACCCTGTCGCGCGGGGGGAGGGGTTAGAGGACCAGGTGGTAAGGGCAAGCGAAGAGGGGGGTGGCGATTGAAACGGGCATCGGCACGCAGACTGGAGCGGCGGACTGCGGTGCGCACGGAGAAGCTTCTGCGGTGTCGATCAAGGCGCATCCGTGTAAAACGGGCCGCTTGCCACGCACCTGGGCATCGAGCTGCTGACGTTGTGTACGGCGTGGATTAGGATTAGAGGGCGACCATTCCAGCCAGCCTAGCACACGGACAGACTGGGACAGCACGGATCTCGCATGTGCGGCCTTGCCTAGACGGGCGTCCCCGTAAACAGTGCAGTGCCAGTACCATGCATTTACTGGCAGTGACGTTGCCGCGGTATGGCGAGAGGGGTTGCGGGGTGGGGCGGGGCCAATGACGGCGGCGACCACGGTTGAAGGGAGACCAACGCGCGGGTGGATGGGCTGATTGATTGGTACGATGATGAGCGGTAGGGGAGCGAGCAGATCAGCTGCGGGTGAAGGGGAAGGGTGGGTAGCGGGGCGAGATGTTGGGGCCGGCCAGCCGCAGCGGCGGTGTCGGTTGGTCAACGAATTCACTCGGCAGGTGTCCCTGCGCAGGAGAGTAGGGGCAACGAAAAAGGATGTGGCGTTTCGCCGTTCTCGCCTGATTCATTTGCAAATTGTGCGCGTCCGTTGTGAAGTGGATTACGTGATGTCAGGGGCACTGGTGGCCGGGAGGGGCGGGGGAGCTAGGTATGCGCCCGCCGCTGCGCCCAGCGCCTACGACCCAGGGTAAGATTTTAGCGTAATGGAGCTGCAGTAGTTCCCTTGTGCCAAACACAGCTGCAGCAGCTCCATTGTGCTAAACATTGGGTTCTTATTTACCTGCCTGTGCCGGTGCGCCTTCAGAATGCGCAGCCCCCATCTTCCCTCTCCCTTCCGTAAGCTCACCCAGCCAATGATCTCTACTCCCCCGCTCATCGGCCGTAGGTACTGGGTAACGCGAAGGGCGTGGTGGCGGCCTTCGTGTCGGTCCTGGTCTTCCGCAACGTGGTAAGAGGCCGGGGCATTGCGTTGCGTGCCATCGTGGTGGGCGCGGTGACTACGTACACGTCACGTCATGTCGGCGCGTCCTTGGTGCCGCAGGTCGCGGGCAGGGAGCAGGGCAGTGCGTCCTCAAATGGCGACACGTGCGCTTATGCGCTTTGCACTGCGCTTGTTTGCACTGTACCCATGGACTCCCCGGCTTTGACAGTTACCTGATAACTTTCAGCTCACACCGCGCTGATGGCCTCTCGCCCCTTGCCCCCTGCACAGGTGACGAGCCAGGGCATCACGGGGTATGCCATCACTGTGACGGGCGTGTTCTTGTACTCGGAGAGCAAGCGCCGCAGCAAGGCGCTGTCGGGCATGGCGGCGGTGGTAGCGGCCAAGGAGGCCTCCTCCAAGGGTGGCGCCGGCGAGCGGGAGCCGCTGCTGACGCCCACCAACAGCAACAACGGCTCGGTGAAGGACCTGCTCTTTCGCGGCGGAGAGCGGGTGTGAGCGCGATTGTGACGGTGGTGGGGATGGTGACGGAAGCGATGTGGGTCGGGGACCGGGCGCGGGGCTGGCGAGCGACGGGCAGGGGGACATGGGTAAGGGAGGTGCTCCAGCAGCTACAGCCGCAAGAAGGGGCGGTGCTGCTATAGGACCAACGGCCGCGTGGAGATCGTGCCTGGTCCCGGCGGGCGGCGCAGGCAGGGCGGCCTGCGCTCTCGCAAAATGGCCTCGATTGCCAGCACTGCTGTTCCCGGGTCCTTTTCGCGGAGGCGGCGCTGCTGCCTCGCGCGTTCCCGCGATTCGAGCTGCGGCAGCAGCGCAGCGCACGGCGTCGGCCCCGCAGGGCACGTGCTCGGGCCCGGTGCCCTGCCGCCTGGTGTGGCCTTGGTGCCGCCGGCCGCAGCCGCAGCCCGCGTGGGAGTGCATGCCAGTGTGGCAACGCCTGCGGGCGCCGCTGCAGGGGCGCGGCCCCCGTCTGGCCGCCCTGGGAGCCTCGCGGAGCGCGATCGGGACCCGTCCCGTGGCAGCAGCGGCAGCCGCCGGCAGCGTCCGACGATGACGGCCACAGCTCGGCGATCGTGACTTGCGCTTGGAGGGTTAGGCGGTTTCGTAGCTAGTGATTTGTCGCTGTGGGTGTGTAGACGGGCGTGGTGGGTAACAGGCGCCGCAGCTGCCATCATACCGTGTGAAGGCGAGTGCGCATACGGCGGCGATGGAGGGCCCGCACGTTGTGGGTGCCCCGTACCTCCGCCATGTTCCCCCAAGTTGGCAATGGCAGGCACAGGCGCGCGATGAGCCCGTAGCCGTTTTTGGGGGCTTGCGCTGGCTGCCCCGCGTGTGTCGGGTGCGGTCATGTGCGCTGCACCCGCACACACCCTGTGGACCTGGTATGTGCGTGATGTAGCTGAGCTCTCTCGGATGTTGGCGTGTCAAACACACCGTCATACTTACCGCCATCAATTGCATGTGCGGTATATGTGCACTCGCTACACGCTTTTTTGCGAGTGCAAGTGACGACGTGGTTCCTTGCGCCACCCGGGTGCTGTTCTGTTGATATAAGTGGGGCTCGCCGGCGGGTACGTGGATGTTATACTTCTCGCCCTTGGGGCCGGACGCGCTCCTCTGTGACTGCTGTGTTCGTGTGATGTGTGTGATGAAGTTTTGTTTGTCGAAGTTCTGTTGAAGGGGAGAAGAAAAGCCAGTTGGAGCTGTTCGTTGGCAACTGCTTTGACCGGGAGTGGGGCGGTTTACGATATGCCCTGTTTGTTGTGTAAATGTCTCGTCATTTTGCCGTATAGTCGTGCGTGGTGTTCGCTGGATCGGTTAGACAGGCAGTACGGTTCCTCGTGATAAGGAATGCGACAATGAGCGCTGCTGTATGGGTTTTGCTGCCTCGCTTCGCGGATAAAGACTACAGTATCGCACCACACTCGTGTACATTTCCCATTCCTGAAAAACATCGTCGTCAGCGGCGTCGGCCGGCGTGGCGCCGCCGGCGACCCTTCGTATGCCGGTATGCGGCGCGCAGGGACCAGCTTGTCCCGACAACCCGATGCCCCCTTCGGCCGTGGGCTTGGGTAGATATCTCACTGTAAAGCGCCTCGACTTGGCCTGCCCGTCAGTCCTCGGTGTTTGCTATGATGGCCTTCGGGTTGGGGGGCTGAAAGAGGCACTCACGGCTCCGCTGTCAGCCGCGTACTCTCGAAGCAAGGCATCGTCAGTATCGGGAAGGTGGGGACCAGCCACCTTTGCAAATTGAAGGAAAATGGGCATGGTTGGGGCGATGAGGGAAGGTCTGAATCGCCTTCCGCGGCCCAGTACCCGACAGCCACACGCCTACGTTGCCGTACCGCGTCACGTTGAAAACTCGCCTACTCACATTGTGAGTGTTGACGTTAAGTATAGCAATCAGAAATATGACGTCGCCTGCAGACGAAACGCCTGCACCAGACTCAACCGCTGCTATCAATGAGGCGCTCACGACGCTGAGCTCCAAGAAGAGGGAATGGGCAGAGCTGCCGATTGGGAAGAAGCTCTCCTTGTTGCACGTAGGTCAAACAGCGCGACGTTGCGCACCAAGCCCGCGGTTTTGGCCGTGATGGCCTGACGCATCAGCGCTGTCATCATGCTTGCCACAGGCGGTGAGGCGACGCCTATCGCCGAAGATGGTGACCTGGGGGCGCGCGGGCGCTCAGGTCAAGGGGGGCAACGACGAGGTGAGGCATTTTGGCGAGTGCCATCCCAGCTCCCCCACACCCCAACCCCCGCCCTATCCTGCGCACACGCCGCCGCCCTCCAAACACCCGACGTCCGCCCCTCCGCCTCGTCCAACCCTGTCTCTTCTACGCTCTGTACCCCACAGTCCTTGGTCGTCCAGGAGATGCTCACCTCCGTGGCCCTCCCAGCCGCGTACCTGCACAAGCTCGCTCGCACGCTGCGCTCGATTGAACGCACCGGCAAGGCCCCCCAGCTGCCGGTGCGGACCACGGCCTCCGGACAAAAGGCGGTCAAGGTGGGTCCGGCGGGCATGCCGACGGGGGACGGGGTGCAACACGTGCGTGGCGTCAAACCACGTCGACGCTCAAAAAGAGCCCGAGGCGGTCTGGACGCACGCTAGTGGCAGTTACACACGAGGGCACGGTGGGCGGGGAGGCATGCTGATGAGGACACACGCAGCGTTCAAGTGCGTGCACCGGTAGCTCTTTCGCGAGGTGCAGCATGTGCGGGTTCGGGCGCCGGGCGGGGCACATTTTCGTACGAATGTCCTGTAAGGAGGGCGGACGAGCGACTCGGGGGTGGGGCAGGGCGGTGAGGGAGGGCGGTGGGTGGGTGGGTGGGTGGGTGGGGGGCAGGGGGCATACCGAAGCAGGCGCCGCGAGGGGTAGCATCTAGCGCCCGCTCCGCTCATTTATCGCACCCGACCCGCCTTCGCTCACACCCGCCCGCCACCGCCCGCCGAGAGGACATACGCCCCGGGCTTCTCTACTGAGAACGCCTGTCAAACTTCCACCCCAATCCCCACCCCGGACCCCACCCCGACCAGGTCTTCCGCCTGACCTCGGCACGACCGTCACCACCTCGCTCCAGCCGGGCGGCCGTGGCCGAGCTGGTGTCTC